>JAJLZR010000010.1:0-307589 GCA_030572315.1 [Candida] glucosophila | reverse complement strand
CGGTTCCAAGCCGTGCTCATTTAAGGGGAACTGGAGGGTGAAACAGCATGGCCGCAGAGGTGTTGTCACGTGCTCGTGCATGTGTTATATTCTTGGAGAAGGAAAGCTACCGCTGCGCACGCAAGCAAGAGACTTGGTTGACACTAGTTAACAACCACTCAGTCATTTGGTTGGCTTCGTTAACTTACAGAACCTATTGAGAGGATTCCTTGAAATTTTCGTTGTTTTGAAGTTGGCTTCTTTGAAAATGTGGTTCTCTGAAGATGCCAAATTACTGCAAGGATGAGAAGTCAAAGGTTTCACGAGAAAATGAGGAACATTTTAGAGATGCAAACTTGTGAACTTTTTGTTCATTGCGGACGTTCCTGCAAATCCCAAAGATCCAACACAATTTTTCTTTTTGCTGTTCGCTAGCTTATATTTATGTAAGTGTACACACAAAGGCCGTCTAGAGATTTTCGCGTATTTGCGTCTCCGATGTCGCTTTGTGTAATTGGACTTGGTAACTTAAAAAACAGTTGCACGAGTTTTTCGTTTGGAGGATGCGCGATGAAAGTAGAGACAATTCAACTGGCTCACTTGTCTTTTTGACTTTAACAATGTCTAAACTGTATGCAGGAGTATATAACTGATAGAGTTTATCTGACTTTGATTTTGTGCCCCAGATAGACGGCTATTGGAAACATAGGCCAACTAGATTTATTAGTATGCACGCGATGTCTTTGTGCGCACGATTAGAGAATATTACTTTCTTGTGAATCCTGAATACGGAACATAATACATCCATAGGATAACATTAATATCTACATATGCTGTTTTTCTTAAGATAAGAAAAACATCGGCTTAGTAGAGAAAAAGTTGTTTATAGAGGCCTAGTCGTTTTTACATGGCAATATATATGGGGCTATTGCACCTGTGTGACTTGGATCTTAAAAATTAAGTCAACGTAATAAAATTTCATAGTTGCATAATAGATGCGCAGAAACCATGCAAGATAAAAAAATTTCTTAAAATTGCAGCAAAATCACCTAGTTTTCGAGAGAATCAAAAATAATTTGAACTTAATTACAAAGTAATAATAAAAAGGCTACTTTTTAAAATACGTTTCCCGTTCTGAATAAATCGGCTTGCCTTTAATTGGAGTAGCCAAAACTTCGTAGCAAATCGTTCTATCCCGAGATATGTGCAGATAAAAGATTCAGACTAGAGAGAGTCATTATTGTTTATATATTAACGTTTGTAAAAAATTGATACATGAAAAGTGGTGCCCAGGGTAATTGAGGTATCACGTCTGATAAAGGATTCGATGCATCATGCGTCATTTTGAATTAAATTCCATGCGAACCGAAAAAATCTACTAATGTTCGCATATATTTAAGTAATTATTCCTCCAATACACTATAATAGATTGAACTCTAAAAAAAATTAGATGTCGAAAGTCACCGATGTCACCATCATTAAAAGTGGCAGTTGTCCAAAGTGAGCCAGACTGGTATGATTTGAAAGGGTCCGTTGAAAAAGTCAGTCGATTAATTTTAGAAGCATCCCAAAATGGAGCTGAATTGATAGCTTTTCCAGAAGTTTTTATTCCTGGCTATCCTGTGTGGCTTTTTTCAAATGCCGCTGATATCGAAAAAAACGTATCCTACATTCATAATTCGTTATCATATGATTCTCCTGAGTTTGAAAGTATTTTGACTACTATTAAAGAAAACCCAATAAACGTAGTTTTGGGGTTTTCTGAAAGAGCTCAAAATTCGGTTTATATTGCTCAGTGCATCATTGACAAAACAGCTAGAGTTAGGATGAAAAGAAGAAAGATGAAGCCAACTCATGTTGAACGCGTCCTCTTTGGTGACGGCAAGTCGAGCGATCTTAGTAATGTTACGAAGTTATCATTTAACAATACTCCCGATATTGAAGTCGGCTGCTTAAATTGCTGGGAACATATGCAACCTTTGTTAACTTTCAATTCTGCCACGCAACATGAAAAGGTACATGTTGGGTCGTGGCCTTTTCTTTATAACGAAGGCGACGCTTTTTCTTTACAAGTTGGAGGGAATCAAATTTTAGCCTCTGCCTATGCTATGCAAACTCTGTCATTTTATTTATTCGCAGCAGCAATTACTACGGATAAAATTTATAAGAAACTCGATAAATTGCCTGAACTTATTAAAGCAGGATTGGGTTGTAGTGCTGTCTTCGCCCCGGATGGAAGAAAAATAAGTTCAGATCTAGGAAAGGATTTTGACGGACTACTATACCAATATCTCGACATGAATCTTGTTGTCGTAAACAAGCACTTGATTGACATTGTTGGGCATTACTCGAGGACTGACATGATGTCTTTAAACATTCATGATTCTAATGAAAATGTTTCCCAAAACTATTTGAAGCCTACTTAAGTATAGTCCTGTTGCTGTGTGTGAGTGTAAGTAGTATTGGATAAATAAACCCAAAAAGTAGACCTTCGACTACGAATATTTCTTCATATTCTCTTGGCGCATTCATAAAAAAATACTCATACCAAACGAGCCCGTATCAGAATTAACCAGGTCCACTATCAACATAGTAGAAACTGCATGTTTAACTGAATTCTTTCATATCCCGAAATCAATTGTTTAAAAATTGTCATCGGAAATTTTGTTTAAGTTTATCCATAGCTCAGTGCCGCTTCACAATAACAAAGTACTTCGTGTTAGCTTATAAAAGAAATTCAAAGATCGAGGATTAGATTTGCCTTAAAAGTGAACTTCGTGTTAAAAATATTCCACTGAGAAAAAGCAATTAGTAGACTACAATATTCTTCGATTTCTTTGCGACCTGATGACTGTCCAACGCCTTCCAAGAAATCATCATAACTGAGCTAAGGAAGCCACATTACGGAGCAGGAGCCACTAGCGATGAAAAATGAATCAGAGTGCACGAAACACTTTGCCCGGCCCTCGAAGCCTTCATTTTGGTACACTGCTCCAGTGATAAGGTCTATACCTTTGAAAAGCCCGTCATCTCCGAGAGCCCAGATACCGCAAGTGGAATGATCAGGAAGGACACGCCAAGTTATCAGCGACTGGGAAAATTTGTTCTGAGAAAGATGTGAATTGATATTCCGTAATACAAGATCACGGCGAATAGTCGCCCTATCACGTGGTATATCGAGCCTGGTGACGATAATCCTCATAAAGGGCTCATGTGACGTCCCTACTGCTACCAAGGGGGACAGGGATGTCTGCAAAATGGATATTGACCTCGGGGAAAAAAGATCTACCATGTACTGTGCTTCACATAAGGCTATCCTGTATACAAAGCGCAAGCTGTTATCATGAAGCGTTAACACATGTAGAACACTACTGTCAGAAATACCCACTACTAGCATGATCTGGTCTCTATATTCTATTAGATCAAAGGCTGTACCCTGCAGAGGCAATTCGTAGTCACAAAGGAAGGTGACTTGATTTTCTATATGAAAAACTTTGATCTTGCGATCCCAACCCAAAGTGACACACAACAGGCCTATAGCTTTAGCATCGACAAGTAAACGCTGATGAGTAGTTTCACTGTAAAGTACTTGAAGTTTTGCTTTATCAAATTGGTAATTACACAAATGTAATGCACCATTCATGGTCAACACCAATAATTGACTGCTTCCAAAAGGTATTAATTTTTTGATAGCTGCTGATTCGCCAGGAATTTCGTGCACTGCTAGTGTTACATCTTGGGGAAGCTTTTTAGCAAAAATTTTTCCTTTTACAGTAGCACAAAATAAGTAATCTTGGTCCTTGTAATTTATCAAGCAGGTAGATAATACTAGCTCATTAATGTCTCTGGCGATACGAGTTGGTCTACGAGGATATGGCAATTTCCACTCTGTAACTTGTTTTTGCAAGACTTCTATCCTGGGGTCTTCGTCATTTTCCAGTCGCTTCTCATCTTGCAACGCAATCTGCTGGGTGGCATACCGATCTTGAACTATCTCTGAAAGACCTTCTTTTACGGGACCCTCAAATGCTTTCCCGTATTCTCTTTCGAAGGTCTCTAGCGTTTTCAAGTAATTATTCTCACGCAAGAAATCTGCTACTAAATCTTCAACTTTCATAGCCCCCCAACTGATGGTCTTGCTTTACAGCTATACAACCTCATCGAAATGCATTCTAAGCTTGAATTCGAAAAATACAAATTAAAAAAAAAAAAAAAAAAAAAAAAAAAGATATATATATACTCTACAACCTTGCTATGAAAGTAGTGCTATAGAGCGAAAAGATACCAAGGCCCATAGGTTGTATTAAGCAGTTGACTCAAGGGATTTGTAAGGTATACCAAATTTATTACAAAACTCCAAAGTTTGATTATTGTCCCAATACCTGAGTTTGGAGCATTTTTCCTTGTATGAAGGCGCAATCTGTTTGAAAGAAGAACTGAGCTCGAAGTTTTCTGAGTGCATAGTATCCAACCTTGCTACCTCACGTTCCACATCTTTACATAGACTTTGTAATAGCTTTGTATTTGACGACGCCTCGTCCTCTAAATTTTCCAAATTAGAAAAATCCACATGGCTCCCTTTGTTCTGAAAAAAATCCTCCACCACTTTATTGACCGCAATGGCGCGTTTATCCAAAAAAATTGTTGGTTTCATTCCTTTTGCATTCTCTGTGGAAGGCATGCTAAACTCTGCATTGTTTCGAGGTACAATGTCAAAAATTTCTAGAAATTTTCTCTTAGGTAGGCATTTATCAAGAGCAACAAAATGAGTCTGAGGATTATGCTGTTGTTCTTTTGAAACTTCTATGTTAGTTTCTTCTCCCAAAACTGTATTCGTTTCTCCTTTCCCTTCATGTGTTGTCATTTCGTCATCCATGTCTATATTGATCTCTTCTGCATTATGCTTTGTTCTCTTTGCCATTTTATTTTCTCGCTGATCTGAGCAGCGTTTGGTTTGGTGCGTTATTAGAGCTTCATACTTTACGTGAAGATGTGAGGAAAACCAATATCTAGGTCTTAGCCACGACAATAACATACCGTTTAAAGGGGAACCTAATCTTCCCCTCGATATATCCTGGCGAAAAAATGGCTTCATTTTAAGCAAAAGTTCCAAGTTGCCTTGCTTTTCTACATGCTGTGGCCAATCATGACTGAGAACAATATCATGTTGGCTCCCAGAGTTCATCAACACCATCTTCAAAAAAGATTTTGGTTTGACATGGTATGCGGATCGCACCGTTTCCTCACTGTAAGGCAACCTCTCTACTTGATGAAGTCTTTTATTTCGAAATGTTCGCTCATTGTAGATCCCACTTATTCCAGTAATCCTTACTCCATTAATCCATATCGACCCAAATTCTCCCAAAAAATATATATTTGGTGCCACCCATCCTCCGTATTGCAATTCCCTTAAGTAAGATGAACACTCGTGGTTCCCTCCGATAAATACTGTAAGTACCGGTGCTATTTTCTCTCCACTGTAGTATTTGCAAAAATCTCCCAATCGTTTGTATTTAGGTGGAATCGATATCGCACTCATATCAGCATAGTTCCGAATTGCTTGAAAATCGCCGCATATAAGAAGCACATCCACAGCTGTCTCAAGCAGCTCGTATATATTGTTTAATTCCCCATGACAGCACCCTTCAACAGCTACTTTTAGTGCTCTCATACTTAGAAGCATTCATAACTTACACTAAGTGTTTCTTTTTTTGTTTTTTTTTTTTCTTTTACAGAACACTTTCTTCAGACTACAATTACATCAGAGAATTAAGTATATATTGGAAATAATCTTTTATTTCAGTCTCATTCCAAAATAAATAGTGCCCGAATATTTATAGCACCAACAACACATGCAATTGCACCTCAGTACAATTGCGAAGGAGTATAATTGCAACGGCTGACAAGAACGCAGAAATTCAGTCAGTTATAGTTATTGCTATAAAGTTCTAATACCTCTAAAACTTGTATACATTCTCCTTGGTGTATCCAAGCTCAGCCAAGGCACCTGTCAATTCACCCTGGTCCGTAGGAGAGACTTTCATTCCTGAAAGTGCTTTATACATAGGTGGAGGACCACAAACGAATATTTTCTGATCAGGTGAAGGCTTTGGTAACTTACTCTTTAAGAAGTCCTTGGTTATAAATCCGGAATTACCATTCCAATTACTCAGTGGCTTGTCTACGAAGTACTGCACCTCTACTTGATCCTTGTGTTTGTTGGCAATTTCATCAAGTTCCTTCTTTATCAAGATGTCATCCTCTGACTTGTTACCGTAAAATAATTGTACTTTGGTCTTATCCTCAGGGTTCTTAGTAACCTCATATAACAATTGGTACAATGGAGTGATACCAGAACCACCACCAATCAAGGAAATGGTTTTGTATTGGTTAGGTTCCCACTTCCATTTGACAATAGGACCTTTAAAAGACATAGTATCATTCTCCTTCAAGTCATGCATGTGAGGAGACATTTTGCCGTCGTCATACTTCTTAATTGCAAATTCAATGAAACCTTTAGTGTTGACGTCAGAAATTGGTGTGTAAGGTCTAATCACATTATTGCCCTTGGGCGTCACAAACTTAGCCATCAAACAAGAAGCGGTGATCAATCCCGAAACGTGTTCTTTATCATCCAAAGCAAAAATAAAGTGTTTGGTGTCGGGAGAAATATTCCAGGATTTAGCCAACTTCAAGTCAATCCACTCATCCCCACCTTTAAAAGTGGTTCCAGTGTCATTTCTAATGGAACCGCCATAAAATGCAAGTCCAATTGAACCTGCTGCAAGAGATAATGGTATAAACTTCCTTGGCCCTGTAAATGCTCTCTGTATTTGTGCTAGCATCATAGCTAAATTAACCTGGTTCCGGTGTCGGCCTGACCCACTGACTTTATATATATATATATATATATATTATATGCAGGTACCACTATAACTATTCGTTGCTCTCTAATTGAAGTTGCTATTGGTCACCAAGACAATCACGGAAGTTCTTGGAGCCATCATTTGATGACACAGAATTGAGAAATAAATCAGTCGAGGATATTTAGTTAACAAATATCAAATAGCTTGTAGGATAGAGAAGCGCTTTTTGCTTAAAGGTATAGAGGAAAGTGGTCAATGCAGATATAACTAGAGTGAAATTTTCAGGGATCTGCAACATGTTTAAAGGTAAAAGTCACAAGGAACTCGTTCAGGTTGCTCGTACAGTAGTTCAGCCATTGTCACATACATTTTACAAAGGCCAAGCTGGTAAGATAGCAGTAGTAGGTGGGTGTGAGGATTATACTGGAGCGCCGTTCTTCAGTTCACACTCGGCAGGATTAGTGGGGGCGGACTTGAGCCACATTGTATGCGAAAGACAAGCAGCCGCGGTTATAAAACTGTATTCACCAGATTTGATGGTGCATCCCTATTTGTACGAGTTGCTGAATCCTTTGATAAGTCAGTATCTCAGTAGGAAAGATATTGCACAATTAAAGCAATTACCCTTGGAGGAGGTATTTTCTCAGCAAAAAGTGCTAGATGATGTGTTGGATGAACTCGTAATGCCTAAAGTGGTCCCCTTTTTGCAAAGAGTGGATGTAGTTGTTATGGGACCAGGATCTGGCCGGGATCCGATGATGCTCAGAAGCATGGTCAAGATAATTGAACAGCTCAAGGTTATGAACAAGACCATAATTTTGGACGCCGACGCTTTGTTTCTCGTTTCTCTCAATCCAGATGTCATTCGCGGGTACGGCAAGGCCATTGTTACGCCTAATGTGATCGAATTTGATCGGCTAGCTCGGGCTGTGGGGATTGCTTCCGTGTTGAATGAGAAAGACACCGCTAAGTTGGTGGAGAATACGGTCAATTTGTCCATAAAGTTGGGAGATATCACAGTAGTGCACAAGAATGCTACAGAAATTATCGCCCATCGTGACAACTACATAGTTAATCAGGGGCTGGGTACTCCTAGGAGAGTTGGTGGCCAAGGTGATACACTTACTGGTGCTCTTGCAACTTTTGTTAATTGGTCACAACACTACCACCAGGGTTTCTGGGACAGAGAGCCTACCGGTGGTCTTTATTTGTCTGAAATTGATCTGAGACTCATTGCATGTTTTGGTGCAGCCACTCTTGTTCGTACAGCGGCCGAGGAGGCTTTTGCGAAATTTGGCAGGTCCATGCAGACTACTAATGTTCACCAATTTTTAGGTGAGGCCTACAAGGAGTTGTACGGACAGTCTTCAACCTTAAGATTGTAACATGTCCTGGGGATATTCTTCTTTTCTATATACTTAAAAATAAACGGTACTTAATGCTTCTATAGATGTTACTCTCGTAGACTGTGGCATTCTAGCAGTTTTTTCGAAACAAAAAAAAAAAAAAAACAATCATGTGCCTTATGTCACCTGCTAACCGTCCTGCATCAGAATGCCACCTCCATTTATACCCCGGCAAACTGAAGATAAAGCTACTACTAGTGTGCTCCAGAAATTAATACACCAAGCAAAAAGGATCAAAGTTGCTACCTAGAAAATGGATGCTGCTAGTTGTGGGCCAAGCAGTGCCCTTCAGTCCATGTCGAAGTATTCTCAGAGGGATACTTCGCTTCAAAAAGATGTCGTTGGACATCCATCTCAAGGTCATGTTAATGACTTTAGATCGCAACAGGCTATGGACCCTTATCTTACGAATGAATTTCAAGATTTTCAACGGGGGGAATCTTTAGGTACGTTTAGGGAAACGCCTATGGCTCCAGGGGTCCCAAAGTATCAGATGAACGTGAACCGAGGTATGTATGATGGGGATCATCAACATTTTCAACATCAAAATCAGTGGGTGCTGGATTTTTCTCGCCTTAATTTGGATACCGCAAAGACACATAGTGGGCATACACTACAGAGAAGTTCCAAGGGAGACTGGAAAGATGCCTTTTTGAGTCAAGTTCAGCAGCAGGGGCTGCATCAATCATTCGAAGCACCACGTCAGTATTTTCTGAGCCATATTCCACCTCGGCAATATCATGCAAATCATAGCGGATTAAGGAACTATGCTCTGCCCAACGCGTTGGGGATGCTGGAGCATCAAGAATTACATAGAAGGGATGAGGAGGAACGTCAATTTGAGGAAGAATTCGACAAGTTAGAACAAGAACTTGAAGGTGAAGGTATAGATCAAAATGATGAACTGCTACAACAAAATTCTCTGCGGCATTCCAATGATGAATTTGCTGCAATTGCAAGCAAAGTGGAACGCACTATGCGTGAGAACAAAAACAAAGAATCTAGCGAAAAGTTTCAAAATTCAAGTTTCTTGAAGTTAATGAATGCCATATCGAACCGTTCAGTTGAGTTATCAGAAAATGGGAAAGATCTTGTTGAAGTAGCGCTGAATCAAGGAAACACTCCTTCAAGCAATTCGCCTACTCCTGATCAATATCAAGAAGGTCCACAATTGCATACAGACAATTTCATTCCTCAGCAACCACAAATGTCGCAAATGGATCGTACCATTCCGTCTGACCCTGTTCCTACTGGAAGTCACCTTCCTGATCCTTTGGCTCATCTCAAGGATAACGATCTAGCAAAAATCATGACCCCTTTACAAGCCGCTAAAGTTGTTAGTGGTAATCAGGTAAGCAACAGTGACTGGTTGGAAGATCCTGACTGGTCAGATTAGCCAAACTGGAATAATATGACCCCTCGTCTGGACTTCGATGAGCCTAAGTCCTATCCTCGCGGTCGTATTTTATCCGAACTTCAAGAGGAATCCTATAATGATTATAGAAATGATGACGATGCTCATTGATGTTCTTTAACTTTCCCCAAGGTTAGTTGTTCAATCTAGTGTGTAGGATATAATAAATAAAATCAGCTTTTTCTCGCTACTATACGTTGTAAGTTTTTGCAGCTTTTGCTAAGATATAGAATTTCAGAACAAAAAAGAAAAAAAGAAAAACAGTTTTTAGAGAATACTAAACTTATGTACGCTTTTGCATTCTACTTTTTTCTGCTACAATGTTTAAAATACTTTGTATTCCATGCTGCGCTGATCCTATGAGGTTATGTATTAGTTCCCTTGTGTATACTAAGATATTAACGCTACCCTTATTGATAAACAATACTACGACAATGTCTAATTAGATCCGCGCCAAACGTCATTATTGCATTAACAACCACGCTCTTGCCTTCCTTTTTTTCTCTTTTCTTTTTTTTTTTTTATTTTTATTTTTTTAAAATTCGTTTTTAATCTCTTTCGTAAAACTCTTACACAAAAGCCCCCCGCCGGAAAAAATTTTTTTATTTTCTTCGGAACACTCCTAACCGATGTTACATCACAGCGCGGTCCTAAGTTTTTCCGAAAGAATGCCCCGTACTTTTCCTTTCTTATCAACTGGCCCTGTAACATCTAATATCTAGTATCAAAGCTCTATCTACTGTTCCTTGTGGTGTCAAGGGTGCCACAGATACCACAGGATTACATCATACCCAAATCGGTTTCCGTTTGGGTCAGCTCAACATCTTGCCTCACCCCCTATCAATCAAGGCTAACTTTTCTATTGGTTCTTTTTTTTTTTTCTCTATACAGTTTAAAAATAGACTATGGTTCCTCCAGTTTCTATGAAGGAATACCAAAGTGGGGATCATTCTATGTTTCGAGATAGTCATTCTTTAGGTAGTCCGCTTTGCACTCTTTTTTTGGAAAGTTTCTATTGGCTTAAATCATCTTAACGTCCAGGATGCGACGTGCGTCCTTCAGAGGGGACCAAATAAAAAGTAAAATACCGGATTTACCAGGCAAGTTGCATATACCGGAATTAAATTTTTTCGAGGGTCTTTACGGAATATTCTATTATGAAAACACATGACTCTTCTTGTTCCGACAGGTATCTAGTGATGCCCATGCATTATAGCAAAAAAAGTATAAAAGCAGTGGGATCTTGTATAATAGTTTTCTTGGATCTAAGATCACTGACATCGCCTAGAGAATAGTAATCATGACAGGAGTAACGTATAAGGTGGAAAAACCATTCAAGATATCTATAATAGGATCTGGCAACTGGGGTACAGCAGTAGCTAAGTTGGTTGCTGAGAATACCAAGGAAAAGACCGATTTATTCCAAGCAGAGGTTCAAATGTGGGTATTCCAAGAAGACATAGAAGGCGAGAAGTTGACCGATATTATCAACAGGGAACATGAGAATGTGAAGTACTTACCTGGAGTTAAGCTTCCTGATAATTTAGTTGCAAATCCTGATTTGGTGGAGGTAGCTAAGGATGCGGACTTGTTGGTGTTTAACATACCACACCAGTTCTTACCAAAGACCTGTGAGCAATTAGTTGGAAAGCTTAAGCCTAAAGTGAGAGCAATTTCTTGTTTGAAAGGATTAGATGTTTCTCCACAAGGTTGCAAATTGTTGTCGCAATCGGTGACACACACTCTAGGAGTACACTGTGGTGTTTTGTCCGGCGCTAATATAGCGAATGAAGTGGCTAGGAGGAGATGGTCTGAGACTAATATAGCATATCCTATTCCAGAAGATTTCATGGGCGAGGGTAAGGATATCGATGCAGCAATTCTCAAAGAAGCATTCCACAGAAGCTACTTCCATGTTTACGTGATAGATGATATTGTTGGTGCATCTATTGCTGGTGCTTTGAAAAATGTAGTCGCTGTTGCTGCTGGCTTTGTGGACGGTGCAGGCTGGGGTGACAATGCCAAGGCTGCAGTCATGAGAATTGGTTTGAGGGAAATCATCAAGTTCGCTTCTTACTATAAAACCTTTGGAATTAAAGGTTTACCACCAAACCCTGATACTTTTACTGCGGAAAGTGCTGGTGTCGCTGACTTGATAACCACTTGTTCCGGTGGACGAAACGTGAGGGTTGCTAAATATATGGTTGAGAACCATTGTTCTGCTTTTGAGGCCGAAAAGGTAGTTTTGAATGGTCAATCCTCTCAAGGTCTACTCACAGCAAAGGAGGTGCATGAGTTGTTGATAAATTACAATCTTACTCACGAATTTGTTTTATTTGAAGCTACTTACAAGATAATATATGAAGATGCCGACGTTAAAGAATTGCCAAAAATTTTGGAAGCTTCCTAAATAAAATAATAGATATTTATAGAGTCATTGATATTTCTCCAGATAAGATAAAAATAGTATAAGTATAGGTATAAATTATTAATAGTGAAACTAATTGAGTAGCGAACCAAGCTGTGTCTTTTCTTCGTATTCGACTTTGATCGGTCGCATAGCAACTAAAGAGTAAATGGCTAAAATTCTAAAGAAAATACAAAATGACCTGAGCCTTCTTCTCCTATTCCGCCCCCTTCCCCAAACTGTAGTAAAAATAAGGATATCTTTTATCCTTCTAAGTTCTTATCGAGTTCTTGTGATGACGTAAACCACGTTGTTGAATCTGTAGGAGTCCGAAATCAAAAAAAAAAAAAAAAAAAACTGAAGAGAACCTAAATAGTAAACTTCGAAGCCAACAAATGCTAATATTGAAGAATAACTTCTCCAAGAGACTCAGTGTCTTGGTGTCAGGTCAGCCACGGAATGAATATTTGTACTAATGAGCAGACCCTAAAATAGAATGCGCACCTCGTAAACATAATATGCATGGATCGTAAATGTAATATGCACGGATAGTAAATGTAATATGCATCGAAAAATTATTTCCACCCTGGACCCGTTAACTTATCTAGTTATACATGATCCACAAGAACAGAGAGAAATCACGTCAGAAATTACGGTTTTGCTTTTTCAATTGGAAACTACAACTTTAAAATAAGTACTCTAACACATGTTGAAGCGAGTCATGAGATGGGGATGCTTCCATTTGATTAGGAGCAGTTGATCCAGACCAGAAACATCTCTTAAACTTAATTTTTCTCTCTCTGATATTCAACGGCTCAAGGCAAGTATATCGCTTCCAAAGTATGTGTATTCATGTGCTTATTTTTTTTTTTTTTTTTGACCCCATAACAATGAGGGGAAGCTTGTATTCTAAGGGTCTTTCAAATACAAGATTATGAGGTAAGATTAACTTGATAAACCATTATCGTAAAATATGTCGCTAGAAGTAACAGATAAGAACTTGCCTTTTTTTATGGCTTTGGCCGATGAGATAGTGTCTACTGTCAAACCCGAGGATTTAGAATCTTCAGTCGACCCATCAGTCGACAGAAAATTGTTAGAAGAGTACTGCAATACATTTACCAAGCCCTCAGAGATACCAGGATTTAGTGACACAGTTAAGGAGTTGATTAACAAGTCAGGATATCAATCGATAAGACTTTTTATCTTACTTCTGACAGTCTTTCATTCTAGAGTGCTTTCGCCCTCATTGACGGGCTCGCTTACGTTAATAACTGAAATGGATGAAAAAGAAAAAGAGGCATTACTTTTAGGATGGCGTAACTCTTACATAAAGCCTAAAAGACGACTTTTCCGTTTAGTTTACACCTTGACTGCAACAACTTTTGTTAGGTTATCAAGCGATCTTCATAATGAGATTGTTGGTTTCGCAGGAAGTGAAAAGAGGGACAAGTTATATGATGAGCAACCAATTGATGACTTTAAGTACGAAATGATGCAACATCCCAAGCTGAGTAATTCTGAACTTTATCTACCCGAGTTTGATGTGCTTATAATAGGCTCAGGATGCGGAGCTGGTGTCACAGCAAATACATTGGCAAATGCAGGTCATAAATGCCTTGTATTAGAGAAAGGGAAATACTTTCAGAATAGCGACTTAAATTTCAGTGAAAAAGAAGGTTATAATACTCTATATGAAGCAAAGGGTGGGCTTATTTCCACTTCCAATGAAATCATTGTATTGGCAGGCTCTACATTTGGTGGTGGAAGTTTGGTTAATTGGTCTATTTGTTTAAGGACGCCTTTTAAGGTACGAAAAGAGTGGTACGATGAATTTAATGTCGAATGGGCGGCGACGGAGACTTTTGATCAATGCTTGGATTTTGTTTGGAAACTGATGGGTGTATCCGCCGACAATATCAGACATTCTTTCTCGAGTCAGACTCTTTCTGAGGGTTCTGAAAAATTGGGGCACCCGCACAAGAAAATTGCTCAAAATACTGGGGGGCATCTTAATCATAGCTGTGGTTTATGCTACCTCGGGTGTAAGCATTGTATAAAGCAAGGTAGTTCGGAATTTTGGTTTAGGGAGGCATCATCGAAGGGCACAAAATTTATGGAAGAAGTGAAGGTTAGAAGTATTCTTCATAAAAATGGCAAGGCTACAGGTGTACTATGCGAAAATTCATCCAACGAACTTCGCTTTACTATCACAGGGCCTAGAAAGTTTGTTGTAGCAGGGGGCTCTTTGAATACTCCAATTATTTTGCACAATTCGGGATTTAGGAATAAACATATAGGTAAAAACTTGAAACTACATCCATCAAGCGTTGTACTTGGAGACTTTGGTAAGGGTTTCGTCACGAAGCCTTATGAAAATTCAATTGCCACAGAAATTAATACCAGCGTTGAAGACTTAGATGGAAAAGGCTACGGCGTGAGAATAGAAACAATTGCTCACTCACCTATGATAGAGGCCTATTTTATGCCTTGGTCAAGTGGCCTTAACTTTAGGCGTTCATTAAATCATTACAACAGCTACGTCGCTTTGCTACTTCTTGGTAGAGATACCTCAAGCGGAAAGGTATCGTCTGATTCTAAGGATCCTGACACAATAATCATTGATTATCATCTAAATGATGTTGATAGAAAAGCGTTGGCTGCTTCCATCCTACAGGCGTCGGATATTTTATATGTAGAAGGAGCGCAGGAAATACTTCATCCACAAAATTATGTTCCTTCTTTTAAATCAACAAAATTAAAGGAAGCACGTTCTATTACGGACGATGATTACGTCCAATGGCGAAATATGATTTCCCGCATCAAACTTGACACCTACGGAACTGCCTACGGCTCAGCACATCAAATGAGCACTTGCCGCATGTCTGGGAAGGGACCACGCTACGGCGCATGTGACACCAAAGGAAGACTTTTTGAGTGTAAGAATGTATACATTGCTGACACAAGTGCTTTTCCTACTGGAAGTGGGACCAACCCCATGATTACAGTATTGGCTCTTGCGAGACTCGTTTCTCTTGGTCTAGTTGATGACTTGAAACCTCAAGCGAAGATCTGAAATAGGTATATACATGCAGATATCTAAAAGGCTTCTATAATTTCTGTGTGGGTTGCATTTGAATTCGCATCGAATAAAATAAGTGATGAAAAAGTGGGGCAAAATTTTAGGTTAGGCAACGAAAGTTGATAAGCGCAATAAAAGAAATTGATAGTATATCTTGCGGCTCTTTAATCAAGTGGTATAATAAATTGGTTTGAATACTTATTATGTGGTTAGAAAGAGTAAAAATAAAATTTGAGCAGGTCCACAAGAACGTGCAGAAGAAGGTGTATGAAGTGATTAAAAACTAAGGAGCATACAAAGAGATGTACAAGAGGAAATTTTAGATAAAGAGGATAAATTAAGGAGTACATAAGAAGAAGTGAGGAATTAAATGCATTTACAAAAAAGGCTATCAATTTGTATGCGAGAAAAAGAAATTTACTTTTACAATTCGTCGGGGAGAGACTATGCTCACTTACGGGGAGAAGAAGAAAAAGAAAAAGGTGACTACTAGCTCTAGATATCTCATACCCTTGTTCAAAGAGCGAGAAAGTCTTTGGTAAGTAGAATGTAGGATGCAGCTTAGAGTCTCCTAAGTTGGCATCACTTTTAGTCTCGCGAATCCAACTGGTTTCATGAAATACTTTCTAAGAAAATCACCAAAGCATATCGTTGGTATTTTAGGATCCTTATAACTAAGTTACATCTTCACGTTGCCTGCAAATGTCCTATTTTAGTGGACAACATGGTGAGAATCTCGTACATCACCAAAGGATGCACAGTTACTTTTGTCTATAGATGATCGTCGAGGAAAGAATGCCCAGTCTTGTCTCTAAGTGAAAAGTCTAACTGGTAGATCATTTTGGCGATTCCAACAATCTCTTCAAATGAATTTCTTTTTTCCTACGTAGTTTATCTATGAAAAGTTCCATTTTATTCCATTTCAGGGTTTTCTTTTCCGCATTTTTCCATAAATGGTTCCAGAAGTTAAATTCCCTTAACCTAGCCCAGCAACATCATGTAAAGGACTTCCACCAACATGATGGCATTACTTCAGATGTTAGGGTAAGTATTATAGCATCCATGCCACTAATATTAGGCCTAAATTTGTTCCTCTAAATTTGACAAGTTCTCACAAACTTCTAACTAGAGTGTTTCCTTATTGGGCCTTTTTGTCGCAGTGTCGCACATTTATATGGGGAACAGCAGGAATTTAAACAAGATTCGGGTAGATAGATGGGACTAACCAGTGAAGAATTCTACTTGATAAATATAAAAAACTACCAAAGCTGTTTCTATCAGAACCAAGCGCATTCAATATGGCATAGGATGCCGGTGCTGCGAAGGTCGGCGGTATTTGTTCTCTTATTCATGGGATCAGCCGGAGAGCTTAGAGTGCTTCTAACGAAAAGGTCATCAAAACTTCGGCATTTCCCTAGTCAGGTATCTTTTCCAGGAGGAAAAGCTGATGCAGGTCTAGAAAGTGAATGGGAGGTTGCTAGAAGGGAAATGGAAGAAGAGATCGGATTAAGTGCCAATAACGATTTCTTAAGAAACAACTACGGCTTCGTGATCGAACATCTAAAAATATTGCCCTGCTTTCTTTCGCGGACATTCCTGGCTGTGGCTCCTTGTGTGGGTTTTTTAAAGCCCTGTGAACGAGATAGCACTAAGATGTCCAAATTTCATTTGTATTTGAATCGTTTAGAAATTTCCAGTGCCTTTTCCAGTCCACTAAGAGATTTTTTCTACACAGAAAATGGGGGCAATACTAAAGAGGCTTTGGAAATACTGTGGACCAAAATAAAATGGGGAAATGTCCCTTGGAATTTGAGATCCTACACCTTTCCACGTCACAATGCTAATGAGACCTTTTGGATTAGGGAATACCCTTTTAAAGAGAAGGCCGAACACAGCACCACCTCAAGCCACCATATAGGCTCTAAAGGATTCCAGGTTTCTAAGTCGCTGGAAGAACCCTCCTCGAAATCTGCCCAAGATAGTACATCTCCTCCGGAAAGCGAAGAAGAGGTTTATGAAGAAGTTTATGACGTTTGGGGTTTGACTGCTAATATTCTACATAGCATCTCTCAAATTGTGTATTGTTCACCAAAGGATGTTAGTGAAAAAGTATTTGGCGAAGAAGAGTTGATTTATTGTGCTTGGCATTATGGTGATCTTATGAAAGTGAAAGAGCGCACTGAGCAAGAGAAGTTAATTTCAAGAAATGAACTCGCTTACAATGACATAATGCCTCGCCTGGAATTCATTAGAATTAAGAATCTTTATAAGTAGTGACTTAGATAAACCAATATCTTTAATTTTGTCCGTACAGTGCTATTTGAGCACCATGGCCAGGACGACCGATTTACGACCGATTTTTTTATTTTTTTTTTTTTTTTAAATAACTATTTCTTCCTAAGCATTTGACATTTGAGATAATCTTAACCTATGGCCGATAATGAAGAAAATATAGAGATTACTCTGAGTGGAGTGACTATGAATCTTGAGCAGGAAAATAATGTTTCTCTTGATAGGAAGAAAACTTCTGAAAGTACAATAAGGAAGCAAGATGAAAAAACTATAGAGCTACTAGATTTATTAGATAAATACCAAGAGATTGTGCTAGAAAATAGCTCAAGCTATATGGAAGCATTTATAGGCCTCACTAAGGCAAACTGCTTAGGTGGACCGTTCAGTAAAAAGTTCGGCATGGACGCCTACGACTTCAGACCGCACGATGCCAACAAAAAGATAGACTGTAGTGAATTTTTCTCTTTGATTGAAACCAAGGAAGCTGAGAAGGACAGTCCAAATGAATTAAGTCAATTAGAGCTAGAGAGTACTACGGAAAAATATAACTCCGAAATTGAATTTCGAAATAGAAAGCGTAAGCATACACGCACCGAAAGAGAACTCTTAAAACAAAATACTGAAATAGAAAAGGATGACATGGATAAACTACCAATTAAGGATCCTATATTACAATTTGGTATCTTTGTACCAAAACAACTTAAGGAGGCGCAGGTTTTATTTAACAAAAGCCTTATACAGTCTATCCAAATTGCTAATTTAAAGAAAAGGATCGAAACAACGGTCCAAGAAATTGAAAGATTAGCAGAAAATTAACGATTATATTCCTTTCGAAAAAGGATTCATATAATAGTTTACTCTTGGTTACTTTCATTCCCATCACTGAAAAGTTCGCTACTCTGATCATCGCTCTCATCCTCTGAGAAGGCATTATCCGAGCTTTTGCTTTCTTCCAGATCTTTGATATCGTCGTCTTGACCACCATTATTATCAGTGGTTTTAGCTTCTTTTCTTTGTCTTCTTCTCTCAAGTTTTTCTTGCTTCTTTTCATTTTTAGCATCAACATGTTTCTTTTGTATGGATTTTCTTGCTTCCTTAGCTTGTCTTTTCTGCTCGTGTTTTCTGTTCAAGTTCTTAACTTCCGCTTGCGACTTCGTAATGCTAGAATGATAGAGCACTTTAGAGGGTTCGGTTAAGCTTTCCTCGATTTTTATCAATGACATGTTGATTCGGGGTCCGAGTTCAGTAAGTTTAAGTGCTCTCTTTTTAGTTGGCTGGGAAGCTTCCTTCTCTTCTTCCTGGTCGCCCATTTTTTTAATGTTGGTTTCTCCCTTCTTAATTTCTACTATATCATTTTCTTCTGCTTCTGAGTCCGACGTCAAGCCTCCCACTGAATAAGGGTCAAGTAAGAAGTCCGAAGCATCCTCAAGCCGCGACATGTTGGGCATTTTGTCATGCAAACTCTTGTTCACCAACTTGCGAACGTTTCTATTACCTTCAACAACTTTAGTGTCGATAGCATAATGCCTGATTTCAATGCTTTGGTCCTCGGGGTTTTTGTTTATTATCAATACTCTCCTGATAGACGAAACTTTAGTCTGTTGTGGGTTAATTGCCGGAAACATATTCTGAAATACAGTAATCATGAGTTTTTCATGGTTTTCCGCTTCGTTATATTTATTCAGAAATCCGTTCATCACCAAAAGTGGTGAATTCAAGAACTCTTGTGACCCTCTACCCAATGATTTAGGATGTCTCAAAATGTTTCTCACATCTTTAGAGAGTGAATATTGGTTTACTTTGAAGTGTAGTACAGGGCCCTTTGGCATCTTGCTGATTCTTAATGATACTCCTCCTGTTCTCTCTGATTGCTTGAAAACAAATAAGTCTGTTACTCCCAAAGGCCCTGCCATCGTCACAAAATCTCTTAACCTATTTTCTCTTCGTTCTCTCAACTTTGCTGCTGTATGTGGCTGCATTATCTGCCTAAAGTCCTTCACCAACTGGGTTAGTGAATGGTTTTTTAGCGAGCTTCCTAAAGTGAGAACCATAGATTTCGGTATCTTATTAACCTCCTCCGTCGTAAGATTCTTATGCGTTCTCGTCTTTTGTCTCCTTTTTGCCATTTTTTTCTTCTTTATTTGCTTTATTTAATGTTTTCTTCTTCCTAATCGTTAGCAAGTGAGACTGAAAAATTGGTTAGCTTATCTCATCTCATCGTGTGTCTCAAAAAAAAAAAAAAAAAAAAAAAGCTTAATATAGTGGTAGATTCGTACTAGCAGTATCATAAACAAGAAATCTTAGTGAAGATGTCCACAGTAGCAGAGGCAGGAATAAAAAAAGGGAGCCATAACTCCCAAAAAAAATCAGAGTTGCATTCTTTAGCTGAAAAAATTAAGAAAAATTCGTTACAACAAAAAGAAAGAGAAGAAAAGCAGAAGAATGATGAAAATAAGGAACAAAAAAAGAAAGAGAAAGCAGAGGAAAAAGAGCAAGTGACAAAAGAAGGAAATAAAGAGACACGTGAAGACGGTGGAGGCCAGGAGCCGAAGATAACTAGTTTCCGTGAACTAAAACTCGTACCAGAGTTGCTAGAGACCATCGAACAGATGAAATTCGAAAAGCCAATGCCAATCCAAGCAGAAGCAATTCCACAGGCATTGGAAGGAAAAGATATCATAGGATTGGCGCAAACGGGATCAGGTAAAACGGCGGCGTTTGCTATTCCTATACTTCAGGCGTTATGGAGTATCCAGACGGCCTATTTCGGATTAGTGTTGGCACCTACGAGAGAACTTGCATATCAAATTAAGGAAACATTCGATGCTTTGGGATCATCGATGGGTCTTCGTACAGTATGCGTTGTAGGAGGAATGGATATGATGGAGCAGGCCAGGGACTTGATGCGGAAACCCCATGTGATAGTGGCCACTCCAGGAAGGATCATGGACCATTTGGAGCATACAAAGGGCTTTTCTTTGAAAAACTTGAAGTACCTTGTCATGGATGAAGCTGACAGATTACTTGATATGGATTTTGGTCCTTCTTTAGACAAAATTTTAAAAGTGATCCCTACTCAGAGAAACACTTACTTATTCTCCGCCACTATGACATCAAAAGTGGAAAAGTTACAGAGAGCTTCGCTCCATAGCCCTGTACGTATTGCGGTGTCTAACAAATACCAAACGGCTGACAATTTACTTCAATCTATGATGCTTGTGAGTAGTGGGTACAAAAATACGTACCTCATATATTTGTTAAATGAATTTGTGGGTAAATCCATCATTATTTTCACCAGAACCTGTGCTCATGCGCAGAGGACGGCGCTATTAGGCCGGGTTTTAGGCTTTGCTGCCGTTCCACTCCACGGTCAGTTGACACAATCCCAGAGAATGGGTTCACTCAATCGCTTCAAAGCGGGTAAATCTAATATCTTGGTTGCTACCGATGTTGCCGCTAGAGGGTTGGATATTCCTTCGGTTGATGTCGTGGTAAATTATGATATTCCCACCGACTCAAAAGCTTACATTCATAGGGTTGGTAGAACGGCTCGAGCTGGAAAATCTGGTAGGTCCATTTCCTTGGTCACTCAGTATGATCTAGAGTTGTATCTTCGCATAGAGAGTGTACTTGGTCAAAAATTACCTAAGGACCCTTCGCCTCCTAAAGATATACTAGACGCCTTGCATATACATGTTGATAAGGCAACAGCTGAAGCGATAACTCAAACGAAAGCTATGAGCAACAAGAGAAATCGCCGCAGAAAGCATGGTGACGAAGATCAAGAAGAAGAATAAGCCTGAATGTGGCCTATATAAACTCGCAACATTTTTTTCCTCCTTTTTTCAATAGAGCCTTTAACTTAGAAGTAAATAGAGAGATATTTCCTCCCTGTGGAACAGCATTTGTTTAAGTTACGAAAGATTATCTACAAAAACGAGGTACTGCTAGTAAGACCTTTCGTCTCTTATACAATATATATCTAAAACAAAAAAAAGAAGAAAAAAAAAAACCCATTCAACTTGCTATAGTAGAACACTCTCTATACCAATAGAAATATTCTATAAAAACCTTCCTGACCTGAACCCATAACCTTACTCATAATAATGCCTTAGCTTCATACGAAGCCTTCCCTTCTCACCTTAAACCGTGAATAAATATTGGCTCTATACAACTCCCGCAGAAGACTGGAAATAGCAACCCTTCACCTTCAGTGAGCTAAAAAGTGCACAGGACACTCACCATGCCCCTTCTTGTTGAACCAATCTTTGATACATTTATAGTGGAACACACACAAACATTCTAACCTTCCTACTTTGTCACCAGGACGCATTTCTTCTAAACAAATCACACATTCATCCTCACCATACTTCTCATCATCAGTTAATAGCGGCTTTTTTCGCTCCTGAGTGCCACTATCATTGTTTTGTCTTTCCCCTTGTTTCCACTCTCTCTGCGACCCAGTAGTATCCACTGAACTGCTTCCCTCGTTCCCAATAGTCTCATATTTGGGTTTCGGGATTGGGGGCATATTGTACACAAGCATTTTGTTTCGTTGCGACTTACTACGCCTATTTCCCCTGCTCTGGTCTCGACTGAAATCAAAAGCATGCAAACAATCATCCACGTGTTTCTCTTTGAATCTCTCGAACTGCTCTTTCTCCTGGTCACTTTCCACTGGCCCCTTATATTCTTTCAACAAATTACTGGCACATATGGGACACAAATTATCGTCCGACTCTTCGTCTGGCTTTCTCTGTTCTTCTCTGATTCTATCTTCTGCTCTTTCCGAATCAGTCCTCTCTCCCACAAGCACTCGTCCTACCATTCTTACTTCTGCTGCACATTCATCACATGTTCGATAGCTACCATTTGGCTCCAGCGTCTCTCCTCTACTATCTGGTCCTGATACTATTGGCGTATTGAGAAAATACTTTAAAAATTGTCCCGAACAATCTCCACATACTACTCTACCACATTTTCGACAATGATGTCTACGATGAAAGAAATTGTATTTTTCTTCACAAAGGAAGCACTCTGTTGCTTCCTCGTCTGCCTGCCATTTAGGAATCTCTCTTTCACTCATATTTTCCTTTACTTTCCTATTTAATTAAAAATCCTCAAATCCTTTTTTCCTTCCAATGAATCTTTAATCTATAAACCCTTTATTATATGATGTGCGTACAAATATTCCTATTTCGGTCATTATGTCCCAGTGAAAAAATATTGCTCCTGTCAATAACCAATTTTTTTTTAAAAAATATACAGAAAAGATCTTGGTTCTTCTAGCAGCAAGGGATGTCAGATAGGCTTACACAACTTCAGTTGTGTTTTGATCAACTAGTGGAACAATTCAATGCTACTTTTAACTATGTTAACAATTGTAGTGTGCCGGGAATTTTGGGGGACGATGCCAACTCAGTATTCAACCTAGCAGCCAGTGCACCTTTGCCTAACCAACAAGGACCACAGGAAAGCATAGAGGGTAGTAACAAGAATACGCATGGGGAAAATAGCATGTCGACGGGCCCTACAAACGAAGCGACAGAAGCAAATTTTGATAATACCCTCAATGAACTCTCGACAGACATCGTGCTCAAGTCACGACAAATTGATATGCTCATTGATTCCCTTCCAGGAATCGATGTATCACAGGAAAGGCAGATTGCATCGATATCTGAATTGATGGAAGAGTTAAAGCAGATAGAAAGGGTACGAGAAAATAAGATAGAAGAGAAAGACAGACTAGTAGACTGGTGCGAGATGCTTATCAAGGAAGTATCCTCGGGAATGGCCGGTGCGCGTGGATGAACCTCCCCGGCAAAACCCGGAGAGAACTGAAGATGGTTCAGAGAGCCAGCATAGGCGAAAGCATAATGGACAGCAGCAAGAAACAGGGATTACAACAAGGGTTTTCTGGAAAAAAAAAGAAAAAAAAAAAAAAAGGTATTTATGAGATACTATTAATTGTACACACCACAGTCAAATTGCCAAGAATCGAACCAGATAGAGCTGATGCAGGCCTGTCTGGACCACGAAAGCCCGTAGATAAGAGGCAAGAACTGGTAGAAGCAACGTAGAGATAAAGCAGAAGAGAGCATAACCAAAAAGTAGCCCAATATTGGTGTCTTCCCAATAATGTATTCCGCGGATAAGGCAGTAGTGAGAATAGCAAAGTAAAGAGCCACGAGATAATGGTACAAAAATAACTGACGGTTTAAGTGGAACATAGGAAGGTAGCTGATATACCAGCCAAGGGCATAGGAAATGACGTTCGCATAAATAAACCCATTCTGATTTAGCGGTCTGGACTCTTTATACGGATTCAATTGAAACAAAAGAAATTTAAGGGAGCCCAAAACCGTTATAAAAAGTATGGCAAGAACGCTAATGTAGTATATGGCAAGGTTGCCCAAAAAATATACCTGGGATCCTTGGGAATCGGACAAAGATTCCTCAGTCTTACTGGAATGGTAAACAATTCCTGCAAGCGTTATGGGCCATTTTTCCGGCGAAGATTCTTCCGGATGTTCCTCAGTTATGGCTCTGTTTCTTCTTGCCATTACCTGATGGTATTCAAGCACTTTTTCCCAGAATGAAGGAGGTGTCAACAGTATTCTTTGTCTTCCCAAATCGTCGTCGAGCAAAGGATGTGAGTTTTCCTCTACATACCACAAGCTGTTAGGCATAGTTGGACCTTCGATGCAAAGTACTTCGTTTTGTCTAAATCCCCAAGAGGGCAATTTACGTGGATGAGAAAGGAGGTAACAATTATTATTCCGGTTGATTAATTGAAATAAAGTCTGAGTAGCTCTCAACTTAATAAAGGGTAATTTTGTATCCACTGGCACTTTTGTGCGGACAATTCTCACCCTAAATAGATAGTTACTGTCGTCGTTATTGTCGTAAGTGGAACAAGATATTTCATAAGCGTAGTCATGTTCTGAAAGTGGAGGCCGCACATCCAGAACATGAAGGTACTTCCCTGTATTTTTATGCAAAAGCCTCACTTCTTCTCCATGAGTTATGGCTTTTAAATTTTGGCTTGACTCGTCAAGATTTTCTTTTGCTGAAACAAGAATCCACTCATTGTCAGAATTGAAATTTCCTCCGTAGAGGCTTACTTGCTGTTCTTGAGTTCCTGAGGGATAATGATAATCATGTGAATGCAAATACTTCTCTAGACCATTGTGTTTTAAAGTGACCTTGCTTCCAGATACAACAGCAGCCGGCCTTTCAGTTAAATAGCCGGAATCCTCAAAAGCTACCTTGAACCTAGGCGAGAATTCGCCTATTTCAGGAGTAGGCTTAGTGAGCATTCGAAAATGCAAGCTAAATATGCTCAAATAAATAGCTATAGGTACCAAGATCAAGCAAATAATTCTATAAAAAATATGCTTCGCTAATTGAAATAACAGAACTTCTAAGTCGCCGAGATACTCCCACAATTGAAAACCAGTGAGTACGAAGATCCATGCAAATACAAAAAGACTTGCCAGCTTAATAGAAGCACTTATGCCCAAACCTACCCCCGTACATACTAAAAAGAATTTCCACCCTCGACTAAAAGGATTGCTATTTTGGAATGTCAAATACATAGCGATAGTGTAAGTAATACAGGCAATCAAAGAACTATCGAGCAAAATAAACCGTGATTGTGTAATAAAAGAGTTCTCAAACAACACAAGAAGTGACCCAAATAAAGAAACCAATCTTCGACATAATGACACCCGCAAAATATAATAGGTTCCTACCACCGTGTAAACTCCACAAAGGGCCAGGAACAGCCTCATTGCTAAGTATGGAAAACTTTCTTCAAACTTGTCTCCCATATCATGCACATTAAACTCTCCATTCCAGCCAGATGTTCGTGCAATCCAAAAGTAAACCAATTTTCCCAATGGCGGGTGAATATCTACGAAAAACTCCTTCTCAAAATAACGCTTAACTAATTGACAGTAATGCTTTTCTCCAAAAGATGCCACTCCGGGATCCGCAATATTGTAAAGTCTTACCATCGTTCCAATTACAAAGAGGACAACGAAGATAACATAATCCAATTTTGTAAATGGGCTTTGAGCTTGCCAATATGGTACTTCCGTTCTTCTATACTTACGATATCGCCCTTGCCCATAACCATCCTTCTTGTACGTATTCTTCTCCTCGCTACTCATTCAATAACTTGCTAAATAATCTTCTCAATTGTATGTATGTAAATTTGTACAAGTAGCTGTAGCGATTATTACACTTTCATTTGATGTACACCAATCGTACCATGAAGAAGCACAACATAAAAATAAAAAATAAAATAAATAAAATAAAATATAAAAAAAAAAAAAAAAAAAACACATTTCTCAAACTTCAAAAATTGTTATAACTTTCAATAAAAAATGACAAAACTCTATTAAAAGACTTAATAGCCAATGTATAAACCACCACCTCTCTCCTCTAGCTTCTCTGCTATATATGATACATAGTCGGAGTCAGGATTCCAACCCAATTTCGCAGTGCATCTGAGATTCTTAAGACAAGGTAACCTGTCTTCGTTAATGGCAACAGCAAGATCAATAGGATGTATACGAGTGGACGTACCCAACAGCCCACTACTTTCAATATATAAAGTCCGTAGAGGCCTTAAAAAAGGCAAAAAAGACAAATTTTCCTCATCAAAAAAAGTGGAGGAAACATAGTCCACCGCGACTTCGAGTACGACCAAGAAAGGACAAACTATCAAAACAGAATCCAAAGAATTAGATTTCAACTTAGGCATGGGATATTGAACCCTGAGGGCTTTCAAATTTCTGCCCAACTTTTCTAGAATGCACTGAAAACCGGTATCGGTAATATGAGGACAATGGGCAAACTCTAAGTGGGTTATTGTTAAAGGAAAATCACAATGCAAAAGAAAGTCGTCGGTTATTCCTCCAGAGAGACGGAGAAACGAAAGATTTGTAGGCCAAGTAATACCTTTGAGGTCATTCAATTCAACAGAAGAACGCGGAAATGACAAATGAGTTAAATCATGTAAGTTGCTGAGAGACAGAAAAAGTTCCTCGAGATTTAGTTTTTCAGAAACTAGTCTTAAATCCAAAATTCTAAGTTTTTTGCAATTTTTTAATGCTATAAGGGGTCCAAAGCCAAAACTAGCCTGTGGTGCTACAAACAGCTCTAAATTTTCTTTTGTCCTCTTGAGCAACCTGGCTACAGAAGCATTTTTACCCCCCTGTATGATGTAAGATAAATCAAGCTCTTTGACTAGATTCCCCACATGCTTGCTCGAAACAACTGTATCCATGAAAGAAGCAAAATTTCTTGACTTTAGTTTAGGACTGCAATATATTTTGGGCAATAACCCCCAATATAAATCTCTGCATATCCGCAAATGCTCGGGACCAAGTTTTCCTTTGTGATCAAAGATATCAAATATATGCATGAGTATTTCAAAAGGGAGCCTTATTCTTTCGGTCTCCTTTTTGTCTTTCTGATTCAGATGCTCCTGCTTCTTTTCTACACTTTGGTGAAGAGCAGCGCCAAGCAAATCCACTTTTGCAAACTGTGACTTCGACCATACCGGCCCTTGTAAGCTTTCCTGCTTACCATCTGTTTGTTCAGAATCATCATCGCTTGCGATATCCATACTCGTCCCATCATGCGACATCATATTAGAATCATCTTTGCCTTTGCCGTTATCATTTGCTGTCGCATCAATAGAACTGTACACATACCTCCGATAAGGAGGTTGGATCTTCTTAGCTCTCCTTTTGTTCGCTATCTTTGCTAGTTCTTTAATACTTCAGCAAAACGGAAAGGTAGTTAAAAAAAAAGTACCCAGTACCGCGCTAAGAATGCCTAAACGACTTGATTTAAATACTTGAAGACTTAGATTGTGCAGCTTGGTAAATTGGTTGGGACACGCATTTGTTGATTTTGCGATCTCCACAAGTTCAACTGCCTTCGTAAATTTCGGATGTGTTACATGTTCAAGACTGCCTCGTTTATAAGACCATATTTCTTGCAAACATAAATAATGCTGTTTCATTTTTGGGGTGTACTTAGCATTTTTTGCGATATTTATTTTGCTTTCTAAGTTTGAACCTGCGTCTCCAAGTTCAAGTTCACAGTATGCTGATGAATGCATGAATTTTGACAAAAGACTATCACTTTAGCTTCAAAATAAAAATCTTGACGGTTCTCATGTTATTTCCTTTTTTGCATTGGGTGAAAAATTGGGGAAGGGAATAATGGAATGTAGGTTTTGGGGATAAAAAAAAGAAGGGTTGAGAAAAAGCGAAGGAAATTATAAGGAATACTGAAGAAAACAAGTATCCACAAATCTAGCATTATTTTCATGCTATTCATGTAAAATTTAGCGACAATTTTGCTTCTCTGTAACAAGGTCGATTCGCATAACCTTTTCCATGTCCACTCTAATTTTTTATTTTTCTTGATTGTTACTTCTTGAGCCCAGGCTACGCTTTGCCGAATAATCGGGTACAATTCAATATAAAATATTTGTTTCAAAAGTATGGGTTTACGCACACAGTTTAAAAGTGACACCTTGAAAATGATAGTTACTAGTAGTTTGAAAAGCTCTTTTAACAAGTCGATAATATTCTTGTTGTTACTTTTTTCAAAGTCGCTTTTACTTTCGATCTTTCGCTGACTATCGTGGGAGCTTTTAGATGTTAAAGGATAAATACTAGAGCTGTGCATCGACTTAAGGGAAAAAGGTCCTTGTTGGGACCTCCCATATTCTCTTGGACTGCCGTCGTCGAAACTTGCTAAGTCGGAACTTTGGGATTCTTGCCATAGATAACTAGATCCGAAAGTTGGTTCGAAGAGCGACTTTTTGGGTGCATTTCGACTTAATGTTGATGACGACTTTATTTCGTTAGAAGAAGGCCTGTCGTGTGAATTGATATGATTGAGGGCCTTGTCGCCTTTTTCCTCAGTCATTTTCATATTGCTAGTATTCACTATGTTTGGTAGAATGTATGTGTCTTTATTTTTACCATTGGCCCCCACTCCTTTGGCATGATAACCTATATGTGGAAATCGGGCTGTATACCCGATTGCCTTACTGTGGGAACGAGGGTCCTCTGAAGACAATTTTCTTTCAAGTTCCTTTATCGAAAAAGCAAGCTTTTCTAATTCATCCCGTTGATATATCATACGCTCTACGAGCTGACAATACTCAACTCTGCTATTAGTGGTATTTTCGGAGAGCAGTATGGGTTTGTTTTCTCTTCCCTGAGATTTCGAGTTTGGATTAAAAAATGACGTAAGTCTACCATGCTTCCGTCTCACTACTCCGCAACCCGCATCATTTGCCCTTTTTCCCACCTTTT
The DNA here is from genome assembly GCA_030572315.1 of [Candida] glucosophila. Lineage (NCBI taxonomy): Eukaryota > Fungi > Ascomycota > Pichiomycetes > Serinales > Debaryomycetaceae > [Candida] glucosophila. The sequence continues at coordinate 278,795 of JAJLZR010000010.1, read as the reverse complement.
TGGTCGCTTTGTGGACTTTGTCTCTACTCGCTGTCTCTTGTATTGCCTTAGCCCTGGCGTTTTCCCTGTATCTCCAACCAACCATCAACAGAATCCTGCACCAACTGAAAAAAAGGTAGATGCTGATGTTAAAGTTGTGAAAAACTAGCTTTCTTCGAGGCTCCTCAATATCTACAAATTCCCGGTACCATACCATCAATCCTGCTCCTAATTGCGCTACAACAATACACATGAAAATGGCGTACTTCTCATAATTTCCAAGCTTATGCACAAGCTCTCCTTTCTCTTCGAAGCTAATCTTCTCACTCTCTGCTCCCGTCACCAAACCACGTCGTACTTCCAGTATTTCTGTCTGCCAACACCAAGGCCATTGCATCGTTTTCTTGATTATCCAACAGAGAATTATCATCTGCATACTCTCTGATGCCATCTTTAGTGGGCTCAAGTCCTTATGCTCCACAAATGGCATCAAAATAGCCAAAAACGATGGTAGTACGACAACAAATAATAAAGCGTTGCTACCGAAAGTTTTAATCTTGTTTTTCATGTTTTCTGGATAAATCTTTATTGGTTTAAGACTCCTCTCCACGCTATCTCGCATTTGTTCAGCATAGTCTTCATCCTCTATTTTTATACCATTGCTTTGTTCTGTTTCACTTTCTCTATTCTCTACAAATTTATCTGTCCGTCTCTGTTTTTTAAAATTGCCTCTTGGGTCTCTATCATTCTCGCTGTCCGTCATGGCGTCTGGATCTTTTTCTGCTTCACTACGATATCTACTTTCTTCGTATGGCTATTTTTATAGCCAGATCTCTGATTCAGATAGCACCTTTCTTTCCTTTTTTCAATTGAAAGCCCCATTCACCAAACATTCAACCCCCAGAATCTTCAAACAATCCCGTTTTGCTGCTGTTTCTTCTTTTATGTTGGTTTTGCAACTGTTTTACTTATCAAGGGCCTTCTCGATTGACTTCCTCATTGGGAAATAAATGAAATAAGTTATAACAATCCAACCTTGGGTCGTGTGGAGTACAAAGGACCGAAGAAAAAATTTTTCACCTTGAGAAGCTAACCTGGACTTCTATAGTAAAAGTACTGAAGAATACATTATAAAGATGGTTTTAGTTCAGGATTTGTTACACCCTACGCCAGCAACAGAGGGACATAAGCACAAGTTAAAGACCTTGGTTCAACAACCAAGATCATACTTCATGGACGTTAAGTGCCAAGGTTGTTTGAACATCACCACAGTCTTTTCTCATGCACAGACACCAGTGACTTGCGAAAACTGTTCGACTGTGTTGTGTACACCTACAGGGGGTAAGGCCAAGTTGACAGAAGGTACCTCTTTCAGAAGGAAATAAGCAAATAAAAGGTGAAAGCAGCAAAGGATTAATTGCATAGGAAAAATCCTTGGTGGTATGATAAATTAGTAATACAGGCTTTAAAAGCCTGGCTATTTTGAGTGTATAGTGTTAAGTGCCATTTGGGGGTTGAGATATGTACGCGATGCGCAAATATCACATATATCACAAATATCATGGTTATTAATATTCAAGATTACTTTGTAGGCAATTCAGCTAAATCATGCGCGAATGGTATTTATCCTGTACTATAGGGACAGTGATGCTACTATTTACATAAACTATTTGTCTTCGTATTGCTTGAGGTCTACAGCGTAGCCTGCTTTTTTGCCTTTCTGTTTGTACTTCTTGGTATTCTCCAAAGAAGTAGCATAGAAATCGGCATAATTGACTGGGTCATCTTCAAAGTCTTGTTCAGAGCTGCTAACCAACTTGCTGAGTTTCTTCTTTCTCTCTTCTTTTAATAATTTCTTTTTATGAGCCCTTGCAAGGTTCTCCAACTTCTCTTTGTTCGTTTCGGACATGGGATTTTTTCTGATAATGCTCTTGGCTCCTAAGGCCCATAAGTCACCCTTAGCAGCTTTTCTTGCATCATAGTAAGTTTGCTTTCCCGAGCTCTTGGGGACTTGCCAAACTTCAATATTAGAAGTGGGAGAACAAACGTTGAACTTGACGTTCTTTTTCACCTTCTGCGGATTCTCAAGTATTCTGGGCCAGTTGTCGGCAGTAAGAGGGTCTAATTCGTTGGTACCGTTGTTAGTCCTTTCCTCTTCAATATTCTTTATGCTCTCCTTATCATTGTATGACCTCTCCGCAATTATATAAGAGAAAGAACCAGTTTCCATGTTGTTACTGCCTGGTCTACCTGACCCCGCAAGACTCTTCAACTTATTTCTAGAAATTTTATCCAATCCGAAGCCGTCTCCGGCAGTTGGATCCCATCCTAGCGCTAACCTGCGTCCTTTCTTTAACTCCATTGTATATTTTGGTCGCTCTGAGGTCTTAGTGAAAGAGCAGAAATTTAGCCTGTGTGAATGAGAGGGTATCTTGTAATAAGCAGGGTCACCGAGCTGGAGAGGGCATTTACCATGATGAGGACAAGGAGCAAGGATCTTTATATGATAATCTGTGTTCCTAGAGGAAGTGGATGCCTTTTTTTCTGATTCTTCCGTCTCTTTAAGTTCGTAGTTCTCGTCGTCTTCAAATTCAAATTTTAAATCCGACTCTTTAACCTGTCCGAAGTTTTTATCCAACTCTTCCAAAAAGCCATCTCCTGCACTACTGACTTCTTCAAGATTCCAGTCTTCCGATCCCTGAGCCTGTCGATTTATCTCTTCTGATTTCTGCGGTTTTACTGTAGCACCTTTTATATAAGGTCGGGGTATTTTACCTCTCTCCAGCGGATACGCCTCCGGGCGAATCATAATTTGCCTAGCTCGTGCAACTGCCTCAAATCCTAGCGCATTACCTCTCTGTATAATAGCAAGGTGACCTCCAGGACTTAAGAGTCTCAACAACATGTGGGTATTGTTGTCCACATCTTTAGGAAAATTGTACACCCTAGATAATAAAGAATTGCACACAATGATTAAATCATAACTTTTTGATACCGGTAGGGTATCTCTGATCCTTGTCCTTGTTAATATTTTTGAAGTATCAACAGGGCCTTCGTCTTCTTCACTCCAGGCTTCAAAATCGCTTTCAAATCCATATTCTCTGTCTGTTTCCACTCCTTCCACTTCTTTTTCTTCTGGAACCTCTTCTTCCTCACCTTCAGCAACTGCACTTTCCTCCACTGGAGTTACATTCTCATTAATTTGCCTCGACAAAATGATCTTTGCCTTCCTCTTCATTTCTTTATTGTTAGGACTTACAATATATGCTTCCTTTTCTAAGGGTTGGTACTCATCACCCATTACTTCATTCAAGGCCACCATTCCCGTTGCTGGGCCATATCCCACACTAAGGACCCTCTGCGGATAGAATTTGTCTTTACCAACTCTTTTCTGCAATTCCAAAAGAACTTGCTTAGTATGCGAGTAATCCTGTAAAAAGAGCGCAGCAATATGAGCATCACAATCCAAACCACTTTCTGGAGCTTTTTGAATCTGTTCTTTTTTCAAGGATTGGAAAAGAAGGGCCGCCCTTTCCCTCAACCTATCTGGCTTGGTGTAACGAAGAATATCATTATTTATGCTCTCGGCTATTTCGCTAGGCAATTGGGTTGTACCTCTCTCTACTCTTCCTTTTAAAGTTAAATCGTCTATCCTGGCCTCTTCTGCGCTTCGTCCTTTAATAAAAGAACCATCTTCCTTTCTAAAGGGAGAATATGCATGCCCTTGCTCATCAGCTTTAACAAAGAGGTTTTCATCATTACCTTTCAATTTATCTGCTTGCCTTAGATGTTCGTGCCGTGAGAGTTGACCAAAGCTCTCACTATGCCTTCTTCGAGAAAAAGGAAGTACATCGTCTTCATTTTGCTTGCCAGTATTCGATGATTCTTGATTTAAAACATCAAATGTAGCTCTGTCTACTTCTCTACTGTTAGCATGAGAATTAAACCTTCTCCAAAGAGCGCCCCCTTGAAAAAATCTCCTATCCTTTATGTAGGACCCCAAAATCTTACCCCTACGATACATAATGATGGTCCTGGTTTTCCTTCTTGGTCAGTGTAGGTTGAATTTTCGGTAATCAACGAGATACATCGTTGCGACCTCATCGCATTAGAACGACATTGTCACAATGCTCTTTTTGATATGAGCGACATTTATTTCATAATCATCTCATTCTTATAGGAAGAGAGCTTCTATGGGAGATACTCCTTTGGAAAAGGGATCAGCAATAAAACTCAACTACTAGAACAACCATGAGGGATCTTGTTTTATTAGGAGGACTGTCACATAAGGACCTCACGAAGGCTATATGTCGTAATTTGTCTACAGAACAGGGAATAGTGGAATCCAAAAAATTCTCTAACGGAGAAACTAGCATAAATATTGATAATTCCGTTAGAGAGAAGGACGTCTTTATTGTGCAAAGCGGATGCGGAGATGTCAATGATAATTTTATAGAACTTTTAATTATGATATCCGCTTGCAAAATGGCCAGTGCCAAAAGGGTCACTGCCGTTTTCCCCTTGTTTCCCTATTCAAGACAACCGGATACGCCTTATATTCCTTCTACAGCTGGAACTGCTGATACGAAAGGAGCAGTTCTGAAGACTGAAGGTACTAAGGAAAATGGTCTTAAAGACGCTGCTCCTAATACAGAACTGCGAGTTAATGCTTTTGTGCATAATGGACCAATCTTCTCTGAGAGATTAATAGCCAACTCATTTAGTCCTGCAATCGAGTCTGATAAGTCTGGCGAAGATGGTAACGACTACAAGCAATGGATAGCTCAAAATGGAACCCTCGTTGCAAATCTACTTACTACCGCGGGGGCAGATCGTTGTATTACCATGGATTTGCATGATCCCCTGTTCCAAGGCTTTTTTAAAATCCCTATTGACAACCTCCATAGTGCTCCACTATTTAAACGCTATATAATTGACACCATACCTAATTACCAGGGCTGTGTGGTTGTTTCTCCTGATAGTGGTGGTGCTAAGAGGGCCACTGCCATCGCCGATTCGCTAGGTTGTCGTTTTGCTCTTATACATAAGGACAAGCGCTCCGGCAGGTTCCATTCCTTCTCGGAAAACAGCTCATCCCATCCCTCCAACATGATTTCTACCACAATGTTGGTTGGAGATGTGAGAAACCGTGTCTGCATATTAGTAGACGACTTAGTAGATACTGCATTTACTATTACGAGGGCTGCGAAACTCTTAAAAGACCAAGGTGCAACTTATGTCTATGCCTTGGCATCGCATGGTAGTTGCAGTGGTGATGCTGTCAATCGAATTGCCCAGTCAACCATAGATAAGTTTGTGGTTACTAACACTGTACCTCAGATTGAGAGCGGCAAAATTTTAGGTGACAAAATAGCCGTTTTGGATGTTGCCCCAATATTTGCTGAATCTATAAGAAGAATCTATAACGGTGAGTCTGTATCCATGCTCTTTGAGCACGCCTGGTAGGTGGTATTTTGGTCTACTTCGTAATGTTTTACTAGAGATACATATATGTATATATTCCAATGTGATTTTTGTCCAGATCCTTTTAAGTCCATAAAGTGTTGCTGCTAAAGCGATTTCTCACTATCCCAGGATTATAATTTTCTCGTACTTCATCAGATTACAGGTACCTATTTACTTGAGCTGATGCATGTTTCCCCTGCCAACTGTGTATTCAAATATCTTCGGAATAGGGGCTTCATGCCATTACTCTCAATGTGTTCCCAATTGGGTAGGACACTTTTGATCTATGCCAATGGTCATGAGAAGCGATTGAAAAAGCTCATCTAGATTCAATTGCTTCTCAACAAGACGCGAGGCATCCGTACTAGGGAAGTGACCTCCTTTTACTGTTGTTTTGACTTAGTTTTCCCCACTCCTCACACAGTTGCGGAAGGTTATTTGTTGCTCATAGGCGCGAGCAAAGTTAATCCGATGAATTGCACGTGATTTGGGCTGATCTCTAAGAGCCGTACAACAACAGCTTCATTAACCGTTAATAGTAATGAGTGTATGATTAAGGATCCAGAAGGCTCGGTACTTGTTACAATTGACTAAAGTCACCTAGAGTAAAAATAATTTATTCGAATTCTTTTTTTTACAAAATTTCTTTGCGGAATGGAACAGAACAAACAAAAGTTGCCGCTTAGCAGAACGGACTCGGAAGCATCGTCGATCCAAAGTGAAAAACCAGGGTACATTGACACACCCTTCGTAGGTAAGAAAAAACAGTATGAGGAAGTCCTCGACATCTTGGATGAGACGGGGTTCATTCCGGAGACATTGATTGAAGTGGAAGCAAGATGGTTCTACGAGAGTTTGGGAATAGACGATGTGTTTTTCGCAAGAGAATCAGTGCATGGAATTGTTAACCATATACATTCGCTCTATGCTTGTAAAGTGCAGGCATTTTCTTCGGATGTATCAGATTCCTTAATTCATTACAAGAGAGAAGCAGACGACCATGCAGTATTTTTTGACACTGTGGATACGAATACGTACTCAAGAAATCGGTTTGAAGAGAGGATTGACGACAAGTACATTGATCCTTCGTTTAAAGCGTCCAATAGTTACCGTGCTGAGTATTATAGTGCTCCCTTAGATTACAAGAGTGATCCCATTCTTCATGGGATCAGTAAGAAAGAACCCCTGGTAATGAACCAGTTTGTCCGGTGCTACTTCGTGTACAAAAACAGGTATGTCAATGACGCTGTTAGTTTGCATGATACGGAGCTTGGGAGGATTAGCGACTCGACGTTCTTGAAGATTGCCTCGCCTTACACAAAGAAGCTTTACAGTGCAATCATCAGAGACGTAGTTGCAAACACCGGGCCAGTTATCAAGTGTTTTCCAGTCGAGGATAGCGATGAATATAGGGTAGTGATTGGGTTTCGGCAAAAGACCTCGGCTAGGTATAACTCGGCTCTAAGTGATTTAGTACATTACTATAGGATGAGTGTTTCAAGAAAATACGTGGAACAGTTTAGTAATGGAGTAACCGTTATTTCGTTGTACGTTGCCCAAAAAAGGACTGAAGGTACACCGGTGGATTTGCTTATATACCAAGTGATTAAAGAGGCATCACTTTTATATTGTATTCCTCACAATTATTTTCATGATAGGTTCCTCTCTTGCGATATGTCCTTACAGGAATGTATTTATGCGCAGTGTGGTGTCATATTCACGACCCATTTTTTGAACCGACTAGGCCCTGAGTATCATAAATTGACCTCGCTTTTGGATCCGGGGAAATCCCACAACCATGCTGAGGTACTCAATTCTTTAAAAAATAGATTGCGAGCTGAAACTTACTCTCAAGAGTATATTCGTCATGTACTTGATGTTAGACGAGACTTTGTACGCAAGTTATATCGTCATTTTGCTGATGTTCACTACATCAGGTCTTCTATTGAGAAAACTCTCTCTTACCAGCGGTTGTCTCAGATGAGCTCGATCTCGTCTGATGAAGAATTTGAGGAGCTATTGAGCCGAGAATGCTCTAGTAATGAGCATCATGCACTAGTATTGCGTGCTTTGTATGTTTTCAACAAGTCTATTTTAAAGACGAATTTTTACACTTCTACTAAAGTGGCTATTTCTTTTAGGTTAGATCCCACTTTTTTACCTCGTACCGAATATCCTGATGTTCCTTTTGGTATGTTCTTTGTGGTAGGAAGTGATTTTAGGGGTTTCCACATAAGATTTAGAGACGTGGCTAGAGGGGGTATTCGACTTATTAAATCAAGAACTGTCGACGCTTATAATTTAAACCTAATGAGCTTATTTGATGAAAATTATAATTTGGCTAATACTCAACAGAGAAAAAACAAAGATGTACCTGAAGGAGGAGCCAAGGGGGTCATCCTTTTGGACACTGGGAACGCACAGGATGCGCTGAAGTCGTGCTTTCAAAAGTACGTTGACGCTTTAATTGATTTATTGTTAAAGCAAAATATTGCCGGTGTAAAGGAAGAGTTTGTTGACTTGTATGATAAGCAAGAAATATTGTTCTTAGGCCCAGACGAAGGAACCGCTGGATACACGGATTGGGCGACTTTACACGCAAAGCAAAGGGGTGCTCCTTGGTGGAAGTCCTTTTTAACAGGAAAATCGCCTCAACTAGGCGGAATCCCTCACGACGAGTATAGCATGACAACTTTGTCCGTGAGATCTTATGTTAATAAAATTTACGAGAAATTGGGTATTGACAGTTCTACTATAAATAAAATACAGACTGGTGGTCCTGATGGGGACCTAGGAAGTAACGAGATCTTGTTGTCCAGAAATGAGAACTATGTCGCTATTGTAGACGGATCTGGCGTTCTAGCCGATCCTAAGGGTATCGATAAGAATGAACTCATCAGGTTAGCTAAGGAGAGGAAGCCAATCGACCACTTTGATAAAACCAAGATTTCGCCATCTGGTTATCTCGTTCGAGTTGACGACATGGATGTTAAGTTGCCTAATGGTCAAAAAGTGACAAACGGTACACATTTTAGAAACACTTTCCACTTGAAAACCAAGGAGCACTTTGGGACTGATTCAGTTAAATTATTTGTTCCCTGCGGGGGGAGACCTAATTCTATCGATTCAAGTACGGTAAACGACTTGATAGATGAGAAAAATAACAAGTGCGTTATTCCCTACATTGTGGAAGGAGCGAACTTATTTCTTACTCAGAATGCTAAAATAATTTTAGAGAACTGTGGCTGCGTTCTTTTTAAAGATGCATCTACTAATAAAGGTGGAGTAACCTCTTCCTCCTTGGAAGTTTTGGCTTCTTTGTCGTTTGATGATAAAGGTTTCTTAGACAATATGTGTGTGGATTCCAAAACGGGAGCCAAACCTGATTTTTACAATGAATACGTCAAAGATGTGCAGCATGTGATTGTTTCCAATGCAGAGAAGGAATTCGAATCTTTGTGGAAATTGAAACAAGAGACGGGTCATCCTTATACCAAATTGTCTGATGAATTGTCCCTTACCATCAATACTTTATGTGATGAATTAGCTGAATCTAAAGAACTTTGGCTGGATGACATAGCTTTTCGTAATGCAGTATTGCTAGACGCTTTACCTCCTCTTTTGTTGAAATCTATCGGCATTGAAAATATTTTAGAAAGAGTCCCTGAGTCTTATTTAAAGGCATTGTTTGCTACTCATTTAGCATCAAACTATGTATACACTAGAGGCCTCAATGCAAATCCAGCGAGGTTTTTAGAGTTCATATCATCTCTCCGAAGAGATTATACTAGAAAGGGTATACTTTAAAGTATACTATAATATTATAAATAAATTCCTTCCATTGGGTTGGGATTACATTATATAAGATATAAATTATATTCAAGCAAATACATTAAAATTATGACCTTGCTCTTCTTCTTTTGTTTTTTATCTCGCTATCGTATGTCTGTAATCAGAACAAGCCTTTTTAGTACTACTACTTTTTCTCTAAAGATTCTGGACTCCGTTCTGTCTTTTCAGTCATCTCTTTTCTCCTCTGAACTTCTTCAAAAATCCTTGTGGAAACATAGTCTCCCACCAAAGCGAATACAAAGGTTGAGCCACCAATGTAATACCTCGCCTTGACTGGCAAACTATTCCATTTGGCTAAAAGTCCCATTCTCTTACACTCTGTGAGAAATTGAGAGTTTAGACTGAATTTTTCAACTACATTTCACGTACATTTCACCTTTTAAAAAAAAAAAAAAATATTGATAGTACATCTAAATTATGGACACTAGGTACTGTCGAAGATTGTGTGTAACCCATTCAACTTTGCCAGCATGCTGTGTTAGGATTCATCCAATTCATACTTCTATTATCGCAATTGGAACCTATAAATTAGAAGAAAACGGTTCAAAGCATGGTTCTATAGAGATATTTAAGTATGAAAAAAGTAGTGCTAGCCTCTTATTGATAAGCCAAAAGACGCTACCGAGTGCAGTTCTAGATTTAAAGTTGCATGATCATGATAGTAGCATTCTCATTTCGGCCCAACATACCGGAGAAGTGATAGTATGGAAGTTTGAGACTGACTGGTGCTTAGCACGGCTTCAAACCGTCCAAGTGTTCGATCTGTCAGTGGTTACCACCTCAGTTTTTTGCTCTCCCACTGACAGAAGCAAGCTTTTAGCAACCGGAACTAATGGGCAAGCTGCAATTGCCGATTTGGACTCTGGTAGTATAAATAAATTTTTCACTAGCCATGAGCTAGAATGTTGGACTGGAGCTTTCGGGGAGCTCGGACAACTCACTAATGTAGTGTTCACTGGAGGAGATGACTCCCAACTTATTGCTCATGATACAAGAACTAACGAAAAAATATGGGCAACAAGTTATCGTCATCATGAGGCCGGGGTTGTATCTATTTTAGCACCTAGTGAGCGGTGGAACACTGAAAATTCCAACCACTTGTGGACTGGCTCCTACGATGATAATTTACGTATATTTGACTTAAGAGTCATGGACAAGAAAAATCCACTGCTTATTCCTGGATTAGTTCCCCGCACTTTGCACCAGGAAAACTTGGGTGGTGGTGTATGGCGTCTTGTGCCTAGTCCTTTGGACAACGATAACAGGGTGTTAGCTTGCTGTATGTATGATGGTGCAAGGGTAATTGATACTACTTTAACTGGATTTGAAGTTGCTGGATATTTTAAGAAAGACCACGAGAGCATATGCTACGGTGGTGACTGGTCAAACGAGGGTGATTTTGTCGCAACTGCTTCATTTTATGATCAAGTCATCCAAATATGGAGTCCCGATGAAATAGAGTAAATAATTTATTTATTGTAATATAACTAAGAATATAAACTCAAATGCAATGGCATTGAAGAACCTCTTCCACTAGGATAAAGTTTAGTCTTATTGTGCCCTTCAAACCTTCTTGGAGCAGGGAGAGAGTTCGCATTAACAAATCTAAAGCGTTTTGACTTATCTTCAATAACGACCTTCGCTGGTTGATTATCCTTATTTCCGTTCGATTGCAGAGGAGCACTAATGGTATAGGACAGGGCAGACAAGTTTCTTAAAGACTTTCCTGCTGTTTGTTGCAGAGCCAATTGTGGATCTCTAATATTTGTGGGAGGAGGTGGTGGTGGCGCATGTTTTCTTCCTTTGAAGGAAGGACCGCTTGAAGGCATTGGTGGTGGTGGTTTAGATGGCATACTTGAAGAAGCATCATGAAATTGCCTGCTGCTTGAAAGATTGTCTGAATACAGCGAAGAGTCTTCGACACCTGTATTATCAGCAACAGAGGAACTTAGGCTACTTGTAGAAGGCAGTGTCTCCTCTACCGTAGCTGGAGGTGCTGGAGGTGCTCTTGGTGGAGTAGGAGCTGAAGACTGCGGAATTGATGTTGGCTTGGGCGGCGTAGGTCCTGACAGTTGAGGAATAGGTGGTGCCTTTGGTGGTGTAGGCGCCGAAGGTTGCGGAATTGGCGGTGCCTTTGGTGATGTAGGCACCGAAGGTTGCGGAATAGGTGGTGCCTTTGGTGGTGGTGGTGCCGAAGATTGCGGAACTGGTGGCGCCTTTGGTGGTCCAGGCGCCGAGGACTTCGGGAGAGGTGGGGCTTTTTGTGTCGATGAACCTTCAGTCAGCTCCAGTTGATTTGGCGACTTGGAAGAATTATTTTTCGACTCCCTTGATTTCTTCAAACTAGAAGCAATAGCTGACATTCCAAAGGAAGAGCTACTTTTTTCCTCTTTGTTTTTACTATCTTTTACCTCCGAGAATTTCTGTGATGGAGGTGCTAGGCTTTGTGGCACCTTTTTTGCATGCGAGCTCTGAGAACCTTTGCTAGCCTTTGCACTCGCTGCAGTTGTAGCAGAGTCGACAACGTGACTCTCATCTCTTCTAGCATTAATCTCCGCCAAAAAAGGAAGACTTCCACCAGGTAAACTAGGAGCCTCGTTCTTACTAGCAGTGGTAGCACCTAAATCAGATGCCGGCGCTGGTGGTGCCGGCGGTGCTGGTGGTGCTGGCGGTGCTCCCGTTGATGGCCTTGAAGGAACCAGTGGTGTCTTCGATGGCCGTGTTGTGGGTGGTGTTGCGGAAGATGATGATGACTTAGGCATTGCAGGTGGCGCCGACGAGGGCACTGGCGGTGCCGGTGAATGCGGAATTGGAGGAGCACGAGACTGGGGAATCGGAGGCGGTCCCGGAGCCGATGTTGGCGGCACTGGCGGCGCACTCGTTTTCGGCAATGGTGGTGCACCTGCAATCCCATCTCCGGGCTTAGACAAGTCCCCTTCTAACGACGTCAACGAACTTTTCTTTGTATGCGTGCTCCCTCTTGGTCGACTTGATGGTATTTTCGGTGTCTTATTTTGTTCTTTCCCTTCATTTGCACCCCCTGGCACCGGTGGTGCCGGTATATTAGGTATTTTGGGATTCTCCGGTATCGCTTTCCTCTCAGTGATTGTAGGAATCTTGGGTGCCGATGGTGGCACAATTCCTGACCTGTTGTCTTTATTTACCAGCTTCAATTTCGGCATCCCTCCTGCAAAAATATCTCCGAGCTGGGGCACTCCTGGTGCTCCCATAGGGGCCCCTCCTGATCCTGCTGTGGTACCACTCAGCAGTCCTGAACTAGTGATACCTCCTGAAGAAGCTCCTCCCAATGCCGGTGCTGACTTGTCTACTGTAACCGCCTTTTTCAAATTCGTACCTTTCCTTATATCTCCTAGCAATGCATCTCTTCCTGCTGGCATTTTTGAAGGAGGTTCTGGTGGCAAGTCAAGCCCTCCCATAGAAGGCGGTGGTGGTGGTGGTGGTGGTGGTGGAATACCTGACATTTCTCTGTTGACTGTCTATAAACGGCTATAAGACTAATATATCAGTCTACTCCTTCTTGTATCAGGACTTCTTGGGGTGACCAAGAAAGATGGTGAGAGGAAGTGAGCACGTGATGGAAGTCATGTGCTAGGATTTGGTCGCCATACTAGATTAAGAGGGAAGGGCATAACCTTGACTCGTCCGCATGAGGTCGTCATGTACTCAAATGCAGATAGTGATCCCTGACCCCGTTGAATTAGACCCCATGGCTTGAAACCTTACCTCAAGCTCATTGACTGGTCCTTTCTGACTAAATCTCTTCGAAGTGGTATGTCTTAATATTGACGAATATTTTAGTTCTATTTAACACTAAGTGAAAGATTGTCGTATCCAAATATCCAAGGGCCAAGCGTATGCCTCAAAAAGATGAAAGAAAGGCCAACGCAAAGCTGTAGCAACAAAAGCAGGAGGCACAAGGTGTTCTCTTTCAAAGGACCAGCCCAATAAAGATATAGGTTAATAAGAGTGAAATTGGAAAAGTAAAGGTAGCCTTTGTCGTCCGTATAGACATTGAGGAGGTGCACGTAATGCAATGTATATATCAATGCACGTTGTAGCTTGTTCAAAGAGCTTTCGGGAACACATGCATGACTGGGGTGCATAAGGCCATCATTGAGATCAAAACGAGGTAACCTATGTCTGGGACAAGGAAGTAAACCAAATAATTGAGGTGCAGAATATAGAAAATTGACAATTTGCGGCACGGAAAAAAGGAGCAAAGTCTTCGAAAAATGGCCCAAGATACCAACTATGGCGAACACCATTCCCGCAAAATAGCAATAGGTGTCGCCCACAAAAACCTTAGAAGGGTACCAGTTGTGGCGAAGTAGGCCCAGCGAGACTCCTATGAAAGGAATGAGGAAGATGGCAGACTGGATGTGAGACTCATATGCAGGAAGCAGGACCCGGGACGAAACCAAGTATAAGCTATCATTGACAAGCAAGATGGTAGCCAATACAAGAGACTGGCCCACCTCGATTCCATTAACACCAGCAAGGATATTGATAGAGTGAGGAGAAAATATAGAAACTGCTGCCATATAGATGTAGTAGAATACCCCTAAGTCCAAGAGCAGAGGCAACTTTTCCCAGCTAGTAGCACTACTCAACGAAGAGAAGGATAACCCGCTCATTTTCGTAGCTAATTTGTTTATAAGCGTAGCTATAAAAGCCACTATAGTTACAAGATACTCACCAGCAGGCATCTTAAGCACAAATTGTGGCACCACGATCGAAGTGATTCCTTTGTCCACATAATACACTATTAACATGGGCATGGCCGCTATCGCAGGAATTAATATCTTATGCCTCCATCGTATATCGAATAAGTCATCAAAAATTCCGAGGAGCGTCGTGCTCTGCAAACACAACATCCCACTCAAGTATTGAGCCAACTTGTTGTGGGGAAAGTTTTTTCTCAACAAAACTTCCACACTCTCTAAGCCAATGCTATTATATAAATCCATGTGTGAATTTAAGTACAACAAATCTTTGAAAAATACAAATGGGATAATCAAAAACATAAGAAACATGTACGAAACCGCCGCTACTACTCCCATCGACTCGGCTATGTACGGAACAGGTGGCCTTTTGGACTTGTCCTGTCCCTTCAAACCTATCTTTATAAAGCTCTCTTGGGAACGCAGTACCAAGCTGTCAGTTGCAAAATATCCAATAATAGAAAACCCCAACAGAGTCCTTAGCGGCTTTTTGGGGCTTATCAAGCATGTTGCTAGCAACACCAACCCAATTCTTATTATGTCCTGTCTTCTCATTGTTCTTTTAAAAACAATTAAAAGAAAAAAAAAAAACAAAAATGAAAGTAGAACTAAAAGAGGCTTCAATTTATTCTCTCTAGTTCCTCTGTTTATCTATTCTTCTATGACTCTAAGCCTCTATCTGACAGCTAATTTTGTGGTTCTTTTAGCCTAACTTCCTCGCTGGGTAGGTGGTCTTTTTGATAGTGACACAAAATCATAAGCGCCGGAACCGGTCCGTTCCCGATAAAGAGCAGAGCTGAATAATTGCCCAGTTAGAGGCAGCATCTATAGAGAAAAAAAGGAGCTAAGACATGGACCTTGAGGCCAAGCCCTTTCTCTCAGGACACGAAGAGATTGTTCACGATGTCAAATATGACTTCTACGGCAAACACATAGCGACGGCCTCATCAGATCAACATATAAAAGTGTTCGAGTTAGAAAATACATCGGGAGCATGGGTGCTAAATGATCTGTGGAAAGCACACGAATATCTGGTAGTAAGGTTGAGTTGGGCTCATCCAGAGTTCACTAGTAGCAAAATTCTTGCCTCGTGTTCTTTCGACCGCACAGTTAAGATCTGGCAGGAACAGGTGGACGAATTATACGGGTCAGGTAGACGGTGGCTTAAGTTAGCTACATTGGCCATTGAGTCACATGGACCTATATACGATGTGGTTTTTGCCCCACACCACTTAGGTCTTAAGCTCGGTTGCATTGGTCTGGATGGGATAGTGCGGATTTATGAATCTGTAGACCCGGCTGATCTAACTAATTGGGCGCTTACTTCGGAAATTCCTATTTTAAGTCGTCGAGTCCCTGCCAAGTCCTTACAAAGTAGTTTTGCTGTTGAATGGTGCCCTTCAAAATTTGCTCGCACAGAAAAATTCATTGTAGTTGCTTTGGATCAGGGATTTGTATACGGGACAGTGTCTTCTTTGCAGAAGGGTCAGGCGAACGATCCTGATCAGATACAACACACTGATTCTATCGCCAAATCCAATGACAAATATGTCAAGATATGTTCTTTGCCTGATCATAACGGTTTGATACGTTCAGTCAGTTGGGCACCTACAATGGGCCGTAGCTATCATCTAATAGCTACAGGTTGTAAAGATGGATATGTCAGAATTTTTAAGGCGTCGGAATCTGCGACAGGAGATCTTAAGTTTGAAACTTTGGCGAAACTAGCTGATCACAAACTGGAAGTATGGAAAGTGAGTTGGAATTCTACAGGCACTATACTTAGTTCAGCTGGTGACGATGGTGAAATTAGGCTATGGAAATCTAATTATTTGAATGAATGGAAATGCATGTCTGTGATTAATACACATAGAAAAGGTGGACAAAAGACAGTCCAAGAAGAGAACGAATGCAAAACTTAATTATAGACAAAGGCTTCTAAATGGTGGGGGAAAGTCAAGGGGCAAAAAAAAAAAAAAAAGAAAAAAAAAATTTTCTAGGACCCTTCGCGACGAAGTTTTAATTCTTTTGTTTAATTTTTGTTCTTTTCTTCTCTTTGGATTGGCGATTTTCGTCTAATTGCTTCCATAATTCGTCGTCACTTTCATCGCTATTTTGTGGTTGATCATTGTGGATTTTTCTGCGGCGTTTTTTAATTTCAACTGGCTGAGCAGAGTTACTGACGCCATCCGCATCTGATTCACCCTCCAAAATGACTACTGATGTGACTTGAGTTCCCAAGTAAACTTTTGCGAGAAGTTCTCTATCTTCCAAGTTATATATCCTCAAGTATCTGTCTAACCCTCCGATAGCAATGTAGTCTTCTACAATATCGACCCCATATATAGCACCGGTATTACCTCCTGCAGAATATTTACCAAGCGTCAATGGTTCACTGTCCTTGTCTGTATGTGAAGAAGACTTTGTTGGGTCTTCAAAAGCTTTTTCCAAACATCGCACCAATGAGTACTTGCATACAAGGTTTCGTGTGTCGGTTATAATGATTTCTTCTTCCGTCTCTCCATGGTTCAAGCTAATTATAGGACTGTCACAGAGTTTGCGATCAAGAACCGGCCGTCTACCATGTGCGGTATCGTACAAACGCATCTGGCCGTATCGAGTAGTTGTAATAAATTGGTACCCTTTTGATTTACTTTGCAAAAAAAGAATTCCGGTGATCCATATGGGGACTCGCAAATCGAGGTGGTCATTTCGCACATTCCGGGCGGTAAATAATACTTCTGGCTCCGTTTTGTAGTTCAAATGGGGACCTTTATCAGCTTCAAACAATCTCACGATTCGTACGTCATTCTCTTGTCCTCCATATGCAAATACACCCGTCTCGTATGGATTGCTAACGAAAGCACTTATACTTTTACCCCCTGGTAAACATACTTCTACTGGCTCTAACTCTTTTTCAATGTCATTTAAGGGGAAAATGTATACTTTGCTCCCTTCCGTTGCCACTAGGATAAGATCCAAGCTTTCCACCGTCACTAGCGACACCAGTTTCTCATTTTCTCCTACTGGTACTTTTATACTTTTTCTTTTCTTATAGTTCTCATTCAAATCATATATATCCAAATGCCCCCCTAGCCTACAAACAATCAAGTATTTTGATTTGTAATCAACCATCTGTAAAATTTTAGTCCTGGGCGACTGCTGTGCTTCCTCGATAGACCTTACTGATTGCGGCTGTCTTGCATCTTTTATAGATGTATCCGTTCCCTTGCCACATAAAACCTCCTTTATTCCTCCAATTTCATCAGCTGAACACAAAACCTTCATTGATAACTTCAACAATGTCCTTGTAAATGTACAAATGACCAATGGTCTACCGATGCTCATCGAGCTCTTTTTCAGCTTGAAGTAGTGTCATGGACAATATTCTGTCCTGGAAGCTTTTGATTAACAAGCGCTTGGTCTCTAGCGCTCCTCTTAGAAAGGACATTTCTTCACGTATCGTTCAATACTCATAGACTGGTTATCATTCCGTAATAATGTAACCTTTCCTTTTTTTTTCTTCACTGGTCATTAGATGAATAGAAGTCAACTGTAACAGCTAATTTTCGCAGCTGAAAAGAAAATTCTTTTTTAGACCAGCTCCTTGCTTTGATTTATTTGTTTAAGAATATGCCGGACCTTCTACTGACTTTTTCGCTTTTCTTTCTACTATTCGCCGTTTCCGCTGTCTGTTAGTACTAGCAAGAAGATCTTCTAGGACTCTTTTGGATGTCCATCTGGGTACCTTTCTCATGTACTATATATTTTGTACAGAATATTCCTTGATAAACTTTGGGCGTGTGGCGTAGTTGGTAGCGCGTCCGCTTCGCATGTGGAAGGTCATCGGTTCGAATCCGGTCTCGTCCATTTTTTTTGTTCTTTGGAGAACAACCAAATGTTACTAATAAGCTCCCCCTAGAAAGCTATAAGAACATATCTTTATGTCCAGTTGTTATCATATGTACTTCTAACTACATTTAAAAAGTGGACATTAGAGCTCCCCTGTAGAAGAGCTCCTTTAAAACGCTCATACAAACTTGTCAGCTACAGCAGGGTCTATTCAATTCTTGCATTCCTGCTTATTGGAACAATGAGAGCGAGGACGTGTGTTACCCACATTTTGGTTTTGTGCGGGTAACGAGGGAGGCATCGATGGAAAATTCTCCCGTTAATAGATTCGTACTATATAAGAGACAAATTTTTCATGCGTTCACTATAATTGTAATAGTTTTTAAAGATATTTTAAGATTTCTTTAGTCTTTTTTTGGTATTTTGTTGATGCTAATGGATTCATAAGACAAGGTGTTAGCTATGTTTATGAATTCAAGCCATGTTTATGGGATGTCACAAGTTCTTTGAACCGTAAGTAAAGAATTTCTTTTTTTTTTTTTTTAAAAAAGAAAAATTACATTGTTGTGAGCCTTTGCTCCAACAATAACCAGTGAAGAAGATGAATTCAAGTTGTCTTTCCCAATCCGACTCGACTTTGACGACAAGGTTGAAAGCCGTCCATCAAAAATTAAACCCACAGTAGTGGGTCTTTGAATGGACTTGTACTTGCCAGTATTTTACGATTCTGATTCATTTCGCTAAAAGAAAAAATAGCGTGGAAGTGACCAAGTACTAACTCAAACCAGGATTTGTAAGGACTTTGTCTTCAATATGCATGGTTATATAGCAGAATCAACTGGTTTTAGCTTTAGCCGATGTCATCATTCAGTGATGAAAAATCCTCCCAAACATTCGCAGTTTCCACGGTAGCATACATGCGAACCCATTCTCAGTATGCCAGTGACCGGTCAACAGACCTTCCATGGATGTCTGAACAATGATTGGCTTCTGGCTTTAGCTAAACCAGGACCTATATAGCGTCGACATAATACAATAAAAAATGCTGAGAATTTTTTTTTTTTGTCTTCTAGGGTACATAAAGCAGTATTACACATCAACAAAGTTTCTGAAAAAGCTTCATTCTTTTACATAAAAATCCAAGCTATTTACTTTAAGGGCGTCTATCCTAAATTTTCCCTTTCACATCAGGGGTTGTTACCGGCCATTGATAGGTACCATGCTCGTAAAAGATATAGTCGTGTGCGTTCAAAAATTTCCTCAAGTTTTTAGGACCTTTACTACCGTATGGATATAATTCAGGAGCTGGCCCATCTTTACTGTCAAGGTAATGTAACAATGGGGTGAACAATTTCCAAGATACATCTAACTCATCATCTCTCACAAAGTTAGAGTGGTTACCAAGGAGACAATCTCTGATTAATGTCTCATAAGCCTGAGGCACCCAGAATTCTTGCGAGTACCTAGTAGCATAAGTTAAGTCCAACTCGGTAACGGCAGTTTCAGAGGAAATACCAGGTATCTTTCCATTTATCTTCATATAGATGGCTTCATTTGGTTGAATTCTTACGACCAACTCATTCCTTGGAACATCATTGAATATACCGTTTCCGGTTTCACGGAACTGAATTCTGATTTCTGCCTTGGAATTGTCTAAAGCCTTTCCAGCCCTTAACACAATAGGAACACCTCTCCACCTGTCGTTATTAATTCCCATACCTAATGCGGCATAGGTAACGCATTTAGAGTCCTTTTTAACGGTGTCATCATCCAAATAAGCAGGCTTCTTACCGTCTGTTGATTTGGTGTATTGCCCCAACAATATATCCTTCGTGTCTATAGGATTCATTGCTCTTAACACCTTAACCTTTTCGTCCCTGATAGCCTCTGGATCATGACTAGGGGGTTTCTCCATCGTCAACAAAGTTAAGACTTGTAACAAATGGTTCTGCATTACATCTCTGATGATTCCAACGCTGTCGAAATAGCCACCACGTCCTTCTGTGCCAAAGGCTTCCTTCAAAGATATTTGAATCGACCTTATATGCCTAGCATCCCAAGAGGCGTTGAACAACTCATTGCCAAACCTCAAAGCCAAGATATTCTTCACCATCTCCTTACCTAAGTAATGATCAATACGATACAACTCCGTTTCAGAAAAAATAGGAGCAATGCTTTGCTGCAACTGGCGGTAGCTTTCCAAATCCTCCCCAAATGGTTTCTCAATCACTACTCTTATTTTGCTGCCATTTGGAGAGCAGTTCTTCTTGATTTGCTCACAAACTGGTGCAAATGTTGTAGGTGGCAACGCCAAATAAAAAAGCCTCTGGGGTGTCTTCACATTGCGAACTTTCTCAAATTCATTAAGCTTTTCGTTTAATTCCTGAAACCCTTCTGGCTTATCGTACTGTCCTTGATGGTATGAACATTTCTCTAAGAATTTCTCTACTTTGTCTCTTTTCTCCTTATGTTCAAAATAATCTACTAATCTGCTCTTCAATTGTTCGTCGTTCATCCCCGATCTCGCATAGCCGATTATCTGTACGTCTTCTTCTAATTGCTCCTCTCTGTACAATCCGAATAAAGCAGGAAAAGTCTTCTTCTTTGCTAAATCTCCTGATGCTCCAAATACAATAATCGAGCTACTACCCTTAAATGCATTGACGTCCTCCGTCATATTTCTTTGTATCAACTTTCTTTATAATTTGCTTGGGTTTTCCAATAAATCAAATGTCTTTAATGCGCTTAAAGTTTCCTTAATCTCTTGAATACAATCGCAATTCACTATAGTTTATATCTCTGATTTTCTAGCAAATGGCCACTCTCAACAATTTAAATAGGCTAATAGACTAAAGACACAATTCCAATCCTGGTAATCAGTTGTTCATAATTCACCACAGCAATTGAAAGCTTATATTAGGAACAAAAGTCGTGTATTGTCCTGCTTTTTTCCTTGAGTCCATGATGAGCACCTTTTCCGATGCTTACAAATACTTAACGGCTTACAGCCGTCCACGAATAAATTGTTTGTCAGAATTGATAGTCTCTTTTGCATTAGGTAGGAACACCTTAGTGATAATAGACATAAACATGAAGCACTGTAGTAATACAAGTTTGTTATCTAATTTATACTCTATGTTCGACTGGAGACATTAAAGATAGGACTAACTATGCAGATATGCAGGTCGTAATAATGTTGAGAAATTCTGGTAATGTAGATAGTCAACTAAAGTAAACAGTATACTCTTCATAGATGACCATTATATCTAAGGCTGATGATAACTTCCACAAACTTCATGAGATAAAAGAGAACAAAAAAAAAAAAAAAAAAAAGAAAAGGAATAAAAGAAAAAGAAAACACACACAAATTAAGAACTCTAGGCATCAACTGTCTGCTTGTTTATTACCATGTGGTCCATGTGCTTCTTCCGGTTGAGAAACAGGGTTACTTACATCTTTAGTCTCATGTGGACTTCCCTGTTCAGTCTCATGGGAATCCGAAAAAGGATTTTCGGGAGCAGAGTCTGGAGACACTCCTTCTGCACGAGTATCTTCGTCTTCGTCGCCGATTTTGAAAGTGTCACTATCGTATTCAGGGAGAGAATCAGCATTGAGATCATCGAACAAACGATCTCTGACGTCTTGACTATCGCGAAGGTGTCGTGAGTTTTGCGAAGCGTCATTATGAATTCCTAAGTCCATTGTATCATCCTCTCCATCGCCCTCACTATCACTGTTCTCTCCAGGGATAATATCAAATTCGTAGTTTTCTCTTCTTCTCCTCCGGGTCCTATTGGAGGACATATGGAACTTCATGAGAAAGAATACAATAACAAAACCTAATGCAGCAATCACCAAGAAATAGTGGCCTGTGTAGTCATTGAGATAGTGCCTGTTAGAACCTTCTCCATCAGAACTGGGAGCAACACTCGACGAAGTTGCTGTCGGTGTTGTAGAAGAGGAGATCTTCAGCAGCAGTGAAAAAGTCATTTCGGCTTCTTTAGGGGGTTGCGCAACGGGTGACTTTGAGCTGGTAGCTGTACTTGACGTCGAACTGGCAACGCTCGATTCTAAGGCTGTTGATCTAGTGGTGTTTGGCGCAGATGTCGGTATGGCGGACTGCTTTTGTGAGTTAGAACTGACATGTGGATCCTGTACTCCAATATTTTTAGAATCTTGCTCCTTTTGCTTTCCTCTTCTTTCAGTGGCGTAGTCTTTGGTGAGATCAAATTCCTCTGCTTTGGAGGCGTCTATAGACTCACCAAAAAGCTTGAGCTGCCATTCATTGAGAGAAATGTCCATTCGCTCCCCATTTTCTGAATATACTTCTAACGTCCAATCACCTTCACCGGACTCACCCCAGTGGGCTACAGACAGGAAAGTCCACCCAGAAAGTCCTGCAGACGAGTAATCCCTTCTTCTATACTTGGCCAAGTCGCTAACCATTCCAATAGGCGAGATAAGCTTGACACGAAGACTGCCTCTCCTTGATGCTTCGATACTGACGGAAACAGTGACATGCTCGATTTTTTCTAAATTAGACACCTCTAAATCATTCTTCGACACAGTTATTACTTTCTTGATAGACTCGCCTTTTTGGGCATCCTCCGATGACATTGACGCCTTTTCTGACTGCACATCAGAGAAAAACCAAGATTGTGGTTTAACATTTTGCCAATTTTTAGCCAAGCTGGCCAAGCCATATGCATCTAGCTTACCGTACCCGTACCTATCTGAAAACTTGCGTCCCAAAGCAGTAGTGTGGTAGTCACCATCATTCTCATTGACAGGAATCGAACTAAGCACGGTGATATGCTGCATATCTCTCCAGGTGAGGTTTGGATTCACTTCGAGCACCAAAGCGTATATTCCCGCTGCGATGGGAGCAGCCGCCGAGGTTCCCCCATGCAGTCCAGTGCACTGCTTGTTTATGTTGGTGGTATGAATATGCTCGCCCGATCCAGAAGAATATGTTACCGCCATTACAGCTGAACAAGCTTCCGAGTAAGTAGGATGGAATCCTTTGTGGTCAATGGCCCCTATAGTTATCGAATAAATCGAGTTCGTGTAACCATCGAAATTGCACGAGTCACCCGAATAGCCACCATTACCGGAAGCGAATACATAAATGGCGCCCTTGCCATTGCGGCCTTTCTGAACTCCTTTCAATATGGCCTTCTTTACCACCATCTCTGGTTCTCCCACGGTTTTACCATCATCTGCCGGTCCCCATGAGCACGAATAGATGTCGTTTACCTCCAAACCATACAACAAGGAGGCCGCTTCCTCAGAAGCAGTGATAGACCCTGAAAGTATTCTTATCCCACTGACTTGTGAACCGTACGCAACACCGACACCACATACGTCATTTTTCACCGCTGCTATCTCTCCGGCGCATCTAGTGCCATGATAGTCATCGCTTAACCGAGGCTTGGGCAAGTTGGTATTATCATTGAAATCCCAGGAACCGCTGGCATTAAAGTTATCCCGAAGATCCTCTGTTTCGTAGTCGAGCCCATCGTCCACTATTGCGGTCACCACACCTTTTCCTGTAATCCCCTCATACCACAATCCGGTCACATTCACATCATGACCAGGATACTGTGTATTGATTAAGTGCCATTGTTCCACAAACATGGGATCATTTATCCCCAATCTGTCACTTGCCTCCTTTAATGGTGCCTGCGATGAATCTACAATGTTTAACTCTTTTTTTGTTAACCTTTTCGCCTCACTATCCACGCGTATCGGTACTGGCATCCGCTTCTGCAATATGCGTGGTTCCAACATCGTCAAAGAACGCATGCTGCTGTTCTGCGTCAATTGCTCGTATTCTTGTTCGTATCCCAAGGCTCTTTTCATCAATTTTCTGTCGTCTGAATTGTGGTTGCCTAAAAAGTCATTAAATTGGTGTCCCTTGTCAATGCTAAACACGAAATGATTCTCGAGCCCTTCGACCTGATGCTCGAATTGAAAAATGTCCCGGTATTTGTCTATAAATCCGTACAACGGTTTGCTATCTTTCTCGATATCAATTTCAGCAATAAAGTATTGCCGATTTTCGTAGTCACGCCTAGGTATAGCTCCTCCCATACATGCGCCCATTATCCATATAAATATTAAAAAAATCCTATTTATCATCATTTTCTTGTTCTTTCTTGGTTATCTTTGTTTCTAATTGTCTAAATTTTCCCCCCTTTGCTCTCTTGTGATCTTCTTTTACAAATTTTCTATCGTGGTCTTTATAACTACTGCTTGCCTCTTGTAGTTTTTGTTGTTGTTGCTGTTGTTGTTCTTATCGTTGTTGTTGTTGTTTGGAAATTTTTTCCTTCTATTTTAATGTCTTTCACGCCCTATTTTCTGTAGTCTCCTCTACTGCCGGCTCTATATCTCTCTTCTTCAGCCTGCTTTAAGGATTTTTTTTTTTTTTTTTCCTTTCAGGCTACGATATCTCTTCTAAAGTTGTGATAACAAACCTCTAGTTGGTCGTTGGTCTCCTAGAGTACTGATAATGTAGTGTCAATGGCGGAGACTCTATGAACCAAAAAAAAAAGTCAAAGACTTAAAAAAAAAAAAAAAAAAACTTATGTAAGATATTGGATAATATTACGTAACACTTTCGACAAAAATATTTACATCCCACAAAGCCACACGCAAGGAAGTAGCGTTACTTCTTTAAAGTCTAAGAGATAATAATTGACAAGAGAACTCGACTAAGCAGGCACAGTTGAGTCTAGTCTAATAATATTTTTTAGTATCAGCAATTGATTTTCTGTTTCCATTTCAAATTAAATTCTGGTACGTTGGAGACAAAACAGATATTGGTCTGTTAATAATTGGTAATTGGGTATTAGAAGAGGAGAATAAAAATAAGCAAAAATGATTAGCGGGAAAGTAGAATGGGGAAGAAAATGGATTTTGGCTATAGGATTGTTGCTGTTATATGTTGGAATCGTGTTGGGTGACGATATGGAAGGTATGGATATGGAAGGAGATGGACTAGACGAAGATAGTAGGCCAGAATTCCATCCAAAGAACCCAAAAAGCAAAAGTTTCCATTGGATTTTTTCACTAGCAATTCTTTTAGCGTTGTCATCCGTTGCTAGCGCGTTTGCTTTCGCAAACAGGCTAGCGACTTCGGTCATATTAGAAGCGGTAATCACCGCGTATTCGGTGGTGGAGACCCTCTTCTTGGATTTTCCCGATAACGAGGATAACCACGAGAATAGGACATCAAAAGGAACAAGTTTCTTCTTGAGTTTCTTACTTGGGTGTACTGTGTTTATGGGGACCCTTATCAATGGAACAAATTATGTGATGAATCGATTCTATCCACAGGTAGCGACACGAGTAGGGCAAACTAGCATTGCATATAAAATTTATAAGGTGCTTACGTTTTTAGCTGTGCTAGTAGGTTATGTGAGGGTATGCATGGCGCCAGTTGCATTGCTTGGTTTCTGCTACGATGACCATCTCGAACAATGTCTCGCCCATGGAATTATGGGCTCCTCTTTTATACTTTACGGCTTTATCTACACTGTCGTTCTTATTATTCCTTGGATCAGAAAGCATCACTTGGTTCCCGGCAACCAAGACATCAAGTCGCAGGAGTTCTACGACTCTTTGGTTATGTGCTTATGGGGTATTATTAACACCTTTACCGAACACAAGTGGAACAGGGAACCCTGGCACCACCATGACTACCAACACACCTCCATGGGGATCCTCTGGTGGTGTGGTGGTCTTCTTGGTATGTGGCTTTCTCGAAAGAACAATCGCCGCACTTTTCTTCCCTCGCTCATGCTCATTTATACCGGTTATGGGATGGCACAACATCCACAGGAGTTGCCCATCTCTACAAAAGTGCACGCCTTGTTTGGTTTTGTTTTAATGCTCGCTGGCCTTTCCAGGATTGTGGAAATTCTGTTCCTTTTGTCTGACCAAAGGTCTTCTCGCTCTGGCAAGATTCTTAGCTTTCAGCACTTTCCTCCTTTTGGGCTAGTTGCTTCTGGAATTTTGTTTATGTCTGCTACTGAAGAGCAGATGCAATTGGTTCATGAATTAGGTGCTGATCACTCTTCCTACGTCTTGGTCCTTACGGGAGCGAGCTTTGTTGTCTATTTGTGGTTTTTGCTCGTTCTACAATTGTATTTGCATTTGCTGGGATATGATGAAGATGGTGAGCTTACTTCCCACAAATACTCCTATGAGCAGTTCAATTCCGCCGCTCATGACTTCGAGCTAGGCGACTTGTCTGACAACGAAAACCGTGACTCCTCTACTCCTGACCTTGAGTGAGTGGGTGGATGGACGCTCGTGTGCGGTCACATGAGTCGTGTCATGTGATCGATGATGAGCATTAGTCATACATGACAGTATTTAGAGTGTATATTCAGTTCTTTTTTTTAGTGTTATTGCTTTTAAAGTATAGTAACTTTAGTAGAATAGCCCAATATGAGTGCTATTCTATCGGAGGAAGATTTGAATGACTTTATTTCGCCCGGAGTAGCTTGTATAAAACCGGTAGATAACTTAAGTGAAAAGAAGGAGGACGCAGAGGTGGAAATACAAACGGGTAAAAAAGGAGAAACTGTGGAAGTTTCGAAAGTAGATGGAAGTAGCAAAAATCTTCTGGAAGCTCAGATATCACTTTCAGACTGTTTAGCATGCTCAGGCTGTATTACCTCGGCGGAGGAAGTGCTTGTTGCTCAGCATTCACATAACGAGTTTTTGAAAGTTTTGGATGATCCACAAAGGGGCAATAAGGTATTTGTGGCAAGCATAGCACACCAGCCTCGGGCATCACTTGCAGCTGCATACGGTGTGCCTGTTGGAGTGATGGACAGATTGTTGGTAAATTTTTTTACTACACAAATGGGATTCTCCTACGTGGTGGGCACCGAGTTGGGGAGAAAATTATCACTTATTGAAGAATCAAAAAAGATCATTGAGAGAAAGGAATCAGCGAGCGGTAGAGGTCCTTTGCTTTCGTCAGTGTGCCCTGGATTGGTGTTGTATGTGGAAAAATCTCATCCATATGTTATTCCTTATTTGTCTGACACCAAATCACCTCAACAAATTACTGGATGCTTGCTCAAGAACACTGTGGCTAGGGAATTAAACGTCGCTCCTTCGGACATATTTCATTTGTCTGTGATGCCTTGCTTTGATAAAAAATTAGAGAGTGCCCGTCCAGAAAAAGACCAAAACGGAAACAACCAGACTAGAGATGTCGACTTTGTTATTACCGCAAAAGAGTTAATAAATCTTATAGAAGAAAATTCTCCTAGATTTTCATTATTCCCCACAAACACAAAAGAGATTTTATCAGGAGAGTATTCTAATGAGCAAATTCAAAGAAAGTATGCTCCACAATTCTGGCCTTATACTGATGCTTCATGGTCCAGCGATGAAGGCTCGGCCTCTGGTGGTTATTCTTACAACTATTTGGCAATGATGCAGGCACATTTAATTGCCAAGGATCCTCGCTATGTACCGGAGAATTTCCTGTTAAAAACTGTTATGGGGCGAAACGCCGACATATACGAACTTCGGTTATTATATGAGGGCGAAATATGTGCTCAGGCTGCTGTTGTCAATGGCTTTAGGAATATACAGAATTTAATTCGCAAATTAAAGCCTTCTTCTTCGTCTTCTGCCGGCAGAACAAACCTTTTGGCATCTCGTCGGAGAGCAAAAGTGTCGAAAACTCCTCAGCAGAAGGCTGAGAGAGACGATGAAATGACTGATGCTTCTAAGTGTGATTATGTGGAAGTCATGGCTTGTCCTCAAGGTTGTATTAATGGTGGGGGTCAAATATCTTCTCCCCCAGAAGTATCTGACAAGGCATGGATAGCAGAAACTTTGCTCAAGTATAATGATATCCCTCACAGCATGGATATGCTTAATTGGGGTTACGATATTGTCCAGTCCTTGTTAAGTTGGACAGGACAGTTCTGTGTTGAATCCAGTATCAGTCAGAGCAGGCTTTTACAGACTTGGTTCCACGAAGTCGAAAAACCAGATGAGTCACAAGCATCGAATCCTGTCTTGGTCGGCAACAAATGGTAATGGTATCTAATATATATATAGACCTTTCTTTGACGTACATATATACATGTATATATCTATGTAAGTGCATATAAAAAAATCTCATTATGGTTGGTGTGCATAGAGGGCGATGAAGATGAACTTCGTTGGAAAATGTAGTAGTCGTAATCGGTACTAACGAACCCTTGGAAAGAAATTAAATACTAACTGTGGGCTTTGCTGGTTTATGTAATTTGTGATAGCAATGTACGTGAAACTTTCTTTTCCTCATAAAGGGTTTAGATGTCCACGCTTTTGTGTTGGTAGTAGACTCAACTTATATGGATCCATCAACACAAGGAGGTCTTTGAACAACTCATTTTTACTCAAAGAAGATGGCTACAAAGACGACAATGGTGTTAATAGAAGCTATAGCAAAGCGAACGAGGTTGATAACGTGTTCAATAATTTTAAAAAAAAAGGTGCAAATCGAAAGCATCATGATTCACATCTTGGTCATCGCATTAATAAAGAGCATTATGGAAAACATATCCATCAATTCGACGATAAAAGACTAAAAAAAGGACACACGGATTTTCGTATGTCCAGTGGAACAGTACAAGCCCAAAATGCTGTTAGACATTTGATCAGAAAAGTGCATGGATGTAGTCCTCATTACAAGGTAAAGTTTGTAGATCCACAAACTGGTAAGCTTGATCAAAGGAACTTAGCCAGTATTGTCAACAATATGGATTTCCATGAGCAAGGGCTATATGTAGTTCCTGCGGCGAATAATAGTGATCTCCCCTTGGTGAAGATAAACAAGACACATGAGATGATTAAAATGTATTCAGATGAGTTGGCAGCACAAAGAGAAAAAGAGCTATTAAGCAGAGGTAGTATTGCTGCACAGAAAGCTCTTCGCCAACGTGATAAGGCAGAAAAAAAGAAGTCTGCGGCTAAGGTCTTAAATGTATCTTGGAATATCGGTTTGGGTGACCTTGCAAAACAGAAGAAAGACGAGATTCAAAGAAGACTTGCCAAGGGCGATAGACTCACTATTGAGGTTGGAAATAGAAGGCAAGCAGTAAGGTTCAACTTTGATGAAGAACACGCGCAAGATGACGAAGAAAATACTCAAAGCAAAAATGTTAATGACGATACTTGCTCTGATTACGATTTCGAGATGAGAAGGAGAGAAATGATCATAGAAGAAATTTGTAAAATTTCGGAGGAAAGTAATTGTGCATTTGAAACATATGGAAGCATAAAATCAAAAATTGCAGTGATCTGCACCCCTCGATTTAATGCTCAGTCAACAAAGAGAGATGATTCAACTGAAACTTCAGAAAGGGAATTAAGGAAGCAGGAGAAAAGTAAACTAAACCAAAAGCAAAAAGAGAAGAACTCGAAACCAAATAAGCAAGAGAGTGACCTTGATGCTATGTACAATTTCAAAATTGAAGACTAGCTTCCTTTTTTTACTTTTTTGTATTTTTTTATTTCCTTTGAAAAATTCTGTATAAAGTCTGTAAATACCTAAAATCGCATTTACATTTATTTAAACATCAATAATATTCACCATTCAATTGATAGAGCCATAGCTTTGCTCATTCATATGTCTTTGTAACATCTTTCCTTGAGATTCCTTTTTCTGATTCCTTGATTCTCTCAACTTCTTGACCTTATATCCATAAATATGCCCGCCAACAAGTTCGTCTACTATAGGATAATTTATGGTCTTCCGGACCTCTGCGTGACTTAAATTGTAGTTATTGATTTCGGAAGATGCCATCTCATACAAAAACTCATCTTCTTCTAGCCGCTCTTTGTCGTACTGTGTATCTTTGGTATTCAAAGCGTCAGTAATTGGATGCGCACCAGCATTATTCGAGAGATCAGTGTTGCTTATATTCGGGGACTCCGGTGGAGAAATATTTTTAGAAGACTTCGGATATAGAACTCGCATAGAGGTATTATTGGATTTAAGGGTTGGTGTGATACTGGCACTGTCATCATTCAACACATCACCCAGTAAAAATTGTGCTTCGGAAGTGCTCTGAACATGGTCATTAAAATGGGGCTGCGATGTGGGAAGCCAATATTTCTGAGTGCCATCGGGATTATACCTTAATCCACAATTGATTCTACTCATACGACTGTTAGATTCGGGGTGTGATATCAAGGCTTCCACAGAATCAAATCTCCTATAATCTTTATAGTAGTCTCCATAAAAAGTCAATTTGAAATCATAGATAAGATCCTGAACCCCAATAAAGTCTTTCAAAGCATATAAAAATTCCAATCTTCCACCGGGGATATGCGATAATTGAAATGGCTTATAAGAAAATGAGAACCAGTGACCTATAGCAAAAGGGACTAACTCAAGACAGAGCAATGTGTTTTGTATGAATACACTGATGTTTGTTTCTGTTCCTTCGTCTACAGAAGAGCCTTGAAGCAAGCCGCTGAAATGCAATATTGCCAAAGCTACCCCCTGCCAATAAGAAGCAAAAATAATCAACTTTACACAAAGAAATTTACCGATAGGACTAAACGGCTTTAAGTCATTCCATAATATCTTCCAAAACAAAGCCAAGCAATATAATGAAAGGGTGACGCTGGCATTATATATAACAGTGAGCCAAAGATAAATCGATGTAATTCCTAGTTTGTTAACATTGTACCAGCCAATTGCCTGCGTTAACATGATACTAATACATATTAGAGGCTTTAGCCACACATACTGTAATATGCCTCTCTTGATAAAGAGAAATGAAAATGGATCCGAGACGTCCACGTCCGGAAGCAAATGCTTGAGTACGCCCGGATGCGCAACTGGTACCCTTCCACTCGTCATTATAATAATATTTCTTTCTCCCCCGAGCATGTCAGTCAATAGGGAAAAGAAAGTATATATGACAAAAGCTTCATAAACCTCCTTAGTAGGCTCTAAAAAATATTTGGTGATAAACGATTCCGGCTTTGTTAGCATACAAAAGCAGGAAAGCGCAAATAGTGGCACTATAACCTGTATTCTTATCATCAATCGTTGTTGGTGGGGTCTTCTATAGTTTCGTAAGTGAAAGATAATACTCGTCATTATAATAACGGTGGCGATTACACAGCTATAGCCTGACGCTTTTATCACCCACTTATATATATAGGGGTCATCTTTGCCCATCTTTTAAAGCTTACCCCGACAATGTAGGGATATCCCCATTCTATTCCTGTTATTGTACGTTAATCTAGAGTAATCATTTTATTGGTATACGAACGACTCATTCTCTCATCAAGATAAGCACAAACTTACATAAAGTACCTACTTAAACAATACCCGTGACCTTGAGTCTCTTGCTGAGCTTCTTCTCATTTTGTATATGTTCTAGTTCTTTCTCTGTGACTAGATGATGCTCGTGGCAACCCTTTTGGAAGGAACCACCTTCATAGTGACAATAATCTATACTATTAAAAAAAGGGTCTTTAAATACCTCTTCAATAGTATACCTTGACTCAGGGGAGATCTGCAACATATTGATTATTAAATTGCGAGAATATGAAGGCAATAGAGTGATAATATTTGCATGCTTGTCTGAAGTATCCAATTTTTTGTTTTGAGCAAAGGCTTTGTAAGAGAGGTCACTTTCTTCCGCAATTTTCCAAGGAAATCTCTTCAAGACCATGCAACCGTAAATGATAGCACTGGACCAAATATCGGCTTTCCGAGAATCATATCCATATATCCCAGGGTGCAATACCTCAGGAGACAAGTAGGGGTCCGAACCAACTACGCTGCGACTCCTTACAAGAGTAGTGGAATCATCTAGGTCATCGGGATAATTACTAACGTGTAGTTTCTCTTTCCTGAAGACAGTAGACGAACCAAAGTCAATGAGCTTCAACACTCCTAGGTCATTGACCACGCAATTGTCCAACTTAATATCTCTATGAGCCAAACCTTTGCTATGCATATATTCTATTCCTCTGAGAAGCTGTCTAAAGTAGCAGTTGCACTCATCGAGTTTCATCAATCCTGAGGTTACTAGATTGAAGAAATCATATGGACAATACTCCATCACCAAGAAATACAGAGGGCCTTGTAAGAGCAGGTGAGGTTTAAGATCCAATAGATCTATGGTACTGATGAGATTTTCGTGCTCAAGAGAACTACTTGTTAGAAACTCGTTCTTGACTCTAAATTTGTACTCTTTCTCAGTCTCTGCTGGTTTTTTCTCCCGAAACTTCTTCACTGCGAAATATTCATTAGCATTAGCCTTAGATTGTACCAATAACACGCTCCCGCTTGACCCTGTACCTAATTCCCGCACAAAATTATATTTCTTATAGATATCTTTAGAAGAGTGAATGAGGGTAAAATATCCCTTCTTCTGGCGATGTTTTGGTTCTTCTCCGTATCTCTTTTTATTAAAGATCCTCATGAGGGACAAGTGGCTGTCCAGTGACTTGGTTTTAGTACTTTTTAAATGTCTGTTGCTCTCTCTCTCTTCTTTGTCCTTTTTCTCATCAAAAGACCGCAGAGGTTTTAGCCTTTCTGAAGGCTGCTTCCCGTCTCTCTCTTCCTTCTTTGGAGTATTAGTATTCTCTGCTTCATTCTCTTTCAGGCTAACTGACCGCTGTGTCAGCGCAA
The DNA here is from genome assembly GCA_030572315.1 of [Candida] glucosophila. NCBI lineage: Eukaryota > Fungi > Ascomycota > Pichiomycetes > Serinales > Debaryomycetaceae > [Candida] glucosophila. Next base: position 246,227 of record JAJLZR010000010.1, on the reverse strand, counting down.
TAGTCCTTTCATCCACATCTGTCCTACCCGCGTTACTATGCTCTGTCCATTGGTCGCCGCTATTTACATTTATCTTCGGTAAGGATATCGAATCATCGTTGTGGTTCTCCTTTTTTTTGTCTCTACGACTATTCTCGTTAAAGAAACTTTTAAACCTGTTAAACGGCATATTCAATAATTTATGGTTGCCGTTGGGCTGTCACCCTTGCTTCATGTGAAGTTGAACCAAATTAAAGCAACCCCTTGGTTCTATAATATTCAAAAAAACTTGTGCCAACTTACCTTTCTCTCGTAGTTCTAATCCTCTACCAGCTAACTCTTACTCTACAAGCAACTCTAAATACTATGCACACTAGCTTTCGGCAAAAATATTAGTAATAAAAAAAAAAACAAAATATATATATATATTAATATTATATATATATATATAGTCTCCTATAAAAAGCCTTCTATTTGATAAGACTTAGCCATCTCATTCGTTTTGGAAACCATCTTTGGGGTTAGACCATAAACTTAGTTTTCTTTTATTTTTTTTAGCTCTCGAGCGAGTGCCAGAGGATCTTGATTTATTCGGTTTTCCATTCTCTTGGGAATGGTTGCTTCTTCCGTCTTTTATTGAATTCAGTTCGGATTCAGGAAAAGTCTTTTTCTGATAAGCAAAGGCATTATTTTCAGTTTCTGTATTAGCCTCATCATTAACGTTTTCAATAACAATTTTATTTAGTCCTTGCACATTTACCACGGATTCAATAATGCCACCAGAACGCTGAGTAGAGTTACTTTCTCTTGTAGCGGAAGGCGAAGGCTGTCCGTTGCTTTTTCGTCTTTCTTCTTTCTCTTTTATATCCACTTTCTGAGGATCAGTCGGCGGGTAATTATCTTTGATAACTACAGGATTCTGAGGTCCTTCCAAGTCCCCATTTAGAGAAGATGAAGACATTACTGGCACAAGATCTTGAGTGTATTTGTTTTGACCTTGTTGTTTCTCGTGAGAGGATCGATGAGTACTGACAGTACTCTTCACATGCTCGAGATCAGGTCTCTTGATTTTGACAAAGGGTTTGTTGACTTCCAAAGGATTGGAAGCCAAGTTTAAAGGTTTCCATTGTTTTTTGTTGTCTGTGTAAAACTGAGGAAAATTCTCGGAAGTGCCATAAGGGACAGAAGTAATTCCTGGTGCCGGAGAACTTTCCTTAGACGAATTCTCGATTAGTGGAGTCGAGGCAGTCAAGTCGTCATACCTACGACCCGTGACCAAGCTGGCCTTGTTATATAAGGAACTTAAATGAGTTGAAATGTTTTTCTTGGATAAAGGGGCCGGTTGAGTCCTTTTAATGTTTTTGTTGATATCCACATACACATCAGACTCGTCGATAATCTCTTCGCCAATAAGTTCCTCGATAACATCTTCCAAAGTTAAAACACCAAGCGCCCCAGTGGTGCCTCCTGGATTTGCGCTTACGATAACCATGTGAGACTTACCTTCCTGGAAGAAATTCAAAATATTCAAGCAGGAGGTGTCAGCAGCTGTTTCAGGCAAAGTAGCCAACGGAAAAGAAGCAATTGGAAGTGCATCCTCCGGGTCATAACTAATCAAAACTCTCACTAACAACATCCCAATAAAGTTCAGCGGCTCATTTGGTAAATGTATCGGTATTCTAGAGAACCCAGCGTTTAGTATATCTTCCACAATTTTTTGATCTAAAATTGTATCCGCACTCATGGTAAACACGCGGTCCATGGGAGTCATAATACCAGAGACCGGCTTCTCTTTCAAATCCAAAACCGCACGTATAATGGTGACTTCATCTTCGTTCAATCGCTCTACCCCCATGGTCCTATGCAATGTAACCAACGTCTTCAAACCTGACTTCTTGTAGACAGTACCATGATCTTCACCCAAGATATGGTCTAAAATCATTGCAAATGGAAATGCCACAGGATACATAACGTACATTAGTACGTTCACGAATGGCGCAAACATCGCTCCTACTTCCAATCCGTACCGCACACAGACCGACTGTGGAATAATTTCCCCAAATATGACAATTGCCCCTGTCGAAGTCACCACTGCTGGCCATCCTCCTCCAAGACAACGGTCTAGTACAATTGGTAATGTTTCGTTGGTAATTACATTGGACAACAAGAGGGTAACAAGAACCCAATGCTTGCCTTTCCCAATCAATTGCAAAACTTTCCTCGCGTAGCGTCGTTCTTTTATATCTCCGCTTGTTTCAATCACCTTCAAGTAAACTTCGTCTTGTCCCATGAGCCCCAACGTGAGCCCAGCAAAAACTCCTCCCGCTAGCACGAGGCACGCTGAAATTATCATGTAGAATAGAAATTGTCCTTGTTTTTTTCCATCCTCTAAATTATGTACTTCCAGTATCATGGTCCCGTTCACCGGCATAGCTCTGATAACTCCTAGCAAATGTGAAAATACCGTCCATATCCGGACCAATCTACTACTTGCTGTTAACGCATTACTATTTCGAAATCCTGTCGAAATACTTGTTCTCATAAATGTGTTTAGCTTTTCTGAGTTATGATATTTAATCCGTGCAAAAAAATTATCTGCTGGTGAAGATCTAACCAGATATAAAATTGCTCTTGATTATAATATTTCGAAAAGCTACCAGAAAAGTACCACCTATCCCCTAGAAATTGCTTAACAAGGTTGCCGGATGCCAGTATCGAATTCTGTTTCTTTCAATACAAATATTACCGTACTATTGTTGCAATTTATGATTAAAAGTGTAGCAATTACCTAAGGAATTACCAAGTAGTGCAAATCATAATCGTGGCCATCCAATATTGAACTTGAGCTTTAGCCACAAAAAAGCTACCAAGTCTTGTTTAGGGCACATAATTACCAGCCGCACCTCGATATCCCTGCGGGTACAAAAATTATCAGCATGAGTAATGCAGAGTATTGAATACTAGGTGCATGCAAGTTAGCGAATTTGTTAGCTAGATCTTGTTTCCTTTTTTTCTATTTACTACCATAAAAAACTTTTTATTTGACGAGCACCATGTAGTTGTTCTCGTATTCGAGAATTTGTTCTAACATAGCAGGCCTATATAACTAAATGTTAATTGAAACTAAATTATTAACTGCAATTAAAATAATAAGTGCAACTGAAACATTAAACGGGACTAATGTCAACTACAACAAATACTAAAATAAATAGTAACTAGCAAAGTACTGACTTAAGTGTTTCACGTGATATTGATGGGCTTATATTTTAACCTAAAATAGTGTGCTTCATGTCTTGGAGAGTAACATGTCCCAGCGGAAACGTCAGCGCTTTGTTTCGGTTTGTTCGAACTGCAAGCAAAGGAAAACGAAATGTGATAGAGGCAACCCTTGTTCGCAGTGTGAGAGACAAAATATTCAAAAGACATGTCATTATCAGTATGACGTATCAGAATCCTCGATGCAACCGTATATTTTGAGTGCGAATGAACCCATAAATATGTCATTTGGGAAACAAGATCATATCGGTAGGGGAGCAGCAAAGCATTTTGAAGCTTCAAAACCCGGAAAGGATAGCTACGGAGGACTGAGCAGCTATGAATGTCTCTTAAAGTCGAACCCACCACGGAAGACTACAGACACGATAAATCGATCGACTGCAGAACAATATAGTGATACAGCCAATGGACTTGATAGTAGTGTCAGTAATCATTTTGATGTCCTGGGGGACGAATCTTGCCCTAGAACGCCCTTATCTAATCACGGAGACAACGTAGTTGAGTTAACTAAATGTATGACTACTAAAGCATATCTTTTGAAGATGGATCCAGACGATGCCGATGCATATTGCAAGATAAGAGAGAGATCAGATCTTGAATCCCTTGCGGGGATAAATCCTTATTCTTGGGCAAAGGAGGTGATTAATTTCTACCCTGAGAAAGGCACAAAACTAGAGGGTGTAAACACTGACCCAAGTAGTCCTTTATCATGGTCATCTACTCTTCAGAAAGACTTTGCATTGAAGATGATATGGCATGAATATTTCCTGAATTCTAATCACAAGGAAAAAGAAGAGTCGGCCAATGAATTTGTGGGAACTTCTGTTATATCTTCTAAATATAATTCTGCAATAATCGCTTTGTCACGTCGAGGCGGAAATGAGACTACGGCTAAAGAAGGTGTCAGTAGTTCTGAGCTTTTGCCAGAGAAATTCAATAGGGAGCTTTTGAATAGACTTCCTCCTAAAAATGTGATATGGATCCTAATAGAAAGGTATTTCTCGTGGGTTTATCCGTTCGTTCCTTTTCTTGATGAGGCATTTTTTAAATCGCATATATCTAGAATCTTAACTGATAGACATGGATTCCCCGAGATAGATGTTTTCAGCTGGTGTGACTATGCGTATATAGGTATCCTTCTAGTCATACTCAGATTATCGTACTTGTCATATTTTTCCAATTCATTACCGGGAGAAGACATAAAAATCGGGGGTCATGAGTCAATATCGCTTAGGCTGATTGATAGAGAATTTGAATTGGGACCTAAACTAATTGATTTATCCTTGAAATGCATGAGACTAGCAGATTACAATAATGACGATAATTTCTCCACATTTCTTCTTGCTTTCTTCATTAAACTTTACTATAAATATTCTCCAGAGGGAATTGGCCTAGAAGACGGAAGGGATGTCAAAGAAATAAACAGGATACTTATACAAAGAGCACGAGTAATAGGATTGAACGAAGAAGTTTCTAATTCAGCAGCATTTGCATTTAGTTCCAGTTATTTAAGAGCGAAGATCTGGTGCTTCTTGGTAATGGCAGATCTCTCTCAGAGCTATTCTTATGGTCACCAAACACGTATAGAGACATCGGGTTTCGATACTGGGCCCCCGAAGTTTCTAGAGGCGAATTCAAACTTGCTTGATAAAGATCTAGACCGAGAGGTCAATAACCTCTTCTTTTTAAGTTGTAATTTATCATCATGGCTTCGTCCGTTACTCACGGCGATATGTCAAAGAGATGGGAGCCAGATAAGTTTTCTTTGTGGCATGATAAGTGGATTTGAAAAGCGTCTCTATCACGAATTTGGTTCTTTAGAGGTGTGTCTACATTCGCCAGAAATAGATGACAGAATTAGGACATTTAGACGACAGTTTGCTACTAAGTCGTACCTTGTCTTCACTACTTTCTTGATCTCTGTTTTCTGGCATTTGTTTCTACATTTTGAGTGCAGTGAGTACAATTTGGCCTTCTTGTATCTTAAAAAGGCTTTATTGTTGATATTTGAGCTCTACGCGTCTTTTCTGGTACTTTTCGGGAAAAGTACCTTCTGCTGTGACTTTATCGTCAATCCAACAATTGAAAAGTTCATCCATCAAGCGAATCAAGTACTCGTGGCCTTACTGCTTAGAATTTCTCTTGTGAAATATGGCTTGGAGATTCTGGGAAGTGTAAATGATACAAATTCTAAGGAATATTTGTTTTTATTAAGTGAAATAAAGGAAGATCTCCTACGAAGTGTTCACGAATCCATGTCTACTTTAACGTCTTTAGCACAGAATTATACTGATACAAAGCGATTAATTAAAATCAACAACTTATTTCTCTCCTCGATTAGAGATCAAGCGTTTATTCAAAGAGCCTATGCCGAACTAAAAAATAAACTTACACCGAAAACGTGGGCTACGTATTTTCAATTGTTGGAAATACGGCGTATAATTATATCTTCTCGGCCCCGTTGGGAACAGCCAAACTACCAAGAGACATTGGATGCAAAGGACTTTGAAATTAATCCTATGGATCTTGATTTTGATCTTCGTGATAATATATTCGACTTCAATGATTACTTCCTTAGTGACATCAACTAAAAGAATGTCACTAGAATGTGACAGCATTTATTTTTATAAATTTTTTCATTAATAATCTACAATTATTATTTCCAATGTCAAGCTGTGAAATTACTGATTACTATGAATTAAGAAAATCTGTATATACACTATTGTTATAATGTGATAGATAGTCTATGATGCAAACTTTGATCTTGCACGCAATCTAGGGCCATTGATATAAAACAATACTGGAATGAGTATCATCAAGGTTGCAATGAATCCTAAAATTGAGGTTCCCCAACCAACTTTATAATTTGGCGTTGCTAAATTGTTATACAAAGGTCTAGCGAATAACGGAGCGACTCCTGCAATCACTGATCTCCAAAGACAATTGCTTGCGAACACAGAGGCTGCGTAGCTTGCAAAAGACATTCCCAAGTAGTTTAGCAACGTTTGAAAGATGACAAAGTTCGAAAAACCGGAAATTGTGGCGCCAATAAGCGTTCCAATCCAGTGTACTTTTGCTGTGGCAGACCAAGCAAAAATGAACAACCCACAAGGCAAAAAGACACCTCCCACGATAGCCATTGGTGTAAAAACTTCAGGGTAAACAGTTTCTTGCCTCAAGATTCGAAGGGTGAACTTATAATAAATGAATATCACGTAACAGAATGATCCCAATATTACACCAACCAACAAGCTAGAAAAGCAAACACCTTCCTCTATAGTGGTGAAACCGAAAACTTCTTTGTATACTATGGGAAAGGCCTCAAACCATAGGTATAACACGGAGTACACTAGGGCCAGGTACACGTTAATTAAAAGAACCACGGGCTCTCTAATCGAAACTTCTATGGGCCGCCAGAGATATTCCATGAGGATTTTATCTTTGGACAACTTTTTTTCTCCAAGTTCGTCAATGCTTTTTATGGCATCGTTGCCTGTAAGTTTTCTTAACCTTTTGGCTCTCCTATACATTAATGTGGGAGCATAAGTTTCGGGCAAAAAGAACCCCATTACACCAAAGGAGCAACCCGAAATTATAAGCATGAACCAAAAGGTCCAGCGCCATCCACCTTTAACTGACAATACAGCACCAATCAAGGGACCCAACGAAGGGCCACCTAGAGAACATATGGCCCATACACCTATCACCACAGGCATATAAGGAATTTGTATTATATCACAGACTGAGGCTGCTCCGGTTGCTAGCACCGGTGAAGCAAAAAAGCCACCAAGGAATCTTAAGATGCATAAGGAAGCTATGTTTTTACTCAATGCCGTTGGAATTTGAAGGATTGCGAAGATAAATGAACTTATAGCGTAGACAGGATTTCGGCCAATTGGATAATATTCCGTAATTGGTGAAAGTATCATAGGACCGATTCCATATGCGACAACAAACATTGTTAATGGTAACGTGGCAACTTCTTCTCCTATGCTGAAGTCCTTCATGACTTGGTCTACTCCTGGGGTGTAAATCGCCAGTCCGATATAAACTGAAAGACTAAGAAATCCGATTTCTACACTGAATAATGCCTTGCTAATCATGGACCAATTTTTTGGATTTTCTTTGTTGCTTTTATCATTCCACTGGTTCAATATCATATTAGCATATTCTGATGAATCGTATTGCTTTAATTCATCTATTTCGCTTATTGACTCTAGATCAACTTTCTCTTTCGAAGAAAAGAAGATGTCTCTGAGCAACATCCCCCAGAAGCTATCTTTAATAAACCTCTCCATTATAAATTCAAACTGGTATCACATTTCCTCAGTATATTCGATAGGGTGTCTCTTAAATATTTGTCTGGTAGAATTAGAAGCCATCGCAGACGGTTCCAAAATAGCTATATTAGGATAATGACCGATGCTCTATCTGCAGTGTTCTTTCCTAAATAGGTTAATCGCCATTGAAAATTCGCAGCTGTCATCACACATAATATATAGATGACTTCTAACCTCGGGTTTCAGGTAATAGTAGCAACGGTGATGATGATGATGATGATAAATAAGAGTTGATCTAAATTGATAATAGAAATGAGGAATTTTCTACATCGAAATTACTATAAAAAGAGGTTTTAGAGAAGTGTCTCCGACACCCTTAGAGAAACATTGGAAACTTCATAATAAATTCCATACCTTAAACTTGACAATGGGACTACAGAAATCGGCTGGTAATCTGAACTATAATATCAAATTAGGCTAAAACATTAACTGGAAAGAGAATTTTAATTACAATTTGAATATTAACTTAGAAAAATCGCTGCATGAGCAAAAAAAAGAAAAAATAAAAACCTTCTCACAGCATTGAATAGCAACTTTTGAAAACATTAATTTTGTAAAAGGATATATTCCTTAACCTAGCTCTCCACGGTAACATTGCAAAATTAAAAATACAATAAATGAGTGTAACATATTAATACAACGAACAACAAATAAAGAGAATCGTTTTAGAACAAAGATAGGGAGGTCTTTCTCAGACATTTTCTTCTTGATTTGCGATATCGTTCGATTCAGGCGTAGAAATTTTCTTCTTTGCTGAAAGGCTCTGCGAGTATCGCACAAGATTAGGATTGGAAACAATCGTTTCGTACACAACCAATATCACCAAAACCATAGTACTCATACCCATTAATAAGGTGGTCGAGATGTTAGCGAAACTCAAACACAAAACAATGACACCAACAGGAACCCTCCAAATGATACGTAGAAAACGGGGAACTATATAAGTACAAGGAGCGTCTTCAGGATGATCACAGAAACCCATAACTGTCATACTAACCAAGGAAACACATATCCCGCCGGTGTAAAATAAACTGAGAGCGTAAAGACTTGGTCTTTTTTCACTAGAATCTTCTAGATGGACCGACTTAGTCAAATGGGCATCGTCGGCGGATAAAAGCTCGCCTCCGGCATCGGCAGCGAGCACTATGGCTCCTGTCGTGAATAAGTGAGTCCCAATCCAGGTAATAGAAGTCCAGCCGCTATATCTCAAGGCGTGTGTCGCCTTCTGACAATTGGAGCCATAATTATATATCCAAAATAAACAGTAGGCAAGAATAATTAAAAATATTGCTCTACCAAATTTTTCGTCTATTCCGTGCTTCAAAGCACTAGTTTCAACAACCTTGTACAAAAACTCCCCAATAGCAATTGTCACAAACACTCCAAATCGCTCCACAATGTGCTCGATGTTCAAAGCAGTTGACATAGAAAGCTTCATCAACTTCTTTGTCCAAGGATGAAAGGCAACCACGTAAAAGAAATTCTCTAAAAACAACACAGCCCAACCTAATCCTATTTTAGCTCTTGTGCCAATGAAAATCACAGGTATCCATAAGCAACAAGTTAATAAAATAAAACAACAAAAGAGCCTCTGTTGAGGCCTGTGTTCTGGTACAAAGAAAGAATACACAAAATATGAGACTGCTAGTGAAAATCGAATTAAAATATAAGGAACCACCACTAGTGCCGTGCCTCTAGGAGTATCTAACACTTTTTGTGTGTTGTTCACATAAAGCGTCAATAGAGACATAATCCATAGTATGTAGAGTTTTTGGGACAAATCTCCGTTGTAATAGTAATTCGTAAAGTCTTTGATATCTGACCATACTGTCCAAGCTGGTATGAACAACATCACATATTTCAATAATGCAGCTCCACTCGCCTCTTCGCTGGCATCGCCTGCTAATCTAGCTATAACTCCCACATAGAGCAAATCAAGGAACAATTCCGTCTTTGCAGATGTTCGCTCACCTTTTGTTCGGTACAATACTCCGTCTTTAAAATAATTGAGTCCGTAGGGCCTTGTGAACCATATGGCTTCTCTAGGCCTTTTAATGTATTGGAAATTCACTGCTCCGTATTTTCGCACGAATTCATCTTCATCCTCCGAATCGAACTCTCTCACTTCTCCTTCCACCTCTATTGCATTATCGGGGCACTTACTGGTATCTCTGCTTCCTCCTTCTTGCAAACTTTGTTCGATATCTTCTTGGCTCATTTTCTACACTATTCTTTTAAATATCCTTCCCTAGTTTTCTAAAATCTTTCACTGTTGACTTGTATGTTTTTCCTAACCTTTGAGCCCTCTCGGAACCAACACCGGAGTCTATTGAATCCAATGCCTTCCTGGTCGTTCTAATGGCTTTAACAACCAACTGTTGGAACATCATATTAAAGCCTTAGACCTTTTCTTCTTTGGGCATCGCGATTATGTAATAGCTTAATCATGGGATTATTCTTCAACCTAGTTGGCTATTTTGTCTCATTCAACACTAGACAAGACGGCAGATTTCGTAAGGATAAAAATGGCAAATCCTTGGGCTAAAAGAGATGCATGGAGATACGAAGGCCAATTCACCCGCTTCAATAGATTCAAGGGTGCTTTTCCTGGCTTGGGAATTGGTGTGGGCGCATTCGCTCTCTACGTTGCCTATGAAAAGTTCTTCCTAGAAAACAAACACGGTGAGGAGCATCACTAGCAGATGTAGTGGAGGGATAGTAGAAGAGTGCATTGATCGTATAAAGGTTAATAGGTAGGATTTTAGCGTTCAATATATACAAAGATAAAGATAAACAAATTACTTGTTTTGTAGACGTTTATTCTTCTACTGCAACTCAGGAGTTAGCACGCTAGATAAATGAGTTTCTTTACAGAGAGCATATTTTTATATACAAGTCAGTAGCTCCCCTTATTCACTAGCATTGAGGATGTCGCTAGTTGTCGGGGCGGGTCTTGGGGTTAAGAGTGTTCTCAAGAGGACTTAAGGAGGCGTCGGGAGTTTCAAATACCGTTTCCCATATAGTTTGCTTGTTGTCAGGTACATCATCACTGCTACTGGTATCTATGGCAGATTTATCCTCTCTATTTGCATTTCTCACCTTTGTTTTCTCACTGGCGACGTTAGTCCACTCGTCAATGTATTTCTGTTCCATTTGGAGACCCCAGTCCAAGTTGGTAGAGGGAAAAATTGCCCCACACATAGTGGCCTCTTCTCGAGCAACCGCACTTTCCATTTCTTCCTCCATCCTCAATCTATAGAATTCGAATCTAGCTTGATCGTATGCTTGGAAAAGACTCCTTTCTTGTCCTTGCTTTTTTCCGTCTTCCAAGAGCCATAGTGTCCTCTGTACCACCGACTCTCCATCCAAAGGTTTATGCAATTGCAACATGTGTGACCAATCGCATTTGCTGTTGTCGTCTCCTTGATTTTCAATCAATGTCTTGGGTCTCGAAAACTCCCAGGGATGCTGATGGTAAAATACATCTCGAAGTTCGTCTTCCAAGAACTCCAACTTCGGCACCCTAAAAATATTACGGTGCGGTTGTTTTCTGTCTTCTTTACTATGCCTCGTCTTGATCTTTTTATCCGATTCTCTGAGGGTGCCTAAGAAATTTTGCGGGTCTTGTCGGTCAGGATTGAAATTTTTTGGTCTTCTAGTCAAGTCTAAAGTAGGTGGATAACTACCAACTACATTAAACCAAGCCGGCTTTTCCTTCAAAACCCCTGACTTTAAGAAATAAGACGTCCTCTCAAGTACCCCTATTGCCTTATTTTGATATTTCATTCTGTTCTGACTGTTCCTTCGGCCTCTTTACTATGTCCAAATTATCAGCTACAAGGATGAAAATTTCAAAAAAAAAAAAAAAAAAAAAAAAAAAGAGAGAAGGAAAAGAACTTATGTAATCTTTTAAGCATTTAGTCTAACATCTTGCAAAGAACGTTGGCCTTTGAGAGAAAGAGAGAGAGAGCAGATGAGGTGTCGCTTTAACTCGACAGTTCGGCAGTTGAATAACAATGGATTGCATGGCTCGCTTGAAAACTTTATACGCAAGGTCAATGGTCTGCAAAATCACGGCCTGAGACATATGGTTCAGGCCTTGAACTTTGCGATTGCAAAGTATCAACCTACAATTGCAGAAAAATTAGGCATCAGTGAAAGGGTGGGTAAAAATGATGTTCAATTGAGCGAAATTATTTGGTACAAACTTTTAAATGATGATAAACACTCACAGATCGTAGAAGAAAGACAGAAGATTTTGCAGTTGAAAAATAGGCTTTATCGAGCACCGCAGGTTTCATATCGTAAGTTTATTAGGGCTTTATATCCCAAAAAAGGACAAATTTGGCGTGATTTAACAAGGACGGGGGCACAGATAAGTACCCCTTTAAGCAATCCTTCTAATTACTCTATGATTAATCACGAAATGGTCTATAAATATTATTGCAAATTGCCATATCCTGCACCTTCTTATATGATGCCTGATCATTTTGAGCACTTTTTAGCAAGTTTCTTGCCACGAAGAGACTTTGAGAGACCGTTTAGGTTAGGGATATCGAATTTGAGGTCAAAGAAAGCTGCGAAATCTGCGTTGGAGCGTATGATAAAACACAGAAAGGAACACATTCGACGATGTACCAAGATCATTGCAGACATGAAGGAAGCTGGCATTCCTCTAAGTCATCGAGAACAAGATCAAATGATATTCATGACATTTTTTAGAGACCGCGGTGATATTCAAAACCGCCTTTGTCCAGGTGAGGAGTGGTCATCAAGGGAAAAGGTTGCTGTCTCTGACCAGCAAGTCTTTGATTGGAAAACTTATCAGATTATTAAAACAGCATATGATAGTTTAAATGTGGACACTTTTAATACTTTATTATTCTTAGCTTCGCGGCATGAGCAACATGACATTGTATGTGACATTCTTAAAGTCTTTCGTATGGCTTATTTGGTGGGAATCGATGATGATGTACCCCAACATTTAGATGCTAACGGTACTACGATAGAAATACTCTTAGGCCATTTTTCCTCCCCCGGATTTAGCAACAAGTATGACGTCCAAACATTGACCTTCTTTGTTGAATTACTAAACTTTATTGCGAAAGAGGATCGTATACACCCAGATATCAAGATAATCAACTCTGTATTAAGAGGACTCGTAGACTTGAGGTTCCCTAATGAAGCAGAGTATCTTTCCTCAAAGTTATTTTATAATTGGCCACTAGACGCTGAAAAAGTTAAAAAAGTTCGGTCGAGTCCTCATTTGTTCTTTTACAATAATGCAACCTTTGATGATAAAATCGCTTACCAACAGTATCGCCATTGTTACGACAAACTAAGAAATTTATTAGCTGAGGCCCAATTGGATTCTAGTGTACTCGACTACGAAATTATTCCGAATGAATCGACTTTTCGGCCTTTGTTATACCATTACTGCTCGCTGTCCGTTTCTTTCTTTAAAGCAATCAAATTTCTAGAGATAATGGAGTGGTCTTTTGGTTTGCCCCTCACAACCAGGCTATTTAGGGCCTTATATGGCCAGATTGCCTCAAGCAAGACCTTACAGCATAATTTTAGAATCTCCCTTACGCAAATGAACCAAATAACAGCGAAATTGGTTGAAACTCACGACAGAATCAGTTCTAATGAAAATTTATTGACTCTCAGTCAAATAGAAGGCTTGCCTATTTCCCTGGATTTGAAGGGGTTTTTGAAGGAAAGATTGAGCTACCTGGAACCTGAATATGTTGTCCCCAAAGAGAAAGGTTCTTATTTGAAACTTTCGGATGAGTTAATGTATTTAATACACAGATCATATGTTGAGGTCATCAAGAACAGTAAAAACATATCCGCTGATCGGAAAAATCATTTGATAGAGGCAGCAAATACTTGCCGAAAAAGTTTACTTCAAGACATACTGTCTATTCGTGGCAGACAATCGATATACGAATTGGTAAGCGAAAAGAAGCAAACAGTCTACGATAATGACCAAATAAGCTACTTGAAAAAAGACTCCCTTATAGAGCTCATGGAAATAACCCTATGTGAAGATTCTATGGACTCGTAGATAGCAATAAGTTTTAATAAAAAAATAAAAATATCATTACTTATACTACGTCTTCGTTTTGTCCTTCCACCTTATTTTGCGAGTAAAATTCTTCCCGCTGCCTGTTTGCCAGTGATTCCTCCTCGTCACGTATTAGCTCATCAATATCATAATCATAATCGTTAGGATTATTGTCAACTACATGGTCCGCACCTTTGCGTGTCCTTCCTTTATGTCTCAATTCAAGCTTGAACGGTATATCATCCACACTGACATTAAGTCTCTCTCTTAGTCCCGATGCTTTGGATGCAAGGTTTTTTTTGTCGTCTACTTTGAGTTTTCTTTGGTCTTCTTCATCTGGTGGAACATACACACTTTGCAACTTGTCTTCGTCCTTGTCTTCCTCATTTTGCTCTTTCTTTTCTTTGTGTGAATTCTCAATCTTATATGTGGCTAGGCCTGCAGCATAAGGTAAATACAATAAATAGAGGACAAGTGCTGCTGCTATAAAGAGTAGAACGAAGAACATCTTTTAAGCTAAAAAGATTACCTATTGATTTTAACTTATTTATCATGGAAAACTCATCTTTGAATATTAAAAAAAAAAAAAAAAGAATATATGCAGGTGTATATCTGCTTATGCCATCTACTCTCAAGACGGTTAGTGGCTCAATTTTAACGTGTTTTCAGTCTAGTATACTATTGGCATAGTTGTTTTTGATTTTTTCTTGGAATGATTAGACAAGGGTTTAGACTTTCAACAAGGGCTTTCTTGTGTGGATTTGCAAGAGCCTCAATAACTGCAAGACAGCCAATAACTGTGGCGCCTTTTAGATTGAGTCCTCAAACAAAATACTCTACTATATCTACGCAAGGAGAAAATATTGAAGACAAAATCGATAACGTGAGCGGTGATGAGTATCACCAGATTGCTGACACTTATCTTGAAGGCTTAGGGGACGATTTGGAAGTTTTGGGTGAGTCTAACCCAAAAGTTGAATATGAGCTCGCCTCGGGGTTTTTGACATTGAACTTGCCTCCTAACGGCACCTATGTTATAAACAAACAAGCTCCAAACAAGCAAATTTGGTTAAGTAGTCCTATCAGTGGACCCAAAAGATACGATTTGATAGGTGGTAAATGGATAACTTTGAGAGATGGAAGCAGCTTGACGGAATTACTAGAGAAGGAGATTTCGGACGTTCTTCAAACAGAATACAAGTTTGAAAGTGTGGAAAACTAGGTTGAAAGTTTCTTTAAAAAGGAGCTTTTTTTTATCTCTTGCAAATGCTTCTTATTTTCGCCTAGAGGTGCACGTTGGCTAATCTTAAATGTTTTATATATTTCTTCGACCTAAATATTGCTTGCAACGAAGCCGTATGCTTGATTTCTAAATGAATCTTTCAAGCTCGCTACATTAATCTCCTGTGGTTATATAAATGATGGACGACTCTTTCTATTCATTGGATCTGGTATTTTTTTTTTTTTTTTGAAAAGAGGTGAGACTATATCTAATATGCGATAAGGCTTATGAAAGTCTTTCTACATGAATAGCCAAACTTTTTGATCAAGCAAGCATAGAATTGTGGCTTCTTATTTAAATATATACTTTAAGAAACTAGATCATTTAACCTTTCCGCTGTCTTGCTGGGCTTTTTTTCTAGACTTGCCTTCCTCCTCTCTCTCTCTCTTTTTTTTTTTTTTTTTTTTTTTTAAAACTAATTTTTTCTTGTTTGCATTTTATATACATAAAGCTTCAACTTGACCGATTATCTAACTTGTGAGCTTTTTTGTCCCCTTATCATACAAAGACACTAGATGACTACATGAACAAGTTATGACATTTAAGGTGCGGTTGAAAATACCTAGAAAGTCCGACAAAAAAGTATCCTATTTTTCGGAATTTCAGCATCAAGATGGGCAAGAAGTACCTATGTTTAAGCTAGTTTTGCGACTTCCGCCTGAGAAATTAGCATTTGCGGAAAGGAAATCAGACAAACACTTACAAACTATAAAAGTTAGTGACGAGATCGATGGTAAGACTAAAGACAGTTCAGAGACTCAAGTCACTAAAACACAAGATGACGAGGAATTTGAGAGCGATCTCTCTTCGTTGGATATGGAATTAAACAAAGCCCTTTCTTCTGCAACAAGCATGTTCTCCGGTAGCATATCCGAAGGTTCTAATAAATTTGAGGGAAGAAACAACAAGCAGGTGTGTCAAGAAGCAAAAGAAACGAAAACAATGAAAACTCCAAGATCAAATCACCCCTCAGATATGACCGAATATCGCCATATTCCCTCGAATTTAACCCCAATATTAAGAGTAGAATTTGGAAACGATGATGATAGTGACGAAGAAGTTGGTATTCTTGATAGAATAACGGTAACTTTGAGAGATCCCCTTAGTGCTAGTAAAATTAAACTACCATTGAGAAGCAGCGCCTGCCGACATTTTGAATGTTTCGATTTTGACTGTTTCTGCTTGTTTAACAAAATTCCGACTGGGATAAAGACTTTGGTAAAGAAGGATTTGGCAAAGCGGAATTTTGAATCCAAGAGCAAAGGAAAAATATCTTTGCCATCTTACAACCTAAAAGACACTCAGCGCGGTGCTGTTGAGATCATTAATTATCCTAAATTGCAAAAAGGGAAAAAACGTCAAGTGGAACCCTCCAAACTCCCCGTATACAGGTGCCCTGTCTGCAACCAACCGTTTTCTTTGGGACAGTTGTACATTAGTGATGTCTTTAACTATTTTGTGAAAGCAACCCCTAAAGAAATTTGTCGCGTCGAGATAAGAGACATGAACAAATACAAAATCGTCGATGACTTTAGGCCTTCTGCTCCTGAACCTGCGAACGCAAATTCTTCTACTCACGCAGATGATATAGTGATTCTATCTGATGATGAATTAGATGACAACTACGACCCAGAGAATTTAAACATATCTACATATGGTCAGTCCCCTACGCCTTTCTTAAAACAAGAAACGCCATCTGCTGAGCGCCTTCCTACAAAATCTTGTCATCAAAATCACGAACTTGTCTTCGATCAGAATCATTATCAGATTCCTTTGGAAAGTAATGACGACGTATTTAATGACGGCCTAGACGATGAACTTGTGCGTTTATCAATGCCCTGTTTTCATCCCAGTCCTAGCACTGGTACTGGAAGCTGGGAAGATCCTGTAACAATAGATTAAACTGTATTATATATCTGAAAGTTACTCTTTCTGTAAATAACGAATGCATCCGACTGTTACTCTTATATAGGAAATTTTGCCTTGGTCATATGACCTTCGAATTGTTGTAACCTCGCTTAATATGTTCCTTGCTGAATTTTCCTATACAAAACGCAACATAAGCAATAATTTCGAAAAATTAACTTCCTTCTAGCAAGAAGACCATAAATTAGTTTCAATTGAGATCAGGTGAAGATGCCTACCTTATCAGTATGTATTGACAAAGAACAATTCAACCAGGAATCGGTTTTATAAGCAGTTTTATAGGAAAATCATAAGGGAGAGATATTAACTTAACACAGCCTGAGGAGCAAGCTTACGGACAACCAGGAGTTCAACTGTCAGAATCGTCTAAAGAGTACTCTAGCGGCAATGGGACAACTCTTGCAAATAATGAAAGTTCTACAAAAAATGCCAATGGCTCTAAAGAACCAGTGACAGGTATAAGCAGTAAGACATTGAGGCCTAGTGAGGACTACGATGTGAGCAAAGTTGTACCAAGGCCTCCACCAAGACCTACAGTGCAGCCCACTTATCGAGGCTGGAGAGAGGTGGGAAATTACACTGATCAAGATGAATTATACGAGGATGACGCGGACCTGGAAGCGGATCCGTCGATTTTTGAGCAATACTTACCAGCGGTTGCATATGGTGATTGGTTTCATAATGTAGGGTTCTTGTTTGTCGGAGGAATCTTTTCTTGGTTTTTTGGTTGGTTGAGATTCTCGTTAGCACCAGTCTTTTTCATCATGCTTGGTCTTACTATTTTGTATCGAATTTCAATGAAGAAGTACAGGGCTCTAATAAGAGGACAACTTCAAAGACAGTTTTCTGTCAAACCTATTGAGAACGACTACGAAACTATGGATTGGCTTAATGTGCTTTTGGAGAAGTTTTGGTTCTTTTTGGAGCCATCTGTGTCCAAGATCGTGTGTGACCAGGTAAATCCCATTCTTGCTGGATTGCCTGTGCCTCCTTTTATCAAGGCTTTATGGCTTGATACTTTTACTGTGGGAAAGAAGCCTCCTAGAATTGATTGTGTTAAGACGTTGCCCGGAACGAAAGATGACGTGATTGTCATGGACTGGGGTTTCTCCTTCGTACCAACTTCCTTGGCAGATACTACCTACCAGCAGAGGAAAAGTAAAGTAAATCAATCGGTTACCGTTAAAGTTAACTTGTTTGGGTTTGAGTACCCTGTGGAGGTTTCCGACGTCGCCTTCAAGGCATTCGCGAGAATTCGGATAAGATTGATGAGTTCTTTTCCTCATATTGAGACTATCAGTGCCTCTCTTTTAGAACCGCCTTATTTTGACTTTCGTTGTCATCCCGTTGCTTTAAGCCGTTTTTCGTGGGAGGTCATTGCTTTTCCAGGTTTATATCCTTTTGTTTATGAAATGATACAAAAATACGTTGGGCCCATGTTGTTTTCTCCTCTCGCGTTTCAGTTGAATGTTCAGCAACTAATGGCGGGACACGCCCTTGACTCTTCCATTGGAATCTTAGCGGTTACCATTCATTCCGCTAAAGACTTGAAAGGATTCCATTATTTCGGCAATACATTGGATCCTTACATTGTGCTTCAATTCCATAATGAAACCTTGGCTAAAACTTCTGTGAAACTGAACACTAGTAATCCAGTTTGGAAGGAAACATTGTACATTACAATTAAATCCTTCAGCGAACCTTTGACTATTGCTGTAATCGACTACAATGACGTGCGCAAGGATAAACAGGTTGGCGTTATTGACTTTGATATGGAAAGTTTTATTGAAAATCCTAAGCAAACATCGGTATCTGCCCCATTTGTACGTAACAATAGGGCCGTTGGTGAATTGCAACTTGGATTGGAGTACTTACCTACTCTTATCCCACAGAAGCAAGTCGATGGTACAGTCTCTTCACCACCGGATTTGAATACGGGAATAGCAGGTTTGGAAGTATTGGAGGCCAGAAATGTAAAGACAATGGGTGAAAAAGGTGCTTCTTGTTACGCTGAATTGTACTTTGACAATAATTTGTTGTTTACCACTAATACGGCAAAAGCTGCGCCTAATATGCCTTTCAACAAGTCGCAGGAACATATTGTCAACAGCCGGGCCAAGGCAAAGGTTAAGATCCTCCTTAAGCATGGAAAAAGTAAGAAGACATTTGATAGCACCAAATATACCTTGAATGCGTTGCTTGATTCCACACAGGTCGATCAAACTTGGTATCCTTTATCGAAGGGAGGAGAAATTAAACTCAGGGCTACTTGGAAACCAGTTGAATTGCCCGACGTAGGGGCTGTCGCTGGGTACAGTCCGCCAATCGGTGTTCTTAGAGTAAGTATTAGGAGTGCCGATGACTTAAGGAATTTGGAGAAGGTTGGTAAAAGTGATCCATATGCAAGAATTATGCTCAACGGTGTTCAAAGAGCACGTACGGCACATATTAGTTCGAATTTGAATCCTACATGGAATGAAGTTCACTATGTAAGTCTTGCTTCGCCTAACCAAAGGTTGACACTAGAAGTAATGGACTATGAACCTCACTCAGCGGACAGGACATTGGGATCTTTTGATTTGAGGTTGAATGATATTATAAGTAGAGACGAGTCAGGAAATTACGTGGAACATGTTGATGATGAGATAAGAACAAACAAATTGGTTCACGTTAAAGGCATGAAAGGAACTGTCTCCTATTCTCTCTCCTTCTATCCTCTTTTGCCTGTAATGACTTTACAGGATTACTATGATGAAGAAGAATATAGGAAAGAGAAAGAAGCTAAGAAGGCAAAGAAGGAGGAAGAAGCGAAAAAACAGAAACAAGGAGATGCAGGTAAATCTGAAGAGCAACGCAAAAATGAAAAAATGAATGAGCGCGACTCGAAAGGACAATTGAATGAAGATGAAGAGGATGAAGATGAAGAGTCAGGGTCAAGAAAATTAAGTCTTTCATTGGAGGAGTCCCTCAAGTACAACAGTGGCCTTCTTATTTTTGAGATGGCGGAAGCTCTTGTTCCAAGAAAAGGGGTCTACATTCAAGCATTTTTTGACAAGCAGGGAATTGCTTCTTATACCTCGAAGAAATTACGCCAAACCCGAGAAGATGTTGGCACTACAGGGGATTCAAGTATTATAAGTTTGAAAGATTCTAAGGTAATCTTCAGAGTCGTAAAAGATAAAGAAAACAATCGTCTTGAGAAGCCTTTGGCTGAAGTCACTTTGTCGACGTTAGATTTATTGAAAAACTCTTTTAACAAGTCTTATGTGCTTAATTTTGAGGAACCAGGCACTTCGTTGAATATTAAATGTTCTTGGATGCCAATTCTTTACAAGACTCCTATCCCTGTAGAGGACGACTGGAAGAACTCCGGTGTGATCACGATAGAAGTCTTGCGGGCTGAAGGATTACCTGCCGGTGACCGAAGTGGGTTTTCTGATCCTTACATATCCTTATTTGCCAATACTGATAGAGAACACTTCTATAAAACAAAAAAGATCAAGAAAACTCTTACTCCTGAATGGAATGAAAGCGGTCAATTTGCAACACACAATATCCACGACACCGTCATTAACGTGGTTTGTTACGATTGGGATATAGGTCCCGAGCCGGATGATTTGCTTGGTCGCGGCAGCTTTACTATAGCAGATATCTACGAAAATAATGGTGAGCCTACGGAGATTTCATGTCCTTTGACTAGCGATGATGACGAAAGTGCAGGGGTTGCTTTTTTCAGAGTATCATACACTCCAAGCTTTGTACTCAACGTCGCCGAAGTGGCTTCTAACCAAATAGGAGATGCCTTCAACCTTGGTGTAGGTGTCGGAAAAGGTGTAGGTAAGGGTGTTGGAAAAGGTGTTGGAGGCGTTGGAAAAGTTTTCAAAAAGGGTCTTCATTTTGGAAGAAGCGAAGGTGATGAGTAGACGACTTTGTAATCTGTTGTATATCATCTTTTTTACTGTGATTTTTGTGTAGTGTTTTATTTATTTAATGTTTTGTGATGTTAATGTAGTCTGTATGGTTGCACGTGATAAAAAATTTTATAGTGATGAGATGATATGAAATATTCTCGAATTAGACATCTGGGCTCTAAGTATGGATATATCTAAGCCGGTAGGACTAGAAATAAAGTCTGTAGACTTCGGTGTATTATCTGCGGATGAAGTTAGAAAGCTATCTTCAAGGTTAATCACCAATCCGAGTGTTTTCGACAGTCTAGGACACCCAGTAAATGGAGGTCTCTACGACTTGGCGCTTGGAGCTTTTCTCAAAAACCTTTGTTCGACATGTGGTTTAGATGAAAAATTCTGCCCAGGGCATCAAGGTCACATAGAATTACCGATACCAGTGTACAATCCGTTGTTTTTGAACCAGTTGTACTTGCTTTTAAGATCATGTTGTCTCTACTGTCATCATTTCAGGTTAAACTCGATGGAAGTCCATCGCTATGTGTGTAAGTTACGATTGATTCAATATGGTCTTCTTTTAGAGTGTTCAGAGCTTGATGATATGGTGGCCAATGGTGTAATAAATGAACAGGATGATGATGATGATTCGAATCTGAAAGCAGCAGACCCAGCAGCGAAAAAGGAATTGCGTAAGCGTCGTGAAGAATTTGTGTCTTCTGCTATTGCAAGTGCTATCGAAGAAGGTAGAAGTAGCAGGCATGGTGTACACACAGCCACTGTTGGTGAGGTCAGAAAAGCTACCATACATGACTTATACAGGAGAATGCTAGGAAGACCCCGGTGTGATAACTGTGGTATGTATTCGGCTACGTTTAGAAAAGATGGGTTTACGAAGATGTTTGAAAATCCTTTGAAAGATAAACAATTAAATGCTAATAGAGCGAGAGGTCTTAAGAGACCTGATATGTTAAAGAAAGGTGAACAGAGCTTGGATGACAGTAGAAGCCAGGACATGGATCAAAGGCTGGTTGGCTCTAAATATGTTATGTCAACTGAAGTTAGGAACATTATGCGTCTTGTTTTTGACAACGAGCAACCCTTAGTTCAGAAACTTTTTCATTCACGTCCTTTCCAGAGCGACTACGTATCTCCTGATATCTTTTTCCTTCATAATCTCGTTGTTCCTCCCACAAGATTCAGACTACCCTCTAAAGTGGGAGATGAGGTTCATGAAAATGCACAAAATGAATTGTTGACAAATGTTTTGAAGACTTCACTAAGCATCAGAGAGTTTAATGATCAATTATCAAATTTAGAGAAGGGACTGTTGTCTTCCGGTGAAAGAAAACTTGTCTTTAATAGATTAATGAATTCTTTCGTGGTCATTCAAAATGATGTCAATGCTTTTATTGATTCAACAAAGAACCAGAATGCCCCAGCTGGAAGACCCCCTATCCCAGGCATTAAGCAGGCATTAGAAAAGAAAGAAGGTTTATTCAGAAAGCATATGATGGGTAAAAGAGTGAACTACGCAGCTCGTTCCGTTATATCCCCTGATCCTATGTTAGGCACCAATGAAATTGGTGTGCCTCCTATTTTCGCTACGAAATTAACTTACCCCGAACCTGTAACCGCTTATAATGCTGCGGAATTACGAAGAAATGTCATAAATGGACCTGAAAAGTGGCCTGGTGCTCTTCAGATACAAAATGAAGACGGGTCGTTAATATCCTTGATTGGAATGACCCTAGAGCAGCGTAAAGCTGTGGCACATCAGTTGACAACGCCATCAAGCGGTTCTTTTGTAGTTAACAAAAAAGTATTTAGACATATGAGGAATAATGATGTTGTTCTTATGAATCGACAGCCATCTTTGCACAAGGCTTCTATAATGGGTCATAAGGTTAGAGTTTTGCCGGGGGAAAAAACACTTCGTTTGCATTATGCTAACACAGGAGCGTATAATGCTGATTTTGATGGTGACGAAATGAATATGCATCTTCCTCAAAATGAAAATGCAAGATCCGAAGCTTTCAACTTGGCTAATACAGATTCACAATATTTGACTCCTACATCTGGTTCGCCCTTAAGAGGGTTGATTCAGGACCATGTTTCTGCTGGTGTATGGTTGACTAACAAAGATACTTTTTTTAAGAGGGATGCATATCAACAACTTGTTTACAGTTGTATCAGGCCAGAAGATGGCCTAACTAATGGAAGTAGAATCAGAACGTTACCGCCTGCTATATTTAAGCCGCAGCAACTATGGACTGGTAAGCAAATTATTAGTACCATTTTAATGAACGTAAAGCCTAATAATGTACCAGGTGTCAATCTTAATTCAAAGAATAAGGTCAAAAACGAATATTGGTCGGCAACCTCAAATGAAAATGAAGTGATAATTAAAAATGGTGAACTTCTCTGTGGTGTACTAGATAAATCACAGTTTGGAGCATCACAGTTTGGTCTCGTGCATTCGCTTCATGAGATATATGGACCTAGCGTTGCTGGTAAAGTTCTCACTATTTTGGGAAGACTATTTACATCTTATATAACTCTGACCGCTTTCACATGTGGTATGGATGATTTAAGAATGACGGCTCAAGGAGATGAATGGAGACAAGACGTGTTAAGGCAAGCAGCAACTGTTGGAAAAGATGCCGCCATGGAAGTGGCTAACTTAAGTGAGAATAGCCCTAACCGTGACAAGGAACTCAATAAGAGATTGGAAGAAATCATACGTGACGATAATAAATCAGGTGTCTTGGATGCGGTCACACAATCGAAAGTGGGTGCTATAACCTCCCAGGTGGTCTCAAAATGTGTGCCTGCAGGTACAATGAAAGCCTTTCCTTATAATAATATGCAACTCATGGCCTTATCAGGTGCTAAAGGGTCTGGCGTTAATGTTTCTCAGATAATGTGCTTGTTGGGACAACAAGCGTTGGAAGGTAGAAGAGTGCCAATTATGGTTTCTGGTAAAACTTTGCCTTCTTTCAAGCCTCTTGACACTAATGCGCAAGCAGGAGGCTATATCAGAGGACGTTTTTACTCTGGTATTAATCCTCAAGAATACTATTTCCATTGTATGGCTGGGCGTGAAGGTTTAATTGATACTGCTGTAAAAACTTCTCGTTCTGGGTATTTGCAACGTTGTTTAACGAAGCAGTTAGAAGGTGTGCATGTTGCTTATGATAATTCAATTAGAGATGGTGATGGCAGCTTAATTCAGTTCCTCTATGGAGGTGATGCCATTGACACCACGAAGCAATCCCATATGAAGCAGTTCCAATTCTGTGTTGCAAATTATGAAGCTATGTTATCGAAGTATAACCCTGGTGATTTGTCTTACCAGTTGGACGCTGAGCTGGCTCTTCTGTATTCCAAGAAAGTACGTAAGCACATGAAAAAGCAACAGAAATTACCACATCACGAACAGTCCGTTAAGTATGATCCTGTCGTATCTGTCTACAATCCTTCGAAATACTTAGGTGCTGTTTCGGAATCGTTTCAAGTCAGTCTTGATGATTTTATTGAAAAAAATCAGCACTTGTTTTCCAAGGGACATGGGTTATCGGAGAAAAAATTCAGAGCTTTGATGCAGTTAAAGTACATGAGATCGGTAGTTTCTCCAGGAGAACCTGTCGGTATAATAGCTTCTCAGTCAATTGGTGAGCCATCTACTCAGATGACATTGAACACTTTCCATTTCGCTGGTCACGGCGCTGCTAATGTTACTCTTGGGATACCCCGTATGAGAGAAATTATTATGACAGCCTCTTCTGCAATCCAGACCCCCCAAATGACTTTACCGTTATTACCAGATATTAATGAAGAACAAGCAGATGGCTTCTGTAAAGCTGCAACTAAAGTATTGCTTTCGGAATTTATAGACAAAGTAACCGTGGTTGAAACTACACCTTCGTCGGGACCTGGAGAAAAGTCAAGATCATATACCGTAAAAATGAAGCTATTCACGAAGGATGAATATGAGAATGAGTACGATATTTCACAGAAGCATTTAGAGTGTGTTCTTTCTGCTAAATTCTTGGATGCCCTTGAAGCTGTAGTTACGAAGGAAATCAAGAAACAGCGTAAGTCGGAATCTCTTCCTCATGTTGGTAGAGCTTTGTCTAAAAAACAAAGCGATCCAGTATCGACATCCATCGAAGGAGAAGAACACGACGATACTTCCGATGCCAAAACATACGAAAGTAAGAAACAAGCAGTATCTTATGACGATGATAATGAGCCCGATAAGGAAGCTGAAGCTACGTCAGAAGAAGACAAAGGTGATTCAGATATGGATAGCGTGACTTCTGATAGTAGCAGCGAAGATGGAGAGGAAGTAAATGACAATGCTGATGATAGTAAGACTGAGGCTATGTCCAGAAGTGCTAAGAATCGTCAAGCTGATGTATTGACTAGTCATAATTTTATTTCAAAGTTTAATTTTGATGATAAAAATGGAGAGTGGTGTGAATACAAACTAGAGTTACCAGGCGAGACAGAAAAGCTATTGATGGTGAATATAATTGAAGATTTGTGTAACAAAGTCGTTGTTAGAGAAATACCCCGTGTCGGACGCTGTCTTCGTTCACCAGAGTCTTCGCCAGGAAAGATGTTGTTGACCACTGAGGGTGTGAATTTCCAAGCTATGTGGGACCAAACTGACTTCCTTGATGTGAATGGAATTAAGTCCAACGATATTTATGCTGTTCTAAAAACTTATGGTGTCGAGGCCGCTCGAAATACTATCGTAAGCGAAATTAATAATGTCTTTGACAAGTATGCTATTTCAGTTTCGTCACGCCATCTTGACTTAATTGGTGATATAATGACCCGCGAAGGGACTTATCTCGCATTTAATAGACAAGGCATTGACACTTCAACATCGCCCTTCATGAAGATGTCTTTTGAAACCACCTGTCAATTTTTAACTAAAGCTGTTTTGAATGGAGACACAGAACAGTTAGAAAGCCCTAGCTCTCAAATAGTGATCGGTAATTTGCCGGAGATAGGTACTGGCACTTTTGATGTCTTGAACCAGTTTCCGATTGATCTGAGTACATAGAATAAAAGTGTAAAACCTTAATAGATTTTAACTTTGTACCATGCCAATGTAAAAAACCATCACTATAAAAAGACTAACAAATTATTCCTTCATGAAAATGCTACTACACATTGAAAGCTGCAATTAAAAATGACAGCACAAACGAAATTTTAAAATTGGGCTCGTGAAGTATTAGTTTCTTCAATGACACTTTCTCCGTCCCTAGGTTAATCACGGCACCCCAAGGTATCCTTATGACTTCATTCTTCTCTAAAAACTGTGTCACAAGGTATGCTGACAAAGTAAGAAATACGAGTGCCGCACTAAGCTTTCCAACAAGTATACCTAAGAATAAGCCCACTAGAGAGCCAATACTTAATTCTCTATAATTCAAAATTCCACCTAATCTTGTCTTGGACTTTGCCTCAGTTCCTACTTCTTGGAAATTCGTTTCATTTTTGTTCTCACCTGCGAAGTTCACTTCTGGCTTCCTAGCCAATACTTCGTTCAAAATTTTCTTGTCTCCCATTCCTTGAATTGCATAAGATAAAATCCCGGTACCGATTAATAACATTATAGGTCTCTGGCTAAACATGACCCTTTTCATTGGGCCCATTGCGGCAGAGTTTATAGTTACGCTTCTGAAGTTGTTCACTAGGGTCTTCAAATAACCCCTACCCAACATAAAAAATTGGCTACTCATTGTCACTATTGAAATCTTATTCTTGGAGTATTGTCCGCTTTACCAGAGAGAAATGCTACACTACTCTGCTATTGATGCTGAGGGTTCTCTTCATATCAGTTCCCGTGTGCGGCACTTACCTTACATGTGATTTTATCACGTGCTCTTTTCTTTTGGGTGTGAGGAATTGTTGTACTGCACAGTATTCAGCTGGAAACTTGTGATTTCGCGTCTGTCTTCCTTTGCTAGCTTCCTTTTGAAAAAAAAAAAAAATTTTTTTTTTGGTGGAATTTGATGCACGATTTTTCCTTTCCTGTATATTATTCAATATGCTTAGGCTTACGAAATAAAATCTTAACTAGGTTTTTTTTTTTCTGAAAAGGCTTATGTAATAAAGCTAGATATATATAGAGAGACTTCTTCTCTCGCTTAAGTAAAGAGTGAAAGAAGCAGCTGAAAATTATTCGGAACTGAGGAGGCAGCGTAGAGAGGCAGTGAAAGCGAGGATTAATAATTCCAAGAAACGAGAAATTGGCTTTGAGTTATTCTAGGTTATTCTAGGTTATTGTGTATTCGTTGTGGTAAACAGATAGTAGGCCATTTGCTTCAGAAGTAGAAGAGTTGAGAATATCAGGAAAAGTGATATCGATAGGACACTGGATATCAGGCAAAACAAAAATAGAAAACGGTGTTGTATTATGAGTAACGACGATATAAATGTAGATACCTTCGCACAGGAGATAGCACCACAGGTTTGGCTAGGATCTTTTGCGGCACTTAGAGAGCAAAGCTTTCTTGAACAACACGGAATTAAAGTTATTATAAACTGCACGCCGACCTATTGCTTTTTAAATGAATTGAATAGAAGCAACATAAATATATCCACAGATATGATTATGCTTCTGTTAGATTTATCCTTCGACACTAATAAATTTAGTCCGGATGAATTATGGCTTTTGGATGGCTATATCGAACGATTTGGAAGGATATTGCAAAATTATCTTCACTTTTTCTATCATGAGAATCCGATGGCTCCCAATCTCATACATAGCTTTCCCCAAGGCAAGTCCTTTAGCTTGTCAAGTCCTGTGCTCACGGGAAATTTGAAAATGCAGTTGTTTAACATCAACCGACTCTTGAAACTTTTGAGATATGTTAACGATACTATTGGGGTCATAGTTGTGTCCGCCGACGGTGACGCTCCTCTTTCCTCTGCTGTGGCAATTTCTTATCTTATGGATAGTTACAACATTAACTTGGCAGGTAGCATCTGCAATTTGATGGCTTGTCGTCCCCTGATAAAGGAATTCAATCCTCAATTTTACGAAGAATTGTACATTATCGAAAACCTAAAAATGTTTTACCATGAGAATCTCACTATTAAACAGCTGAGCCACGCATTGCTCACATCAAATCGGAAATTAAAACGAAAAAACGACCCCATTGCGGTCGATGGCGGCGCTTCGAAAAGACCGAATTTCGACTAAACTTGTATAGTGATTTACCATCTGACCTCGTTCTCTATAACGCCCTTTTTGTACTAATAACTTGAAAAAATGAACGACCATTTTAACGACCGTTTTCGGGGATCATCATACCCACTCTTCTTGCTGCTTTTCTCACATTATCCTCTTGCGTCATAGATAATCCTGGGTTATACCTTTCGAGCAATTCACTGTAGTTCCTTTGTGAGTTTAGAAAAAGAGTAATATTTCTCAAGTTGTTCAATCCCATTTGGGTAGGCTCAGTTTGCTGTACAAGCTCTCGAACAACTGCGGTGTTTAACGGCTGGGTTGATTCTTTCTCGTTAAGTATCTTTTCGAGGTCTTTATCAATTTTTTCTGTACTTTCCCTCTTTCGGATCTGTTGAAGCCTTAAATAATGGAGATGTGCTTTTCGCTTCTCTACTTCTTTTGCCCACCGCAACTTCCATATACCACGATGTGTGACAAGAAGTTCCTTGTATAATTGTTTATATACCTGCTTGAACATTTCAATACACCTTACCTTCTTTCTCTAAACTATGTAATCCCTCTTTGCGACCCACCTTACGATTTCTATCGGCCAATCCTAGTTCGTTTCACTAATTAATCGAATCGGTTTGAGCGAAATATTCTTGACGGTTCGGAAAAGCGCACAAAAAAAAAAATGGTTTTTTTTTTTTTTTTCCTAAATAAAAAAACTTTCAGTCTAAAATAATCCGAAGCTAATTTTGGATCTAATATATTGACAATTTCTCAGAGACGAAATGAATAGAACAATGTTAAAGGTAAGTTTCAAGTTGAATAGATTTTAAGACTTTGATGGAGCAAAGGAGAACAACAGAAATGTCTCTGTCTCTTTTTTCTCCTTTAGCGCAATGCGTTCGCATGACAATATGATATTAACAGAAACAAGAGAGGATTGCGTACTTTCGCAACTTTTGCATCACCAGAATCTGCCTTACCAAAGAAGTACGGTGGTAAGTATGTGGTGACTTTAATTCCTGGTGATGGTATCGGTCAAGAAATCACAGATTCTGTGAAGACTATTTTCGAAAACCAAAATGTTCCCATCGATTGGGAAACAGTAAATGTTTCCGGTATGGGAAATGACCCACATAGTGTGAAGGAGGCTGTGGAGTCTTTGAAGAGAAATAAGATTGGTTTGAAGGGTATCTTGTATACACCAACAGAGACTTCTGCTACCTCATTGAATGTCGCACTCAGGAAGGAGTTGGATATTTACGCTTCTTTAGTGTTGCTCAAAAACATACCAGGTGTGCAATCCAGATTGCAGGGTATCGATTTTGCTTTGGTGAGAGAGAATACTGAAGGTGAATATTCCGGTTTGGAACACCAATCTTACCCAGGTGTAGTTGAGTCCTTGAAAATTATGACAAGATTCAAGACTGAAAGAGTCGCTAAGTTCGCTTTCGATTTCGCTAAGAAAAATGACAGAAAGCTTGTCACTGCGATTCACAAAGCTAACATTATGAAATTGGGTGACGGATTATTCAGAGAGACTACTAAAGATGTGGGTCAAGACTACCCAGGTATTCAAGTCAATGACTTGATTGTTGATAATGCTTCTATGCAAGCAGTTTCAAGGCCTCAACAATTCGATGTCTTGGTCACTCCAAACCTCTATGGGTCTATCTTATCCAATATTGGTGCTGCTTTGATTGGTGGACCAGGCTTGGTTCCAGGTGCAAACTTTGGTAGAGAATTTGCTGTTTTCGAGCCTGGCTGCCGTCACGTTGGCTTAGACATTAAGGGACAGAACACTGCTAACCCTACTGCTATGATCTTGTCTGGTACGATGATGTTGAGACATTTGGGTTTGAACGCTCATGCTGACAATATTTCTGGTGCTATTTATGATGTCCTTGCGGAAGGTAAAGTCAGAACTAAAGACATTGGTGGTACGAGCACAACCACTGAATTTACTAATGCTATTTTGGAAAAGTTGAACTAAATTTACCTTTAATGTGAATGTTTTTCGTTTAGTTCAACAGAGTTGAGATTTTACTCGATGTGTACTAGAAAGTAGAAATAGCCCTAATGAATAAATATTCCTCTGTGTTTTTCTTTTACGACATAGCATAGGCGAAAATTCTATCCTAAAGTAACACACTAATAGGCTAAGTTGGAGTTTTAAAAGAACTGATGTATGCGCCTTACTTCTCCAAGTTAGCCTTTCTTTTTGTTTTGCTTTCTTTTTTTTTTTTTTTTTTTTTTTTTTTTTTTTTTTTTTTTTTTTGTCTCTCACTCAGACTGAAGTGTCCTGGTGTAATTCAGGTAAATGTAAAACGATTACTCTGAAATTGAATATGAATTTTAAAACCCATTAGATGTGAGGGAAATCTTATTATATGAAGATATTTGTATCTCGAGAGATTCTCTAGATTTCTGGGCTTACTCTTCTCCTTCTCTTTGTTAGTGGTTTCTCCAACGCTCCACTGACGTTAGTGATTGCAAATTTCTCTTTCTCTCGACATATTTCTTCCGACGCTATCATTCAAGTCAGTGGCTACCTTAAGATAAAATAAGGCAACATCCGGTTAAATCTATTACACGTGACATTTAGGCAAGTAGGTCACCCCATCTGTCACCCAGTACTCATAGTTTCCTCTGCTAATTTCGAAGGTCCTAATTTGAGAGAGAGGCATATATCTCCTTGTTAGACCTTGAGAAAAGACGAATATTTTTTTCATAGCATTCGTGGTATATTTTTCTAAATTCTAGTATTTCTGGTGTATCCGTAGTTCCCTTCGGTAAAATGAACGAGCCATTTGGATGGTAAATATGAACTAAACAAGAAATCGGTCTGAACCTTTCGTATTTGTTTCTCGTATCTCCGAAACCACCTTTCTGTAAATCTTTTGCGTTCTCTCCAACAAACTTGGATTCTGACTTTTTGCAGCCACTCCCATTGCCTAGTTTACAGGATTTGCACCCTATGGTTTTTCCCTGTTGTCCCGCAACCCCAGGGTTGTAATTGGTGCTTAACTCGCTTCCTTCACTATAAACACTGCGGAAATTTGAATGACTTGGGGATTCCGGACTACTAAATATTTCGGTGTTGTCTGACTTATCTGACTTATCGTCACCCAAGTTATAAGCTCTTTGTCTCTCTTTCGCAATTACATTATCCTGTTTCACACCAAATGCCTTTTCCATCTTCACATCGACTACCTGATTTTTCCTAACGTCATAGGGCGCAAATGGAAAGTCACATTCTGAATTGACACTTCCGAGATAACTTGCACAAAAATTGTGTTCGTTTTCTTGACCTTTCGGGATCAACCTATCAGAAGACAGAATAGGACTTGAAGTTTCTGGAGCTGGTTGGGTATCTTCTTCAAATGATATGTCCAGCAGAGAAGTATCACTTATGTCCGTACCTTTTAGCCTATCAAACACTGTTCTAATACTCTCTGTAAAACTTTTGTTCTTGCGAAGTCTTTTGCTTTTAAAGTTGCTCTCGACTTTATTTCTTGATAACTTTTTTAATTTGAAAGATTTCTTGGTGTTAGCTGCGGAAAAGAATGATTCATTTAGGGATAATGAGCTCATATCAAAGCATTCATTCAAAGTTCTTCCGGAACCATTCTTTTTCTTTTTTTGTGTTTCAGCAATTGCTTCTTCTTTCAAATAGACATATGGATTTCTAAAAGAAGGTTCTCTCCTAAATAGGTTTTTTAACCTTTTATAGCAAGTTTTCATAGCCATATCTATTGTTTTTGCTGAACTAGTTAAAAATTAAATAAGTAATTCTTTTTCTTTCCATCCTTCTGCAACTGCGCTCTTATATTCTCTAGGTGCATGTCCTTCTGTGGAACTACTCTTTAGCTGCGAAAACTCTGCATCTCAAAAAAAAAGCAAAAAAAAAAAAATAAAATAAAAACGAATTTTTTTTTTTGAAGAAAAGTTATTGTAAGAATGTACTTTAACCCGCAAGACTAATGGCTTACATCTTTCGATATAGAGAAGAAGGAGCTTTCGTGGGACAATCGAATACTTGGGCAATTATTCTCTCACAGTCTCCATTCTTTTTCCGCCGATTTTTTTCTTTGTTTTTCCTGTCCACATGTCTCAATTTACTCCGGATCTTGAAACAACCAGATCCAGATAACAGCAAAAGCGAGACAATGTTTCTTCAACACAACTGCATAGTCGCCATTGTATACTAAGACAAAAAAAAAAAAGAAACCTGAGTAAAAAATCAGCAAAGTAAAGCTACAAAGCTTATCTTCATTACAAAATTAATTATCATTGACTCTGTTCTAGCTTTCTTACTTTTTTTTTTTAAGGATAGTGTTCTACCTCCTTTACAATATCAGCATACTTTTGGTATATATTGAAGTGCCGAATAATGCGGAGGCTAATATTTGTCGTGAAAAAGGATGTCCTAACAGGCCTATTTTTGGAGTAATACTAAGTTATTTGGGACAGAGTCAAATTACGCGAGAGAAGTTCAAGTGCATATTTCGCAACGAAAAATTTTTGCATTCGTAAAACAGGATCTTATTAAAGAACTATAGACTTTGTTAAAGGTTAGAGGCTAGAACTGATACATAAATATTGCTGTAATGTGTGACGTGGTACTTGGGACCCAATGGGGTGATGAGGGAAAAGGAAAACTCGTGGATGTCTTGTGTGACTCTATAGACGTATGTGCTAGATGCCAAGGAGGAAATAATGCCGGCCATACTATCGTTGTGGAAGGGATAAAATATGACTTCCATATACTACCATCAGGGATGGTGAATCCTAAATGTAAGAATTTATTGGGCTCTGGTGTGGTAATTCATGTTCCATCTCTTTTCGAAGAATTGGAACAATTGGAAAGAAAAGGCCTCAAGTGTAGAGATAGACTTTTTGTTTCATCAAGAGCGCACTTGGTCTTCGACTTTCATCAAAGAACGGACAAATTGAAAGAGGCAGAATTGTCTGAAAGTAAGAAGTCGATTGGAACAACAGGAAAAGGTATCGGACCTACTTATTCGACCAAGGCTTCAAGGTCAGGTATAAGAGTACATCAATTAGTCTCAGAAGAACCTGAAGCTTGGCAAGAATTTGTAAACAGGTATAATCGTTTGGTCAATACTCGTATTAGAAGGTATGGTGATTTCGATTATGACGCAAAGGGTGAAATAGAGAGATATCTCGTATATAGGGAATTATTAAGGCCATTCGTTGTTGATTCGGTCGATTTCATGCATAAAGCCATTGGAGAAAACAAAAGAATCCTCGTTGAAGGGGCGAATGCTCTTATGTTAGATTTAGACTTTGGAACTTACCCATACGTGACTTCCTCCCCAACAAGCATTGGAGGTGTTTGTACAGGCTTGGGGGTTCCACCATCGAAAATAAGAAACGTGTTCGGTGTTGTAAAGGCTTACACTACAAGAGTGGGTGAAGGTCCTTTTCCTTCTGAGCAATTGAATCAAGACGGTGAGACCTTACAAGTGAAAGGTGCAGAATTCGGTGCCACCACCGGAAGAAAGAGAAGATG
The DNA here is from genome assembly GCA_030572315.1 of [Candida] glucosophila. Classification (NCBI taxonomy): domain Eukaryota; kingdom Fungi; phylum Ascomycota; class Pichiomycetes; order Serinales; family Debaryomycetaceae; species [Candida] glucosophila. Next base: position 212,712 of record JAJLZR010000010.1, on the reverse strand, counting down.
CGGGTGGCTTGATCTAGTCGTTTTGAAATATTCAACCCTTATTAATGGCTACACCTCTTTGAATATCACAAAGCTAGATGTCTTGGATGCCTTCAAAGACATAAAAGTAGCCGTTAGTTATTCTTACAAAGGGAAAAAGCTTTCAAGCTTTCCCGAAGATTTGCATGTCTTGGGAAAAGTCGATGTTGAGTATGCAACCTTGCCTGGATGGAATCAAGACCTTACCAAGATCAAAAACTACGAAGACTTGCCGGAAAATGCCAAGAGGTATTTAGATTTTATTGAAGACTACTTAAACGTTCCTATAAAATGGGTAGGTACTGGCCCTTCTCGTGACTCGATGTTGCTAAAAAATAAATAAATAAATAAATTGTGTAAAAATTCTTAGGATATCTGTATTTGTACTGTACAAAGTTTCCATTTCTATTTTGCAGAACTACAATACGCGTTGATGACGATATTTTACTTAAGGCAATAATGAAAGCCAAAAGTGATATCCAAAGGAAGTCTACAGCGTTCGAGAAGGCGTTACTATGTTTGAATATAGGTTTGAGATTATATTCTGCCTTTTATATGATAATTCCAGATTGTGATGAAACGTTCAACTATTGGGAACCTTTAAACTTATTATTAAGAGGATTCGGTAAGGAGACTTGGGAATACTCTCCAGAGTATTCAATCAGGTCATACGCTTATTTGGTTTCATATTTCGTCATAGCATATCCGATAAAAGTCTTGCAAGGTTTCGTTGATTTCCCATCGTATTTTCTATTTTATTGGATTCGAGTAGTGGGCTTAATTGGATTTACAGTATATGCAGAAAGGCATCTTTATTATTCTATAAAACAAGTTAATTCATCCGTGGCTAATTGGTTTATATTTTTATCTTCAATATCTACGGGTATGTCTCACGCCGGGGTTGCATTATTGCCATCTTCGTTCGCAATGAATTGTCAAAGTATGGCCCTTGCATACATATTTCGCTCCTTTGTTATACCAAAAGTGAGCTTGATGTCGACAGCGCTCATATGGTTTATGGTGAGTGGTATTGTGGGTTGGCCCTTTGCCGTGGCCTTAGGTATTCCATTTGGTTTTTATGTGTTATATGTAAATTTAAATTCTTGGGAAAAATTGTACCAGCTCTTTGTTAGATGTTTCATCAGTCTGTTGGCAATATCTTGCTTTAGCGTTGTAATCGATACCTGGTTTTACAAGAAGGTTGACTTCGTGCCCCTTAATATAGTATTGTACAATGTATTTAGTGGAGAAGGAGAAGGACCAGAAATATTTGGGGTCGAGCCTTTTTCTTACTATGTTTTCAACCTATTAATTAACTTTAATATCATTGCCGTCATTGGATATATGGGGATAGTGACCAATTTGTTCATGAAACGAGGCTACAGATATTTGATAGCCATAGAGTTACCGCTTTCACTTTGGTCGGTCATATTTGGAAGCCAACCTCACAAGGAAGAAAGATTCTTGTATCCAATATATCCACATATTATATTAAGCTGCTCAATTTCGATGAGTGGCTTATTTTCTGGAGCAAATAATTTGGTTGGACTATTTCTACGCAGTGGGAAGTATTCGAAAGCATTGACAAAAACAAGTGAGTTATTATTTGGTATTGCGGTCTGTGTAGTGTCCTTGTTGCGCACGATAAATCTTGTCGAAAATTATAGTGCTCCCTTCCCAGTACATAAGACATTAGCACTGCTTCCCACACCAGACACAATACAATATGTTTGTACCGGGCGTGAGTGGTATCATTTTCCTAATTCCTTCTTTTTACCCGAAAACTATCGCTTGCAATTCGTAAAAAGTGGGTTCGATGGGCTTTTACCAGGTGACTTTCTAGAGCAACATGGCTTACAAGCCAGCACCTCCTCTATCCCACCCGATATGAATAATAAAAATATTTTTTCAGAAATGAAAGTGATCGATCCATCTCACTGCGATTACTACATTGACAATGATGCCGCTGTTGATCAAGAAAAAGGTGAGACGCAAATTATTACACTGAAGAATTACGAAGTCACGGCGGCAAAGGGATGGCAAATCTTAAATTGTAAAAAAATTATAGATCCTGACGGCATTAGCAACACCATGAGCAGGGTCGTATGGGTCCCACCATTTTTAAGAACTTTTATTCCGTATAAAATTGCGTATATGAACTATTGTTTATCGCAGAAGCAAGATAAAAACTAAGCTCGCATGCAACCTGCGACCTTAAAAATACTTTTTTGACTTGGTCTTTTCCATACATTATTTCTACCCATTATAACAAAAAGAGAAAAGAAAAGATAAGATAATGGAAAGAAATCTAAACCGTGAGTTATACTTTATTGTAAGCTATATTTCTTTCTATTCATCAAATCCATAGCAATACGTAACCTGATACTATTTCTCCTCCTTTTTTTTTTTTTTTTTTTTTTTTTTTTTTTTTTTTTTTTTTTTTTTTTTTTTTTTTTTTTTTTTTTTTTTTTTTTTTTTTTTTTTTTTTTTTTTTTTTAAATCGGTGCAACGTATTTTTAGAAATCATGCTCAAAATACTCATTCAAAGCCTTTCTTGATCTATTGAACCCATCCTTTGCCTTAACCAAAGCGTCATTTATGAATTCGACCCAATATTCGTCAGTATCCTTTTTAGGGGTCTTTTCTCCTAAATCTAAAACATAATTATCAAAGTTGACTTTATGACCGTAATTCTGTATCCTTTCACACTGGGATGAGATTTTCACCAAACCTAGTGCGGCAGCGGATCCTTTTAAATAATGTCCTAGGCTTGACACTTTATCAAAATTCTTCTGTTTTAAATTGTCTTCAATTTCTTTGAATGTGTCCAAAACTTGGTCCACAAAAGTTTGGAATAGGGACTGTGAAAACCCTTCTTCGTCTTCGTCCATGGCTACCAATTCCGAAAATACGGGCCATTCAATCAATCCCGAGTTTTGTAACTCTTGCTTTTTTTCGTCCTTTACCATTGTTTGTCTATTCAAATATTTAAGGTTAAAATGTGTACCAAAGTCGAACTAGATTTAAAAATAGGAAAGCCAAAAAAAATAAAAAAAATTCTCAAGGCTCCTAATGGAATCCTCAATCAAAAAATGCCTGCAACAAAAACCAAATGGTAGTAAAGTAAAACAAATTATTATTATTTCTTTTTTTACTTAAACAAAGATGTTTATGACCAAAGAAACCACTTCACGATTTACTAAAGCAATTGAGCCCTTGTAAGATCCGGCACTTGCGCTTTTTTGTGTAACAGGATCTGGAATTAAAAAAAAAAAAAAAAATTGCTGTCACTAACTAGTATCAATAATTCTATTGAGTAAGTCTAAATAAGTCACCAAGTTGATCTATGTAGTATGTTGGATATGACAGTGAATCTGCATTCGACAATGAGTGCTCGTCTTCTATACCTGTAAAAACTAGTAGAGTATCTAAGCCACCTTCCTTGCCAAATTTCATATCAGTGTTCAACCGGTCCCCTATCATTAAGCCTTTTGCAGGATTCATAGCTAGCGAAGGGTTATCTGACTTAATCGCCTCCATCATAGACTGGTTTGGTTTTCCACAGACCGCTGAAGGTGTTCTACCGCTAGAGGTGGACATCGTCTCTACAATTGAGCCCGCACCAGGCAAACGCATACCTTTGACAGGATAGGTCGAATCTAAATTAGTTGCAATAAAAGGAAGGGATTTATTCTCCTTAAGGAGATATTGTAAAGTTATTGATAATGCCAAGTAATTAATACTAGAGGTCAAACCGACTACAACAGCAGCAACCAGATCGTCTAGCTGGGTCAACATCGCATGATTTGGGTTAAAAGCCAAGCCATCTTCCGTCAAGGCTTTGTCTGTTCCACCAATTGTATTATATCCTACCTCGTGTAACTCCTGCTCGATACCAGATCCGCCAAGTACCCAGATTTTTTTGTCCTTTGATAATTTTAGGATTTTTTCAATATAAGCAGCAGTAGCATACGAAGAACCGAAAACCTCTTTTTTTTGGATATCAGGTATCCCAAGACTATCAAATTTTCTTAAATAGTCGTTTCTGGATTTCGAAGAATTGTTAGTTACAAATATGACTTCCTTACTCTTTTTCTTCAATAATTCTAAGGTTTCTCTAGAATGGGGCAACAAATGATCTTCTAACCAAATGACACCATCACAATCAAATATGAAGTAGTCATATTTGTCAAGTATTGACAAAGACTGCCCTTTTGTGTGGATCTTTAAACTCATAAGTGACCTTGAATTTTTTTTTTGGAAGGGACCTTCGCATGTTGTTCCACCGATTTCCCTGCAGGATACTAACAGTACCGATAAAAAAGCGCATATCATAACCTTAACTTCCGTTTAAAAGTGTCGTATGTATCAAGGGCGACTGTCTTAAAGCAGTAGTTCCGTTTGCCTACAGTAACTGGTATATATCCTATATAACTGAGTTAGGCATATGAACAGAAAACTTCGCGTACTTTTTCTTTATTTTTTAACCTTCCTAAAAATAAAAGATCTGAAATATTATATATACTATGCTTTTGTAGGAAGATGCTTCTATCATCTTGAAAACTAAATGAATTGTACCATTTGACATTCAACTCATCAATGACAGGCTCAAAAAAAAAAAAATCTTTGAGAAAAATATACACAACCACCTACAAAGCTAGTGTTCCGAAGGGTGTACACCAGCAACATATTGAGGAAAACGAGTCTTCGACTTATCATGGTATAATTGTTCATCAAACTTAGCCTGGTCGGATGGCGACATAGACTTTTTAATAAGCTCTTGTCTTGTTTTTTCAGAAAAGTATCTCCTGGCAATATTCCTATCTTCTTCAGCAATTAGCAATGGTTCCAACGAAAACCTAGCATATTGTTTCTCCCTGACTAACTCACGTTGTTCGGATACTCCCTGATAATATCGGTAAAAACCAAAAGACATTATACCCAATAAACCCCAGAAATATACAAGAGGTCTGAAGCCTCTTGAAGGAAGGTTTCTTTTCCATTGGACCTCTTCGTAACCTCCAATAGGTGGCAAGTCTTGCATGGCTCACGCTTGGTATTAATTACTGGTTACTTGCGACAGACTAAACACAATAAAATAAAATTTGTTAAAATTTATTGGATAGTTTAAAAAATGATTATCTAATATTTTTTTCAAAAATTATATTGAAAAAAAAAATATATATATATATTAGGCTAGATCATTATTTTACTTATTTAATGTCGAAAATTGGTTTCAATTTTTTAATGAGGAGCCAATCCTCTCTGCTGACATTATCACGGAAGGCAGTATCTTTCAAGGTGTCTATAGATTTACGAGTGATTAAGGAATAAAGAGGGTCAGATTCGCTAACATGACGTCCCCACGTAGGTTGGGCAGCACTTGGATTTTCTAATCTCATGGCAACACCCGCTGCCGTCTGTCCTTTCTTAATTGAATCAATAGACTTATGGTTCACTTCTAAAGATTGCACTCTCCCCAAAATCATAATGTTAGGTTGCGAAGTTGATGGATCACGATGTACAGCACATATGGGTGTTCCAATTCTAAGACATCCTTCTACTACATCAACACCGACAATCATAGGATTTCTCTTATTGATAACTTGGATTGTCTTCAAAACACATGGGAAGACGGCATATTCCATAAAATCTTTTCTGCGGATCTCCAACAACTTCTGCTGATAGTTGGTAAATGCATCGAACAAATGATAAATAATATTCGCATTAAATATCTTTATGTTTTGCTCAGCAGCGAATTGCTCAGCTTCTTTGTCAACTTTAACATCAAAGCACAACATAACAGCATACTCAGGAGCTCTTTCCAACATTGTAGTAGCCTTCATCACATCCCTTCTGTAGACAGGACCTAATCCAATCGACATCACAGGAATTTTCAGATCTTTTAAAAATTCTAATAGAGCCTCCAAAGAGCCCAACGTGGATGCTTGCACGACAACACCTTTCCCAGAAGTGTCAATCAAATCCAATAAACCCGTTAAATCATCCATTACTTCTTCCATGAATTCTTCTTCATCATCATTTTCTCCGACAACAAGTAATCTCGAACCTGCTACCGCCTTTTCTAAGTCATTTGCGGCGAGCTTTACTCCTAAAGCTGCCTTTACTTCTTTATTGTGCACATACTCTGACTTAATACGCAATTCACGAGAAGGTGGAGGTGTAAGTATAGCTCTAATGTTGGTTGCGATTGGGCCATTCAAACCACATAAAACAATGCGGTCACCTTCTCTTAAAACACCGTTTGACAAAACCACATCAATAGTATATCCAAAACCTTCAACAACTTTAACTTCCAAAATTGTCGCTTGAACTTCCGAGAGGTATCTCAACTGTTTAGACATCCTTTTTTGTGTCAACTCAAGTAGTAACCATAACAAGTCCGGTGTTCCTTCACCTGAAACAGCAGAGGTAGGAACTATAGAAACATATTTTGCCATATTCTTATTTTCGTAATAAAGTGCTGAATTTAAACCTTGTTCGGCTAACCCGAGCTTAATCTGATCCAATCTAGTCTGAAATTCGGATTGCACAGCTTTGCTTTGTTTTGCTATTGAGTCACGGAAGGCATTGTTAGGAATTGCTTGCCAATCATAGAGTCTGTCAACCTTGTTCAATGCAACAACAAAAGGTGTCTTTCTATCTCTCAAAAGACGCAAAGACTCAAGAGTTTGCTGCTCTAAACCGTGCATAATATCAACAACTAGAATAGCAATATTACATAAAGAAGAACCTCTTGATCTCAAATTAGTGAAAGACTCATGTCCCGGAGTATCAATGACCAATAAACCGGGTACTTCGAAAGTCTGCTTTTCAAACTGTGCCATTGTTGCCGTCTTTTGTTTGATAGAGTCAATCGCAAAATAAGTTGCACCTATTTGCTGTGTAATGCCACCCGCTTCACCGCCTTGAACGTTGGTCTGACGTACCTTATCTAATAACTTAGTTTTTCCTGTATCAACATGACCTAGAATACAACAGATAGGAGAACGTAATTCTTGACCAGAAACGGCCGCCTTTTTGGCATTTTGAACGGACTTATTCTTGATATCCGCAGAGGGCTTAGGCTCGCGAACTTGAGGAGAAGCTTCTCTCGGTGTCGGAGTACGTGTGACATCTCGAACACTTTCATGATCCACTTTTTTCTCCTCTTTCACTGGTAAGGCACTTTTTTTGCTATCGACTTCCACTTTTTTCTCCGGTGTCGTTTTCTCTGGTATCAATTCCTCCTTCTTTACCTCTTTTTCTTCATCGCTCAAGGCATTCTCCCAACTCTCTTCAACTGGTTCATCGTCTTCAGCTAGCTTCTCCCAACTATCTACTTCATCTTCTTTTGTTTTATTATCTTCTTTCTTGATACTTTCCTTAGCATGTTCTTGCTTTTCCGTCAATGGCTTTGGCTTAGTACTCTTCTTCTTATCATATACCACCCTTTTAGGTTTCTCTTGTTGGTCCTGTAACCCCGCAACGCTCACGTTACTTTGTAAAAGCTGTTCACGACGACGTTCCTGTAGTTTCTTTTCTTCTTTCTGTTTCTTGGTCAAGAGCTTACCCTCAGCCTTTAATTGTTCTCTTTTCAACTTCTCTCGTTCTTTCTTAGCCTCCCTTTCGGCTTCCTCGCGCGCTTCGTCCTCCGCTGCCAATTTCTCCTCCTCCTGAGCAAGTAGCTCTTCTTCTTCCTCAATACGGCGTTTCTCTTCATCTTGCTGCTTTTTAAGTTCCAACTGACGCTTCAAAGCAGCAAGTCCAGCAGGGACTTTTTTCCCTCCTTTCTTAGAGTTCGCTTTTGCAGTTGCTTTATCTTTTTCAGACTCTTGCTTACTGGCTTGCTCGCCTGCCGTTTTATCAGTTTCAGCTGCCTCTTTTTTGCTTTTAGCCTCTTCGGTCTGTTGTTGCTTTATACTCGCTTGTTGCTCCTTTTTCTTATTCGCCTGTTCCTTCTTTTTCTGTTTTTCTGCGTCCTTCTTCAACTTCTCTTTTTCCTTTTTAGACAAAAGCTTAGGCGCATCCTTAGATTTACTTTTTTCCTCTTCCACCTTATCTTCTTTCTTTTTTTTAGAACTACGAATACTGCTCAAAAAATCTCCATCATTGTCGCCGTTTTCCTCTGCTCCTTCTTCTTGTACTGGCGTACCTTGCTCAGCATCTGTAGCTCCAAACTCTATACTTTGCGATTGCATGTCATTATAGACCTCATCATCATAGAAGTCATCATAATTTTGGGAGTCCTTCTTACCTTTTTTACCCATCTTTACTATTTGTCATATAGTTTTGCTGCACTTTCTGACTTTTCATGGTTAAATTTTTTTTAAGAACCTTTCACACGACTTTTAACTTTCTCAGCTCGATGAGAAGCATATTTTAAAAATTTGCGATATAGCAAGATAGTGAGTCGACAATATGACTACTTTGGATAAAATAACGGCGATCGAAGATGAGATGGCCAGAACCCAAAAAAATAAGGCCACCTCATTTCATTTGGGTCAGTTAAAGGCCAAGGTGGCTAAACTTAAGAGGGAGCTAGTGGCCGAAAGCACCGGCGGCGGCGGCGGTGGTGGTGGTGCTGGTTTCGATGTTGCAAGAACTGGTGTCGCTACAATAGGTTTCGTTGGTTTTCCTTCAGTAGGTAAGTCGACCTTGTTGTCTAAACTTACTGGAACCCATTCAGAGTCAGCAGCTTACGAATTTACTACTTTGACTACGGTTCCGGGAGTTATTAAATATAAAGGAGCAAAAATTCAGATGTTGGATCTTCCCGGTATTATAGAAGGAGCAAAGGAAGGAAAAGGTAGAGGTAAGCAGGTTATTGCCGTTGCCCGATCTGTCAATTTGCTCTTCATTGTATTGGACGTTAATAAACCCTTACACCATAAGCAAGTCATCGAGCATGAGTTAGAAGGTGTGGGTATTAGGATTAATAAAGATCCTCCAAATATAATTATACAAAAGAAAGAAAGGGGTGGAATTAATATAAGTACTACTAGTCCTTTGACTCACTTGAGCGATGACGAAGTAAAAGCTGTCATGGCAGAATACAGGATCAACTCGGCAAATATTTCTTTTAGGTGTGATGCTAATGTTGATGACTTGATTGATGCTATAGAAATAAAAAACAGAAGATATGTTCCAGCAATTTATATATTAAACAAAATTGATTCATTTTCGATAGAGGAATTGGATCTTTTGTACAAAATCCCTAACGCAATGCCTGTGTCGTCCAGCAAGGACTGGAATTTGGATGACTTATTAGAACTCATGTGGGAGAAACTAAACTTGGTGAGAGTATATACCAAGCCCAAAGGACAGCTTCCTGATTTTGATGAGCCCGTTGTTCTCAAAAGCAACAGATGTACTATTGAGGATTTTTGCAATGCCATTCATAAATCCTTAGTTTCGGACTTTAAAAATGCCCTCGTTTTTGGTAGGTCTGTTAAACATCAGCCTCAAGTCGTGGGTCTCAATCACGTATTGGAGGATGAAGATGTGATAACAATTTTGAAGAGATAATTTATATAGGTTTGTGTCCTTGTAAAATACTAATTTTTATATCACGTGCCCTTTTTTAAAAATTGAAATTTTCATACGTGAAAAACAAGTAAAGTCTTGAAAGTAACAGTATTTAGAAACTTCGTTTGAGATAATATCCAAGCCACTGCGTCAATAGTACCTGAGAGGTATTAATTTTTTAGAAAGATGTCGGTGCTTCCAGAAGATGTTAACATCTCATTAACCCAATTGGTTGGTGGATTATCGTCTGCTGATAATGTTGTGAGGTCAAAAGCAGAGAAAATACTTGAGACAGAGTGGAGCTCAAAGGCAGACGTAGAAGTTTTGTTAGTTTTTTTAGCTGAACAAGCTTCAATGCCTCATTCCAACATGAATGCTTTCTGTGCGGTATTATTTAGGCGTATTGCTATTAAATCACCCAAAGAAATTTCTAGTGTAACGGACAGAACCATAGGCATTATTTCTGAGCCCGCAAAAAAACAAATTAGATCTATCCTATTACGCGGGTTTACCTCACAGCAAAATAACTACTTGAGACACAAAATCTCCGATGCAATATCCGAGGTCGCCAAGATAGATGCGTCACCTTCAGGGACATGGAATGAGCTTTTGCCTACGTTATTCGAATGCACCAGTAATGCTGATCCCAACTTTCGTGAATCGGCCTTTCGCGTCTTTTCGACTGTTCCGGAGTTAATTGATAAATCTTATATGAATGATGTGATGATGGTATTTAATAGTGGCTTCGTCGACTCTAATGATGATGTAAGGATAGCAGCTTGTATTGCCTTTGTTGCGTTTTTTAGGGACTTACCAAAGAAATCTTGGCAAGCATTGGCACCTTTGTTGCCTAATTTGTTGAACTCTTTACCCGGCTTTTTGGAGAAAGGACAAGGACAGGCCTTAACATCCATTTTGGAGGCCTTGATTGATTTAGTTGAATTGGCTCCAAAAATGTTTATGAGTATGTTTCCTACTATAATAGAATTTTGTACAGCAGTATGCAAAGATAAAGACTTGGAATCGGGTGCTCGTATGACCAGCTTAGAATTGTTAACTACTTTTTCGGAGAGCTCACCAAACATGTGTAAACGTGTTTCTTCCTATGTCCCCGGCATTATAATAATAACGTTATCCATGCTAACAGAGGTCTGTGTTGATGATGATGATGCTGCTGAATGGAATAACAAAGATGACACTGAGGAGGAAAATGAAGAACCTGAATATGATGCTGCTCGTCAAGCATTGGATCGTGTCTGTTTAAAGCTTAATGGCCAAGCAGTAGCGCCAAGTTTGTTTCAGTATTTGCCTGCAATGCTTCGTAGCGCTGACTGGAGAGAACGCCAAGCCGCCTTAATGGCCTTGTCCTCGGCCGCAGAAGGATGCTGTGATGTTTTGATTGATGAGATCCCCAGAGTTCTCGATATGGTTTTGCCTTTATTAACAGATGAACATCCAAGGGTTCAATATGCTTGTTGCAATGCCTTGGGGCAAATGTCTACAGATTTTGCCGACATTATACAAAAAACGTGCGGAAGTAAAATTCTTCCGGCCTTGATCTCGAAATTGACAAATCAATCAGTTTTCAGAGTTCAGGCACATGCTGCTGCTGCCCTAGTCAATTTTTCTGAGGCCGCTTCTAAGGAGGTGCTAGAACCTTATCTCGATGACCTATTGAATAATTTACTTATATTGTTACAGTCTCCCAAAAGATATGTCCAGGAACAAGTATTGACAACTATCGCCATAATAGCTGATGCCGCCGAAAAAAAATTCATCAGATACTATGACACCTTAATGCCAATGTTGACAGATGTTTTGAGGACAGATATGGGTAACGAGAATAGATTGTTAAAAGCAAAGTGCATCGAATGCTCTACTTTAATTGCGCTAGCAGTAGGTAAGGAAAAGTTTCTTCCTCATTCGCAAGCTTTAATTCAACTTTTTGGTCATATTCAGGAGACTTGCGTAGATGACGATGACCCTGTGAAACAGTACTTGGAGCAAGGATGGGGAAGAATATGCCGTATATTAGGTAAGGATTTTATTGTCTATTTACCTGCTGTGTTGCCGCCTTTATTGCAAACAGCCAAAGCGACCCAGGATATCTCTCTACTTGAAGAAGAAGAAGCCGAAGAATATAACAACAATGACGAATGGGATGTTATAAATTTATCAGGAAAGCACATTGCTGTTCATAGTGCGGCCCTTGATGATAAGGTCAACGCAATGGACTTGTTACGAGTATATGCAGTGCAATTAAAAGAAGAATTTTCCCCTTGGGTCAAGGAAATAGCGGAGGAGATAGCGCTACCTGCTTTGGATTTTTACTTACATGACGGAGTTCGCGTATCTGCTTGTCTAACATTGGTAGCTTTATTGAAGTGTACGGTATTCGCAACTAGTCGAGTTTCCTCGGAAACATTGCAGCTTTTTTCTCAAATTTCGAGCAAGCTATTTGACGTACTCATGAATGAGCCAGTACCGGAGTTATTGGTTGCATATTATACAGCGATAGTAGAAAGCATTGGAATACTTGGCCCAAATTCATTATCCGAAACACAATTACAAAGTTTGGGTACCAGTATTAATACAAATTTAATACAAATTTACAAGCGCATAGAAAGCAGGGACGATGGCGATGATGAATATGCCGAAGAGCTTGAACAAGATGAGGAGCTCACAGATGAAGAATTATTGGATGAAATTAATAAAACGATATCTGCGGTATTCAAAAATTCAAAATCTTCTTTCTTGAGTACTTTTCAGGAATTACTTCCAACTATTTCAACATTTGTGAATGATGAAAATAAGGACATTAGGCTTTGCGGTTTATGTGTTATTTCAGACTTATTGGAAAATTGCGGTAACGAATCAGTTGCCTTTAAAGATATATTTATGGGTCCAATAGGGGAGTCTTTGATGTCATCTCACGCACCTATTCGCCAGGCAGCTTCATTCGCCGTTGGCATGGCCGCACAGCATGGGCCGAAGGAGTATGCTAACTTTTGCTTGGCATGCATCGAGCCTATTTTGAAGATGGCCACTTTACCGGATTCTCGTACCGACGATAACATACATGCCACTGAGACTTCGATTGCAACCGTTGCTAAAATATTACATTGCTATGGCGGCGCGGTGCCTAATTTGGACAACATAATTTTGCAATGGCTCGAATTATTGCCAATAGTAGATGATGAAGAAGCTGCACCCTTTGCTTATATGTTTTTAACCCAACTAATAGAGAACCAACACTCCAGTGTCATGTCTCATATACCTCATGTTGTCAATGTCGTAATACAAGCCCTTTCCCATTTATCAATAACAGGGAATACAGCAGAAAGAACTGTGATTGCTACTAAACATCTCCTCGGAACTATACCACATGCAGAAGCCGTGGGTCTTCTTCAAAGATATGGAAACGAGATGCCTACTGTTCAGAAGTGGTTTTCGTAGTAGTTTTGTACTGCATATTAGTGAGGAATATACATTTATATTTGTTCATATTTAGTAGAGTATAAGCGTTATTTAAAGGTAGAATGGATATTAAGCGACAGTCTTTAAGTACTATTGAAACTTGTGTCACTAGGCTTTTGGTTTCTACAAAGCACCTTTTGGAAAGCTTGACACATTGGGCAAGAAAGGACGCAACTGATAAGGAAGTTTCAGATGCTTACGTTAGACTAGGAAATGATTTTAGGGCAGCCACAAGAGCTTTTAGTAATGCAGGAGTTGATATATCAGACATTGGAGATATTCCTAGAGCTCTAAGGATTATATTAGAGTCCGCTTTAAGTGAATCTCCTACGCAAGAAAATCTTGATAGGTTTTTGCCTAATGTGAGAAGTATCATTGTAAATCTCTTACAAAATTTGAAAGCCAAGCAACTTAAAGCAAAAGCTTTGTCGAATGAGAAGCCTCATAGCAACGATGAAAACTATTTGAAGCAAGAGAGTACGTTTTTTGATTCTTCAAAGTCGAGTAGGTCTACAAGCACGGATAGAGTGTCGTCGAAGTCGCCACAGAAGTGGAAGGACACGGGTGATGCATTGTCCCAGTTACAGAGAAAAGACTCTCTTCAGCGGCGTGCTTCGAAAAGATTTAGTGCCTATCAGTACGCTAAGCTCACTAATAACCCTCAGAACAAAGTTCAAAATATTGTAGCTAATGAAACTCGAAATACTGATGATTCAACACTTTCTTCCAAAAAGGAAGAGGATATAAGTGACATAGAAAAAAAACACGATGCTATAAATGTTTTTTTACGGATTAGAGATCAAACGAAAAGGGCAGAGCTTAATCTACCTGTGTCTTTTGCTTCTCTAAGATTGGTTTTTGTAGAAAAGTTTGCTTACTCGCCAGGGTCTTCATCTTTTCCACCTATATATATACAGAATCCGAATGTCGGTGTTTCTTATGAACTAGAGGAGCATATGCTTAATGATGTTAAGGAGAATTGCATTTTAAGTCTTTTTGAGCAGGATGAAACTCAGAATGGTATCAAGGTGCTTGAAAATAAGATAAAATCGTTTATGGCTACTTTTGAGGTGGGCTATGGAAGTAAACTAGATCAGATTTTGACTACTTTAGGTAATTTGGAGAAAATGAAGGATAGGTTGAATGAAGTTTCTCAAGTTCAGGATAGATCTAAGAGTTCAAGTGAAGAGTCAGTTGATTCTAAAGAAGTACAAAAGTTAAAGCACGAAGTGAAGGTTGTCAAGCAGATCCAATACATGAACAAGGAAGCTACACGGGGTGAATTATCGGAAATTCTTAATAAAGTTCAGAAATTTGAGAAGAATGGTTTAAGTATTTCACAATCATCTAACAGAGCTTACATGGAATCTTGTAATGTGAAGTTGTCAGATGGCTCTGATTCTCTTCTAACTAAGGTGGATGATCTCCAGGATGTCATGGAGGCGTTAAGAAAGGACGTGGCTCAGAGAGGTGTAAGAGTTAATGAAAAACAATTGAAAAATACAGAAAAAGAAATTCAAGATGTCAAGGATGCTTTAAATAATATGATTTGTTTCATAAATAACGAGAGGGGAAATTGGAAAAATATATGGGAACTTGAATTGGATAGAGTGTGTGAAGAGCAGCAATTTTTCAACCTTCAAGATGATTTAACTCATGATCTTCAGGAGGATATAACTAAAATAGAAGAAACCTTTGAACTTATTCAACAATGCTCAGTTGAACAAAGTAAACTGAATCATTATAAGAAGAATAGAATAAATCCTCTTATTTTCGAACCCGGCGAAAGTCTCCAGTCTATAAAGGCTAACGTCTTGAACGACATAAAAGTACTCGCGCCTGATCACGAAAAAAGAGTCTTGGCTATTTCAAAGGCTGAAAAAATTAGAGACAAGGAGAAGGAGTTTATGAAGTTGGACCAGTTCCAAGAGGAATTGGGGAGCTTTGTCGAAGAGAGTAAACTAAAAAAAGCCGGTGGTATAAACGAGATAGAAAGAATACGAGCAAACAAGGACATAGAAAATTTGAAAAATTCCTTAGGCATAATTTGAAATACTTACTTTGAGAATCCATTCTTTTAAGGGTCTAAGTAATGGATTCTTGGCTAGGTTGGAAGCTATATATAACCTAACGGAGTGAACAAAATATGATGAGTCGTTTGGCCTATTATTGATGTCAACGTACTTTTTTATTGTAACACGGATAATGCACATTATAAAGTGCTGTTGTTCTCTTAAGTCAAAAGGATAATGCCTCTTTCCCATATATTTTAAATAACCTTTGAAGGATTCGAGAACAGGGCTCATAATTAGTTCGACATTTCTTAATACGAGTTTAAAAGGACAGACACGTAGGTCTAAGAAAAAGAACGTCAATCTATTCTTGTAACAATTCAATAAATGGGTAAATGCTTTAGCAGGATTCCTATACCTGTTGAGAGACACACTTAACTGTGAAGTTTGGCTATCTTTCACTATATCTAAAGTTTTCTTATTAATATTAAGACCCACGAAAGATATTAAATCGTTACCACTTTCACTATTATCTAATAAAACTGTTTTATTTTTATTTGCGTAGACACCGTAAGATCGAAATAACTCGCTGGCTGCGATATCATAAACTCTTTGACAAGCTTCTTTCGAAGTTGAAATTACTAAAAAATCATCAACGAGTCTTAATAGAATGGAATCACAAGAATCCTTCTGTAAAAAACCAAAGTTCTCATTGACTATAGAACTCAAAACTAAATCACTGAGCGTAGCCAGTAACGGGAATCCTTGATATAGGCCTCTTCTTCTCTTATACAATTTTGAATTTGGCAATAGCATAACTGAGTCCAATACTTGGCTTTTAACAAATTGGATGACGTGGGATTTTGTGAATTTAAGTGTCTTCACCTTGTCAATAAATAACTTCGGTGCAGTCTTTTTTTTTAAATGCTTCTCGCCGAAAATCAGCTCGAATTCTAGCATTGAATCTTCCTGCTTTATAATGTAGTGATTTTTTCCAAACTTAGGGTTGCTCATGGACGTGCTATATACCTGACGCACGTAATACATCTTATCATCGCTGTCATTCTCGAATAATTTCTCGATACTTTCGAAAATTTTATCATGTTCAATATTATCATAGCAACGTTCAATGTCAAACTTTAAAATGAAAAGTCGAGTATTTTTCATTCCATTATGCTTTAACCTATCTTTAAATTCAGTAATGTGTTTAACCACATCTATTATTGAGTAGCATCTGGGATGACGCGAATTGGTCAGAGCGTGCTCCTTTTCCTTGTGAAGCACCAATTCTCGAATTGGTTTAATAGCATTGTCCAAGTATATCGAATAGAAGTATCTATCAAAATCTTTGTTCCCATAATTGGCGCTATCTTGAATATACTTCATGGGAATGCATAAAAGTCTAAAGTCACTCTTCTTAGGCAATAATTTCGAGTGACCCGACATGAAATTGCCTTGGGAGTTGCATTTATCCTTTAATACAGATGGAAGCTGAATCAAATAAGATTCCATATACTTCTTTAAAAATACCCTGCTTAAGTGATTCCACTTCGAATGTGGGTAACATAGTGTTGATTTAACCATACCATGAGAGGACTCCGTGACGTGCCAAAAATTATTAATCAAAGTATTTATAAAATTTTGGAAAAACCACTTTAGAAATTTTTCTAACAATTCTGATCGTTTATGGTGATCTTGCTTTGATGTTATTCTGCGAGTTTTTCCGAGCCATCCAATATCCAGTAATTTTATTGACCTAGAAAGATCGTTATCGAAATATCCTCCTCCTAAGTTCATTCTCACATAGCTTACCACATTGTCAAATACAATACGTTTATTGCGAAAGGAACCCCAGGTTCTCAATGGAAATAATTTACCCACAATAGTGAGAACAAACGTTATTACTTTCTTAGAAGATGTAGCATAGTCAAAGTTAGTGCTTATGAAGAGAGGCCTTTTCTCTAAGCATACGTTAGAATATATGGAATAGTATTGGCATCTCTTATCGTTCGCTACAATTTTTTCGCACAAGACTTTGAATTTTCTCAATTTCTTCGGAAGCGGCTTCCTTACAAATGGATAGATTTCCTTCATTAAACTTTCAGAATCCGGTGGAAGCAACCTTGTTTCTTTAGATACTTGTGCTCTTTTACGCTTTTTAAAGCGTTCTAGCATATTATTCGGATTAACTTGCCCTTTTGGCTTGACTCCACATAATTGTATGTAGTTGTTTCCTTCTACACCGATATATAATGAAGTATTCAAGAACAAGTCTTGGAAAACGTCTCGACCAATATAACGGCAAAGCTTATAGCAGATTCTGCTTTTCATGAAATTTGTCATGAAATTTACTGACGGGCTGAATACCTCACTTCCCCAAATTGGGTTTGACGAAGAGTCGTGGTAACCATTAACCAATACGTTTTGGTAATTTGATGTTACAAGGAAGTTAATAATACTATCGATGAAGTCATTGAAATCTGAGTTTATATCAATTTGTCCCTTGCGCAATTGCTGTGAATTCTCCACCACTACAGCATTTTTTAAAAAGTATAGATAGTCGTTATCTTCAAATACAGGTATTTCGAAAAACCTTCTCGAAACACTTGGGTATTTTGACTGTAAGTAAGTTAGTAAGTTTAACTTCCTATTCATTAATTTGTCTGTAAAGACCACTGCGATCAGTAGCTAGAATTATAATATATAATAATTAATAATAAAATAAAAACAAAAAGACGCATCGGAGACTGTTAAGATATTTATGAAGCATACTGGTGTATTCGACGATAGACACATTGACTTTCAGAATGGTATACTCTATGGTCTTCTTCAGCAGGTGAGGAACGCAGATGATCTGTCTTCCCCTGATATGGTAAAAGCATGGACTTGTGAGATTGAGCCTTCTCAAAGTAAAAGGATCATTCCTATAGTAAGAGAGTACCTATCAGCATCTGATCCAATCTCGTTGTTCCACATTAAAAGGTTTTACAAACCACCAGGTACGAATAGATTGAAGGTACTATTATGCTCGGAGATGCTTTTCAGAACAAAAGAAAACTTGTTAGAATTAATAAGAGAGCACGGAAATCCGGAGCTCTATGCCTCATTAAGCACTCTTGTTCTCGTGGACATTCCGAGGTCACCTCCTCCTACGAAAGATTGTGCGCAGGCATGGTCCGAAATATACTGGCCTATTTCTTGGAAAGGAAATCCAAATCATCAATATTTGAAGTCGGTTCAGTTCAACGTGGAAATAGAATTAGAAATGATTGAAACATTAATAAAATTTTTTAAGAAGACGTTCAGAAAGGATTCAGAAGTGAATAACGTCGCATTAATATCTAGAGCAACCAGTGATCCTTATCGGCAAGAGATCCTTTCCAGCACCTGTGAGGACAGAACTTCAAATCCACTAGGTCACTGTATAATTAAGGGTATTGAAGAGATAGCCCATAATCAAAGAAAAAAAGCACTAAAATATGATGAAGAGGATAGTATATACTTATGCCACAATCTCTTTGTTTACACCATATATGAACCATGTATAATGTGTTCGATGGCACTCGTCCACTCTAGGATTGCACGCATCATTTACCTTGAGGATTCACCTATGAGCGGGGGCCTTTTAAGTAATTATCAACTAGGGGATAGAAATGATCTTAATTGGAAGCACGAAATTTGGAAATGGATCGGTAGAGAGCAGATCGAAGAAGTTCGCCTGATGGCTACATACAAAAATTCTGAAAGCGTTATTAACTTCTAAATAAGAGTAGTCTGCTCTATCCAAGAATTTTTTTACATTTTTCAATGTGTTCAGCGCTCTCCATTACTAACTTCGAAAGGTAGGGGTCACCAACTTCTTCGTCATAATTGCTTTGCGCTTCCATAAGTATGATGAAATGATCTCTCAAACGAATTAGCTCTTCTATTGTTTCTCTCATCTGATAATCTTTTAAGGAATCCTGATTCTTGCCCATTTTTTCGAATTCTAAAAGTTTCATTTGCAATTCTTGCAAATTGTATCTCAGTATTTGATTCGGAACAGTCTCTTCTTCGGTCACAGCGTTTATAGAAACGTCAAATCTCCTATTGATTTTCTCAAGTGTTTTAGTTACTGATTTTTCCCGTTGAACGTAGAGACTTTTATATATTCCATGAATGACAAAGTCTGGTATACCGTCTGAAGTATAATCTAAGAGATCATACTCATTGAAGATCGAATTCAACGAAGATCTAGAAACGAGTAGCTCTTGTAATACAGAAGCCGCTTGCATAAAGAAGGGACAATATAGTAGGAATCTACAAATCCAAACTAAATAGTCGTGTAAACTGTTACTAAATTTTAAAAGAAAAATACATCTTAGCAGGAAAATGCACATTCAAGATACATTGGTGATATAGGAAACGGAAATGTCGGTGTTACCTCTTCAAAGTAGGGGATATCTTCCACAAGCTTTGACAACTGCGTTTACATCACGCGTCCTAAAAGACCCGGACAATAGCTTGATACTAAATACGGCTCCTAAAGGAAGGTCGGCAAAGCGGAGTGCACAACAAATTAATTATGCAGAGTTTGACAATTTTAGTGATGATGTGGATTTGGATGACATGCCAACAGCTGCAACTACAACTACTGCTGCAATGCGTAATCATACTGGTAATCATTCATTTAGACAAATATTAAAGCCCGTTAGAAGAAACCGATATCCAGAAATAATCGATAATGAACACAAGTTAACGGAGGCGTTACATAAATCCGATGTCATACTAGTACCTATTCGATTGAATATAGATTTTAATGGGGGTGCATCAAAACTAGTAGACTTTTTTATGTGGAACCTTAATGAAGTATTGCTCACGCCAGAAGATTTCGCTGTTATCTTATGTAATGATCTCGAACTACCTAGCGGTCTCCAATCAGAAATTGCTGAATCGATTTCGAGACAGACAGATGAGTTTAATTATGCTCAGTCTCTCCAACTACAACCAAATATGCCACATCATGTAATAATAGATTTGTCTGTAAACTTGAATAGGCAACTATATCAGGACCGCTTTGAGTGGGATCTCAGCCAAGATTCTGTTACACCAGAGATGTTTGCAGAAATTGTGGTGGCAGATTTGGGGCTTTCTTTGGAGTTCAAGGCAGCAATTTCGCATTCACTACATGAGGCTATTCTTAAATTGAAGAAAGAAATAGTAGACGGGACGCATAATATTCAGTTTCATAACTATCAACAGAATGGTGGGCTCATCTATGAATGTGGAATACGAATCAATACAGAAACTAGTGTGCATAATGGAAATGATCACTGGGAACCCATAGTAGAAATCTTGACTCCTTGGGAAATAGAAAAAAGGGAAATAGAGAGAGAGAGAAATATAAGAAGACTAAAAAGAGAGAATATTAGACGAGAAGTCGATGATTTTGGAACACACAAAAGAAGAGCCACTCATAGAAGGCGTTTTGAAGATCTCGATACAAATTGAATTTCATAGACAACCGTAGAAAGATATATATGTATAAGAACAAAAAGGCTTGGCAGCTAATAAATAAAAATGACATAAAGTAGTACGTTAAATCGTTCTGTGGTAAATTAACGACTAATTAAAAAAAATCCTTCTTGCATATTTAAGTTTAGCATGTCAGAAAACTAAATAGAAAATTTAAATAAAATTTTTTGTCTTTAAGGATAAAGCTTAGTAAAATAATAAATAAAAAATAAACAATGAATAATTAGCAACGAATAATAAATAAGACAATAAATAATAAATAATAAATATAATATAATATACTAAAGAATAAATAATAATACAATATAATAATAGGGTAATAGAGTAATATAATAAATTATATTAAATAATAAATAATAAATTGTAAAAAATAAATTATAAAAAATAAACAACGAATAATAAATAAAATAATAAATAAAATAATAAATAAAATAATAAATAATAAATAATAAATAATAAATAATAAATAATATAATATAATATACTAAAGGATAAATAGTAAATAATACAAAATAATAGGGTAATATAGTAATATAATAAATTATATTAAATGATAAATAATAAATTATAAATTATAAATTATAAATTATAAATTATATTAAATAATTATAATAAATAATAAATAATATAATGTAATATAAATATAAATAGTAATTAGCTAAAAAAAGTCAAAAATGAGAGTGATGAAACACTCGAAAATATTCTAGGAATAACATGGAAGGCGTAAATGGCCAGGAAATATTTTTTTTTTTAAAGACAGTGTGAGCAAAAATTTTGACTTTAACGTGGAAAAGCAATAGTGAAAGACTGCAGAGAAAAAAAAACTATTTATTTAAGCAACTTTTACCAAGAGACATTAGCAAAAAAAAAAAAAAAGGGAAAAAAACACTGAGCCTTCTGCCTCTTTCAGTTGCAACTTTCTCCTGAAAGAATGCTATTAGAGATTTCAAGGCGCAGGAACGATCGTAACCTACAATGATGACTTTACTAATTTGTCGAAGTTATATTTACTTATATATATATATTTTTTTTTTTTTTTTTCCTTTGAGACCTCTTACCGCTTTACCATATCACCTTCTAGATATTCAATTGCTTCTTGAAGACACCACGGCTTGCTATTCGTCTTGAGTTCAAGGCCCTCTCAACTAAAGCAAATAGATTTATGTGATTCAGGTTTTATACTTAGATATATGAAATCGAATACATTTTGGCCTCGTTATACCTGATACATCATCATTCAGTTGAACAGAATTAAGAATCTGAAGGGCAAGTTTTAAGGTAGAAAGTTTATGGTATTTGAAGAAGCTTGTTCGAGCGGGAAACGACATTCCAAGGGGTGATAAGAGTATGGATGCGCCGGGTTTGTCCTTTCGCGTTAGGTGACTACTTCATAGCAGCGCTAACCCATTGGGTAGTATATTCTTTGAGTACTCTTGTAAATGTAAACCACTATCAAAGAGAAGCCGATATCAGATTTGAAGAACCTTCCTGTCATCTCTTCAACTTCGTTTACTTTTTTTTTCTTTTTCCCAAAAAAAAATGATTTCAACTATTTTTGCAGTAATTAAAGGTTTCTGCGAAGACCCGTATTCTATTACTAGTTATATAACCAACTAGCACAATTTTACTTTTGTCTTATTTTTCAAAATTTTATTATCAAAGTCAATTCTCGAGAATTCGTCCTTTGGACTTTGCTCTTCATTTTTCTGGCTGGTGCCCAATGGACTGTTTTATAATCGACTTAAATATGCAGACTCCATATGAGTCCCTACGAATGTCAAAGAAAGTAGAGAAAAGTTTTTCTATTAAGGTAAAAAGAAGTATCAAACTAGGTTTTGAAATTAGGATAACTTATATGGCTATCAATGCATCAGAGAAAATAATAAAATTAGTTGTTTTTGACCCAAGACTGGAAGGAAAGTTTCATTTAGTACGGCATATAATAATTTTGATAACTACTGGAATAGAATTTAGAGAAGCTGTGTATAATTATGTTCTGAAGTATTAAGTTGTTTTTACTGTGGATTACTGAAAAGAAAAAAAGGGGTTAAAGGAAACTGGAGTGGCGTCTTCTACTTGTGATTATTTTATTTTTTCTTTCACGTTATCTGTGTAGATAGCTGCTTATATAGCGATTCAACTAACAGGATGGTTGTCTCCGAAAAGTTGGTTCAAATATATTCATATGGGCGCCCGCAAGTATTAAATAATAGAAATTATAAGGACGGAAAATTTCCAAAAAAGTCTGAGAGAAAACAGTATGGTTTGCGCCACTCTGATAATTTCGAGTTTCTATCAGCTTACTTTAAATGGGGATACGGTGACAGAGGTACATATCATAATTCTTTTTTCAAATCATTAGGTAGAAAAAGAAAAACTTTTCCCTACCAGTTTTACGAAAACTATCTAATAAAAAGGGACCAAAAAAGGTATAACCAAGAAAGTGGAACGACGGAGTACAAGACCACTCCTGGTTTTAAATATAAATGCGAAAAACAGCCTTACTTTGGAAGGAAAGAAAATATCTCTGGAGAAGTTTTTGAAAGACAGGAGCGTGCACAAGCTGAAGACTTACTTTCTCGAGAATATTTTAAGGTACTGAAGATTATACCATTAGATTTCGTAGATTGTACCAATGAGGACTTAATTAAGATTATGACAAGGATGCTTGATTCACTCATCACACTAAACGATAAGAATTCCTACGCGCAGACACAACAATGTAACATGTCTTTTGGTAGCTCAACCAACAGTTCTTCGCGACGTATATTGACTAGGTATCATTCACGCACTCCTCCTTCGATTTCGATGTATAACTATTTGAGAAGGTTGTCGAAATTTAATCATTTGTCAAATGCCACATTATTAAGCACAATATACTATGTGGATTTGTTATCCTATCACTATCAACCTTTCTTTTCCTTCAATTCGTATACTGCGCATCGGTTCCTACTTGTGGCCACGATGTTATCACAGAAGCTGATGGAGGATTTCTTTTTTACTAACGAGCACTATGCTAAAGTTGGTGGAGTTTCGTTACTGGAGTTGAATTGTCTAGAACTTGATTTTTTGAAAAGAGTTGAATGGAGATGTATCCCTGCTAAACGCATGGACAATGGTTCTCCTGGCATAAAATATGCAAAAGATATATTAGATTCCTATTATTCGCAACTAATTTTATTGGTAGGCAAACATGCTTCAGCTCATGACAATATTTTGTATGAAGTAGATAAGAAAGCCGAGTCTAAAGAAAGCATTTCTCATGGGGAGCGGATGTGCGAATCCAGTCTGCCCATTGACCTAAAGAAATATAATAGGAATGGGTATTATAAAGATGGATCTTCTTCCAGCCACCTTAAGAGACGTTTTTCCCCTCATGACAAATAAGGATCTCACACTACATTACGTAACCTTTCAAATATTTATATCATACTTCTATCGTTATTATGCTTGTACTGCTAATAGTTCTATGTTAAATTCTATAAACTGGGAGCGACGCTACGCGGATAAGTTACGAAGAAACTTTAAGGAAGACGTTTTAACAAAAATATTTAAATTTTTGTGTTTATATGAAATGAGCAATTCTTTATATTTATACCTATCTTGTTCTTCTGAAGGTTAATATATATCCTAAGCAATAGACAAAAGTGAAACCATAAATATTCATAAAAGTAACAAAATGATTATTGAGGTTTGATTAATTCGAACGAACAACACAAAGTTGTATCGACAGCCATCACAGCACCATAATTGTCAAATTCCCCACAATAATTTGGAGCCAGGAACACGGTAACTAGCTTTCTCTTATTAAAAAATTCGTAACCATCTTCCACAACCATGTGACCCCTGACAATTAACTCGAACTTGAATTCTGCGCAAAAATGATCAACATGCTTTCGTCCAAATAAGTAAGAAACACCACGATCATTTCTAGGCCATTGGGATAATGAGCTGTCAACCAGTCCGTCCGGGTCTGACCAAAGCAAATCAGCTAGTAAACCTGAATCAGGAACATCAGTTGGTCTTTTAATGGACTCAATCTGCTTAATTTCACGTAACTCAGGGGACAAGCCACCATGAATACAAAATATTTTGTCATTTATAGTTGCAGCGATAGGTAGAGTGTTAAAAACATCAATAAAAGCTCTCCACAACCTATGACTTCCTCTCACAGCAGGTAGTCTTCTCTTACATTCATCATAGAACCCATATATTTTCGTGATATTGGCGGACTCATGGTTTCCTCGTAGCATAAAAAAATTTTCGGGATATTTGATTTTATAGCACAATAAGAGGATAATAGTTTCCAAAGACTTATGTCCTCTATCAACATAGTCCCCCAAAAATAAATAATTTGTGTGAGGTGGATATCCACAACAGTTAAATATTCTTATCAAATCATGAAATTGTCCATGAATATCGCCAACAATTTTAACAGCAGGCCTCAACCTTACAAGCGTTGGTTGATCTAAAAAAATTGAACGGGCTTTACTCAATATATATATTATTTGCTCGAAGTCAAGTGGAAATTTATCATGTTTTCTTTTGTTCAGCCCAAACCTCGTCCTTTTATGACCAATACGGACTAAATCATATATGATTCTGTCAAGGCTAATTTCTTCCTTAATTTTAGATTCATTTCTAACGCTGGTCAGTTGCTCATACTTTGAAATCGCTCCAGCATCTGTTCTAGGGAGCCCTTTCGCTTCTACTTTACAATCCCTTGGTAGTGAACTTTCTAAGCCATGCAAATCAGTATGATCTTCTGAGTGGTATCTCGGCGAAGAAGCTACAGACAGCAACAGATCCTCTTCTTTGCTCTCGCCATCATATGTAAATACAGGGGAAGTTATAGATAAGTCTGATTTATCACTTTCGAAAGATGAACTCAATTCTTGGGTACTATTCTTCGTCAAAGTATTCGAAAACGATGTATCATTATTGTTTAGCAACCTTGCAAGTGATACCCCAATCTCCAAATCTAAATCCAATCTTTTATCCGAAGAGTATCGGCGACATCTTGAGCCAGGAAGGTCACTTTTTCTCCCGATTTCATTTTCGTCGATATAGGATTTGGCAAGCTCATTTTTTCTTTCGCTTTTGAAGTTCCTGTTATTTGAACCATGAAGTCCTGCTACCATAAAGGAACTCGAAGAAAGTCTAAAGGGATCCAGCTGTTGTACCGCTGCATCATCGGATTCTAAATCACCACTTGAACTATTTGTTGAAGATTCAGCATTCTGTGCACTTGAAGCACTCGGTAGGGGATCATTTTTGGAAACATTATTTCCCATGTTCCAGTTGGAGCTGTCCCTCTATAAGGAATAAATATTTAAGTTATGTATCTCTCTCCCAAAGCAATCACTCTCAACAGTGTACCTTTTATGTACTTTTTTTTTGCCAGTTTCTCCATAGCTTAGAACAATCCCCCTAATTTTTAAAAGTTAGCTATACACGACTGTCTTAGTAAGATTTATTCAAGATCTTATCTTTACTAAAAAAAGAACTGAATATATAGATATTTAAGACTCTTTAGTTATCTAATTTCTCGGAGAACTGTAATGATACTAGATCAACTGCATCAGCGATACCGCTGACGTTGTCTCCCATACCTTGAATTGTATTACCCTTTCCACCCGATTTACCACCCACCTTTGAGCTGACAATAGAAGCTAGCAGCGTTATGTCCACTCCTTTAGAGATGGCGCTATCAGAAACATAACAGGCATGTGAAACTTTGTCAGTTCCGCTAATTAGATACAACGATTTCTCTTTGTGTGTTTTCTTAAGTAAATTGATCGCCTCATTAATTGCTTTTGGATTCGCGCTTACAGGAACATATGCAACGTAATAATCCTTCGAGTTATCAGATTCTAGCCACTTGGTGACCATATCCATAGCCTTTTTCGATTCCTCTTTTTGCTTTGCTTTAAGATCGTCCTTGATGGCTTTATCCAATTTTGAAAATTTGACATTGAGCTTCTGTTTATCTAAAATTGAAATTGCAGCTGACTTTAGCTCAGCGCCGAACTGCTTTGACTTAGATTCCTTAGAGTTTCCGAAGGGAAGCTTAAGCAAGGTGTCCAACTCTTCATTAAGTTCTACAGCTCTGGTTTGCACCTGATATGCCTCAGTGCCAGTTACCGCTATGATTCTTCTTACACCCTTAGCAATACCCGATTCTTCAATCAAAACTAAGTGTTTTATTTCCCCAGTTTTGGCAACATGAGTACCACCACAAAATTCTATTGAATACCCATGCCAAGTTGGGTTGTTAGGGTCTTTAAGCAAATCATCAACAGAAATACCGACAGAAACTACTCTTACAGGGTCAGGATATGACTCCCCAAAAATTGCTCTGACACCACAGATTCTGTAAGCCGACTTTAAGTCAACATCCTTAGAATAAACTCGTATGTCTTCCTTGACACATTCGTTGCAGATATTCTCTATCTTTTCTATTTCTGACAACGACAATGCTTGTTTGCAGCTAAAATCAAACCTTAGTTTCTCCGGTGCAACTAAAGAACCCTTCTGGTCAACCCCATCTCCTAAAACCTCTCTCAAGGAGAAGTTCAATATGTGAGTACCCGTGTGATTGTTTCTTATAGGCCATCTACGTAATTCATCATACGTGGCAATAACCTGGTCATTCACATTCAACGTCCCCTCAACCAATGAGCCAGTATGTAACACATATCCACCGTAGCCTTGTACGTTAGACACCTCGAACTCTGCTTTGCCATCAATGACAAGTTTACCAGTATCAAAAGTTTGCCCACCTTGTTCCGCATAGAAAGGTGTTTTATCAAGTAAGATACCAACTAGTTTCCCCACCTCAGATATTGATTTAACAAAATCTTTATCATATATAGCAAGCACCTTAGCTTTAACATTCTCAAGCCCATACTTGAATGAATCATTTGTCTTCGGTACATTAAGTTCAGAATCAAGTTTGGAAATTGCATGTACGTCTAACTTAATTTTGCTTATATCAGCCTTACCTCCTGAGGCTTTTGATGCTTGTCTTGATTCTTCCTTTGCTTTTTCAAAACCTGATTCATCAATTCTTAGGCCAGATTCTTCGGCCATTAGTCTCGTTAAATCAACAGGAAAGCCATATGTATCATATAGTCTCCATACATCTTTCCCCGATAACATTTGTTCGGGAATTTTCGAGGCAACTATAGCATATTGTTCGAAGAGCTTTTCGCCCCTATCCAAAGTCTGAGAAAAAGATAGCTCTTCCTCATTGAATATCTCGCTTAAATATTCTTGATGTTTCGCTAGGTCAGGAAAAATGTCAGAGTTTTGTTCGACAACAAGTGGGAACAATTGCAGAAAGAAACTTCCTATAGGGTGATTCATGTATTTGCGTACATAACGCGCACCTCTTCTCAAAATTCTTCTCAAGACATAACCCCTTCCTTCATTATTAGGAACACCACCGTCTGCAATTGCATGAGTCAAGGTTCTCACATGGTCCGCAATAACTCTGTAAGCGGTATCGATTCCATCTTTATCTTCCTCCCCAAATTTTCCAGTATAGGGACGCACACCAGTTATTTCACTAATCCTACTAAAAATAGGCTGAAAGACATCTGTATCATAATTCGACGTCTTATCTTGCAAAATAGAAACCATCCTCTCGAATCCCATTCCTGTGTCGATATGTTTTGCTGGTAGAGCTTTCAACGATCCATCTGGTTCTCTATTGAACTGAATAAACACGATATTCCAAATCTCAATGACATTTGGATCATCCATATTCACAAGATTCCTGGCATTTCTATTACCAATTCTATCATAATGCACCTCTGAGCATGGACCACAAGGTCCCTGATCTCCCATCTCCCAAAAATTATCTTTTGCATTTCCAGGCAAAATGTGATCTTCTGCGACTCCAACATCTAACCAAAATTTTTTTGTTTCGATATCTGGCTCTAAGCCCAGACTTGCATCTCCCTCAAAATAAGTCACGTACAAATTGTCCTTGTGAAGTCCAAAATGATCTGTCAACAATTCCCATGCCCACTTGGTTGCTTCTTTTTTGAAGTAGTCACCGAATGACCAATTCCCTAACATTTCAAAGAAAGTATGATGATAAGAATCTTTACCAACATCCTCTAAATCATTATGTTTGCCACCAGCACGTATACATTTCTGAGAATTCACTGCTCTTTTCAAAGAAGCAAATTCCGACGTAGGTTCTACTGTGCCCAAAAATATGGACTTATATTGATTCATACCTGCATTCACAAAAAGCAAGGTTTTGTCATTGTGAGGAACAACGGGAGAGGAAGGAACATAACTGTGTTCACGCTTCTCCTTGAAGTAATCAATAAATACACTTCTTACTTTATTTGCCGGCCAGTTAGTACTAGATATAGACATTCTTCTGGTCTGTGCTAAAACTTTACACATGCAATCTTTTTGAGTCTCTTATTAAAACGTTCGTTGTCGTTGACTTACTTTTGTGTTTCACACATAACCTTGAAACATCTCGGAGAAAATGGCTAGCTTCATGGTACTTTACTAACGAAGTAGTTTACCTCTAGAATTAAATTTTTAGTACAATCTACCGGATTTTAGAGAGAAGAGATGATTTACTATGTATGCTATTGTGTGATGTATATGTGTAGCTTTGATGTATAGTTGATTCAAAATAGGGGTGAAATAGGGGTGAAACACAACGCAACCCACAACAAAAGACTGCCTTTGCCAAGCGACTCTCTGTCCTTATTAATAAGTAAACCTATTTCTCGATAGAGTCACGGTTTCATAATAGTAAGCTAAACAAAAAAAAAAAATAGTTTTAGACATACAAGCTCTTTCTGCGGACTTTCTTTTCAGAACTTTTTGGATTTCTTGAAAATCGACATTTTTTTGTAAAATTTTAGATAACATGAATGCATTAAATAGTACTTAAAAACGTTATGATTTTAATAGAGGATGCCAAGTATTCTTGCCTAGAATGTATCCGAGGGCATAGGAGTAGCCAGTGTCGACATTATTCGAAACCATTACTACAAGTAAGATCAAAAGGAAGACCAAATTTTCAAATTAACGGAAATCCGGATCATAGAATAGCCGTATTTGCTGAAGAATTCGTAACTAAAGAAGATGAAGAGGAAGCTTTAAGCAAAAAAAATATGAATGCAAAAACTAAACCTGTTATTATTTTGAAGGCTTCTTCGAAGCACGTTTTTGATTTAAAAAACGGACAAGTAGTAGGGGAGTATGACGAGAATGAACATAATAAAGGAGAAGACTTTGCACCAAGTGCTCCTTTAATTAAAAGTGATAGTTTCGTAAATTCTAGTTGTTGTTGTTCGCAAGGGATAACCAAACCAAGGAAATCTTGTGGATGTAAAAGTAGGAGTGCTACAGGTAGTTCTTCAAAACGAAAAATTGACTCAAACAATATTAAGCGAAATATTGATATTTTGAAGGAACAGTATAATTTAACGGATTGTCAGAAGACGAATTTATTCGATGAAGTAACTTTACAAAATTTGGGTAATAGTGACTGGATAAATGCTTTATGCAACAGTAAGGATACGGAAAAGACAGCAGATACTAGTTTTTTTACAAAAGAAAATAGATTTTCCGATTGTTCAGTGCTGGGAATTTGTATGTGTGATGACAATTGCGGATGCGAAGATTGCATAGTCCATAATAATCATATAAATGGCGACTTAAAAGATATGTATTGTCGAGAAGACCGAGCAAATGGAGATAGGTGTAGCAAAGTAAAAGAAGAATTTATCTCACAAATGGGTGTGGGCAATGATTCAGGACAAAATGAGATATTAGATTTAGGTACCGCCATCAACCACCGTAACAAACAGACCGCCGAACTTAATCATTGGAGTCATTCAATCAATGATAATCGTGATAATGAGAGTACTTTTTATTGTGATATTGTAAAAGTCCCATTATGCACCATACCAGGTAGCTGTGTATGTGACGATAGTTGCACATGCGAAGGTTGTACCGTCCATGGTAACGCCGCTGGTAATCAAGATTTAAGAAAGGATTCTCTTAAGGTCTCCCAAGATGAAAAGCTTATGGATTCCATTGATAGATTCAATATCCCGTGGGAATTACATCCAAAAGGATATACAATAAATTCAAATGATAACAACGTGGAGTTTTTAGATGAAGTTAATCACGAGAAAAAAAATATTGGGCATGAGTTTTCTTACGATGACATCAATTCAGAGTCTTTTAAAAATGTCGACTCAGTGAAAGAAATGCTGAAGGTAGACCCATATTTGTCGGACAAAAGTGCTTCGGAAGTTCGAAAAGACCATTCATTTGAGTCATTTCAAGCCGACATTGATGCCTGGAATTCCACACACTGTAGCCAGAATGGGGCATCAACTACCTCAACTTTGTTTAACTTCTCAGATCCTAAAATTTGATATCTAACTTATAAGATATACATTACTAAA
The DNA here is from genome assembly GCA_030572315.1 of [Candida] glucosophila. Classification (NCBI taxonomy): domain Eukaryota; kingdom Fungi; phylum Ascomycota; class Pichiomycetes; order Serinales; family Debaryomycetaceae; species [Candida] glucosophila. Next base: position 181,706 of record JAJLZR010000010.1, on the reverse strand, counting down.
TAATAAGCAAAGAAATAGTTATAGTCATACCAGCTAAGATAAGCGTATCATGAATGGTTCTTGCGTATCATGATCTCTACGTTGCATGCTTCACATGTAAATCACGTGCATTATCCTATAACAACTTTTTTGAAGGTTTATTAATTTCTAGAATATTCTGCTGTCTATTGGGAATTTATCTTTTTATTTACCTTTGGATTTCTCGGTAAAACAAGGTCGTCAGTATGTCTCAGTATGAAGAGCAGCCTTTAGTACAAGAGCATGAAAAACAAAAATACGGGGACAATAGCGCTACTGACAATGCCGAGATGAGACAAACAGAAGATAATGAGTTTGCTCAGTCAGATGGATCTTCTGCAAGCCCTTCTCATCTTTTCGAGGAAGAAAATAATTCCAATGAGAGGAGAGCGTCTGTTTTGTCGAACAGTGCCCAGGAGGATAATAACATTCAGGTGATTAATAGAAGCAATAATAATAATAATATTAAACCATATGTGAATTCAGGTTACGGAAGTCCATCTAGTGGCTTGTACTTTAATGAGAATTTCGATCTGCCTCGTCCCCAATGGGGCGGATATCCGCAGATACAGCAGCCTTTGGGATTACCCTATCCTCAAGAGTCTGACAACTTTACTCAATTCATGCAGCCAAGTGACTACAACCAACTTACGTTAGGAAATCAATCTAGGTTGAATTCGCCTTTACCGCCTCTCCCGCCATTATCTGAACCCGTCGTGCTGAAGGGATTCAATATACCGCCGGCTTTAGCTTTGCAGGATAAGCTTAATGACCCTAACCAGAAGAGACATTTAAATAATATAAATTCTGTCAAAAGACGTAAGGAAAATAACGGACACAAAACAAGACCACAGTTCGTAATGAAGATATGGTCTATGGTTAATGACCCTGCTAATCATGAATACATAAGATGGAATGATAATGGTAAAACTTTTCAGGTATTTCATAGAGAAGAATTTATGAAACTAATTTTACCTAAGTATTTCAAGCATAATAATTTTGCAAGCTTTGTGCGACAGTTGAATATGTATGGATGGCACAAAGTTCAAGATATCAGTAATGGGACCTTGAATAAAGATGACAGGATGGAAGATGAAGTGTGGCAGTTTGAAAACCCTTACTTTATCCGTGGAAGAGAAGACTTGCTAGACAAAATTGTGCGAAATAAGTCTATCAATCAAGAGTCTGAAACCGGAGAGAACCCCAATATCAATTTCCTGCTTATTATGAATGAACTAGAACAAATAAAGATGAACCAAATAGCAATAAATGAAGACTTGAGAAGGGTACGAAAGGACAACAAGACCCTATGGAATGAAAACTATTTAACTAGAGAGAGGTCTCAACAACAAGGTCAAACTTTAGACAAGATATTGAAATTCCTAGCGGCCGTGTATGGTAACACAGCCGGTAAATTATTGGAAGTTGATAATGCGCCTTTTGGGCCAGACGACTTTAATGCGAGAAACCAAGTAGCATCTTACAATAATTATGCGCATACATCTGTCCCTATGTCTAGTTCGGATTTACAAAAGAATAGGCCTAATTCACCTAGTCCATTCAACAAACCCCGTCTATTGATAACGCAACAAGCTCATCTGAGGTCGCCATCTGAAAGTTCGTCGAAAAATAATATACATGCCAATGACTCCGGTTCTATTGAAGACATGATAAGTTCATTGGATAATACACCACAAGACTCTCAGTCTGGTGATGTTAACAAAATGTACAATCAACTCGTGCACGATGCCCCTGCTCAGTCGCCTAGATTTTTTTTCCCAGAACTCTATAATAATAATAGCTCAGTTGAGGGCGCTCCTAATAGTCCTAATCAGCTGTATTACCGTATGGGAAATGCTGCGGACAAACTGGGAATGGGTGGTATCGATCCTATGAATGGATTAGAACAGAACATTAGCAAACAAGGTCAATCTATACAACAGGTTCAAGATTGGATACTGAAACTAGCAGAGCAACAACAAATTCAACAACAACAGTTAGTCCACCAGCGACAGCAGGTTCCTGCTAACGATGACAAAGCGTCATCAACAAATATGTCGAAGCCAGAGACAGAGGACTTTGATGTTAATCAATTTCTTGATAACACGATGTCTCCTATAAATAATCCTACAGTGATTTCACCTCTGAATGATTCGACACCAAATAAGCGTAATAATGATGACAGTAATGAAAACGGAACGAAAAGAAAAAGAGATTCTTGATATATGTACAAATTAATTTTTTTTAATTTTTTCTCTTTAATGCGAGGTATTATGTACTTATTACGAGTTAACTATGTAGGATTCAGGTAGCAGTATTGGGACCCTCATAATAAATTGAAAAGAATAACCAACTTGTCATAGGGTAACGTTAACTAGCTCTTCGAATTTTAGCGAGCTAAACAAAAAAAAAAAAAAAAAAGCAGTAATTTAGGTACTAGTTACACATTATCTTAATTTGCACATCATTATTTGTAGACATCCAGGGAAAATCACTATAGAACTTGCAGCAGGGACTGGGTAATCAAGGTATCGATTTAGCGAAGGAATCAAATATCAGGATAGTGATTTATAAATCACAGGGAAGTCATTGAAATCAAAGGTAGGCTGGAATCTTAGTATTTTCTGACTATCTCATCTATTAAATATCAAGATTTTTTGCTTTTTTCTGAAATGATAGATAAAAGTGGACAAACTGAACATGACCTCAGCTATATTAGATGAGGAGAAGCGGCAAAGGCGAGAATATAGTAAAAATGGTTGTAGAGAATGCAAGAGAAGAAAGATAAAGTGCGACGAAGGGAAACCATCTTGTTGGCAATGTGTTCGCTTAAAAAAAGCGTGCTCTTATCCGTGTACTGGAGAGCGTATACCGAGAATTTCAAAGAGAAAGTTGCTGCAATTACAAAACTTTAAAGACGAACCTAATAAAGATCGCACAGATAACGTTAATGATGGCAAAATAAAAAAAATTCAACTTGAATTACAACCAAACAAACAGAACCAAAGACTGTTAGATGAAACGAAGAAAAGCTCTTTCACCAGTACAACTATATATGGATCTAAAGATAATACCTCTTCTATTGTCACCCTACTCAATAACGATAGTAACTCGGTATCTGAAAAAAGTCCAGAAAGTCAGTCTCCCAAAAGCTCAGCACCATCATTAGGTTACTACACTGATATGAACCAACAAAATTCACAGAACCTGCTCAATGAGAGGCCGCATATATCTAAGCAGGGAACGATGCTCCCTGTTGAGAACTCTGACATATTTTCAGGTGAGTCTGAAAACCATTTGGCTTTTAATCAAAATGATTTAAACATACTAGCAAACGACTTAAATAACATTGTTTCTGACATTATGCTTGATTCACATCTTTCTGATGAGAAAGTTTTACAGAACATAAACGATCAAGCTGAGCGTTTAGGTTACCTATCAGCTGAAAATATTCCCCTAGGTAGGGAGGAAAACTTGCTGAGGCACACTTTTATTCCCAAAAGGGTTCCTTTTGACCATATAAAGGTCACCAAAACCTATGAGAGGTTGTATCTTGAACAATTCTATCATGACTTCTCAAATACGATTCTTCCTTTTAGTGCATATGATGAAACTGAAGAAGAGATATTTAACCCTGCGAGAGACATATTATTTCTATACGCTGCAAAAGAGCCATTTTTATTGGCCGCAATTTTGGCACAGGGGGCAAAGACAGCCTCTAAAAAAAACCACATGGGAGAAGATGAGGAGGCCTATTGTGTTTATTTATCAAGATGTCTCAAGCTACTCGAGCCAGCTTTGAAGAATACTTACGATCACAATGACAAACAAATACTCACTACGAATATTGAAGCTGTTCTTTTGACGGTGCTATTATTGACCTCAGCTGATGCCTCTAATCCAAGACAAAATTGGCGTCCACATTTGAAAGGTGCTAAGGATCTCTTATTGAAGTATACTTTGAGTCACGAGAAAGTTCCTCAGTTAAAAAAATCTAACGTGTTGATATTTTGTAAATACTGGTTTGTTTCGCTCGAGATCTTGGCTGGGTTAAGTACAATCAAAGGGGGAATTTTGACAACGGATGAGGAATTTAGCAGACTAATAACGACTGGTGATGCCTATGATTTAGAAATAATCAAAGAAATAGGGGTGGTTACAAATAAGGGCTTCAATTTGTTGTGTGGATATGATAATGACTGTATTCTTCCTTTTAGAGAGCTAATAAGGATAAAAAATCATATAAGACAAGGTGGCCAGGATTACCGCCGTTCTGATTCCTTAAAATACATTAACCTTTTATCAATGTTACTTCCGCATACGAACACGATCTACGCTGATGAAACAAAAGTCAAATCAGATTTAAGCAAAAACGAATACTTGAGAAAAGGTTTGGTTGACTCCGTAAAGAAGGATTTTATAGAACCAGTTTTCATGGGGAAGAACACCTATCTTATAAGTTGGAAGGATATTTCTAACCAACTTTATGCTTTAGCGGCTATTATAACCGTTTTTACTGAATGCTTTGAAATACCTCATAATTCTCCTCAGGTTCAAAATATCGTGGAAAAAATAATTTCTCTCATTGATTTTGTAGGGGAGGCTCAGGATAACACATTTTTTTTGAAAAGCCCTTTGTTAGTATTACAGTGGCCCATGTTGGTAGCAGGAATGAATTGCTCTAAGGAAGAGCATAAATTTGTGGTTATGAAGTTCTTTCGCATGACTTCCCAGTATGGAGCAGGAAGTGCACGGTATGCTTTAAAAAGAGTCACTAAAAGATGGAGATCGAACGAAAGTACAAACTCTGATGCTACAGAAAGCGATTCGGATATAGATGCAGTTACATATTAATGTAAGAAGTTAGAATTTCATTTTTCTTATTTATTTACAATTATTTGCTTGGACCTTCAAGAAAACCTTCAATTATAGATAAAAGACCGAAAGCTCCGGGATCAGGTATTTCACCTTCTTTAAAGTTGGATTCCTCCACGTAACTAGCACGACCAAACTTTGCCTTTAATTTCTTCGTATTTTCACAGCCGTCTCTAGCAGAGTTGAGGGCTTCATTCAAATCACTTGATTGGGAGAACGAATCAACGAAGGGCTGTAATGTGTCCACTAATGTTCTGCCACCTACTCTTGCTTTAGTGTATTTAAAAAGGCCGTCATATAAGGCACCATGAAAAGCTTTAGAAATGGATTCTGGATCGGCCTGCTTTTGTTGCAAGAGATATTTCGACAATGCAGTCAAGAATATAGAATACAAGCCCCCAGAAGTACCTCCCATGCTATCTTCAACGATCTCCGTTATTGAAGATATAGTGGCAACTGGATCACTTAATGAGTTTTTGAAACCTCGGTCTTCACTAAGAGCCTTCAAGATACCATTGGCCCCTCTCGATAATGTTTCGCCACAGTCACCGTCACCAACAATTGTATCGTATTGTGTGATCATTGGCTCATTCTCTAGTAGTTTCTTCATCGAATTTCTCAAGCTTCTCTCGAAACTTTGCTGAGATACCTTCAACTTAGACGTCAATTTCTGATGTTTTTCCATGGGAGAATTAATTACTTGAGGTGTCCTATCCCATTCCTCGGGTGCATAGGATTTAGGTTTCCAGCCGGGAGCATCAGTGGGAAGGTCCAAGTATTGTAATATCTTCAGATGCAGCCACTCCTTATTTTGTTTCTCTATGTTAGATAAATTTAAGAGCGTAACAGAGAAACCGGGGGCATTTAGAGATGTAGTAAAGTCACTAATGAAAACTCTTTTTGGTCTCTTGTCGAAGGGCAAATTCAACACAACATGATGTGCGACAGCATATAATTCAAGAGAAGAAGACCCTCCCATATTATTAATTACTAAGACATATTCGTCATTTTTAAGGTCGAAGTCTACGTAATGACGATCTTTGTCCTTAGAAGACACCAATTTATCAAACATGTCTTTAATCAATGTATCAATATTTGGAATTGGACTTACTTTATGTCCTGGCTCATTATGGATTCCAAGTCCTATTTCAATTTCATCATGCTTTGTAAATTCTAAGTCATCCTCTTCTCTACCAGGTACAGACGTCCTATCCAAGGAAGCACTTAAAGTAACCAAATTGGCGTTTACAAGATGCCCAAGTTCAACAATAGTTCCCAATTCAGCTTTGAGTTGATTTGAGACGGCTCCTAAAATCTTATGAATTAGTGCAGTACCAGCCAAACCTCTTCTTCCAACCATTGCATTTTGATGTCTACCTACCGCAACATCATCAGCTACGGGTATGATATCAATTTTATACCCCTCACTTTTTGCTCTTTCAACAACTAAGCCGAAGTGCAAGAAGTCACCGGTATAGTTCTTTACTATTACTAAGGTGCCCTTTTCTTTATTCGACTTTGCTTTTATCGCTGACATAATTTGTTTTGTAGAAGGCGAAGCAAAAATGGCACCACTTACTGCAGCGTCAAGCAAATTTTCACCAACAAAGCCACCATGAAGTGGTTCGTGACCAGCACCACCTCCGCTAATAAGAGTCACTTTAGCTGACGTATCTGAATTGAGGTTGTAGAGCACTCTTTCGCCTTCAATATACCCTAAAGAAGGGTTTGAATGCAGCAATCCCTTGAGATTTGAAGTTACAATGTCTTCGTCTTTATTGTATAACCAGTGCTTTGTTAATGTCATTAGTCAATTCAGCAGAAAGATCAATATTAATTTTAGCAATTACTTTAGAAATTCACTCCCTAGCGATATTATCACGCTACGGGTAATGTTATCACACTACTCCATCTTAATGGTCCGAAGAGAACACAGGTATATGCAGGACCACAAATAAAATAAAACACTCTTGTCGAGAGATACTAATTGATTAGAAGTTGATGTAGCGACTCTAGAACAGCTGGTGCTATGACTTCAAGTCGAAAATATGCACCAACTGATGTGATAGAAAGAGGGAGTTTAAGCGACCGTTTACGTCGTAAGCGAATAATTGAAGGGGCAGAGAAAAAAGAATATGTAAAGGCGCAGAAGAGAACGAAGACCTTCACCGGATGCTACACGTGTCGGTCCAGGAAAATCAAATGCGATATGCGTAAGCCTTATTGCAATAATTGCAGCAAATCAAAGTTAATTTGTAGAGGTTTTGACATAAACTTGAGATGGCTTGAACCATTGAAACTGAACGCATTTGAACTAGGTGGAGAAAGGTCAAGTTATAAGACTTTTGAAGAAGACAAAGAGGTGTCTGGTTCGGAATATTTTCAAAGAAGTCGCATTGATTTTGTTTCGTGGGGAAGACGGAAGGAAGATTGTCCTTACAAGACGTGCGAGGAAATAGATAAGGATCTCCTCATCCTTCAAGACCGAAGTACGTCAGCTGGTCCTTCGCCCAATACAATTTCAATAGGACCATTTGGCATTTTTCATGTGTGTAAATCTCAGTATCGCAATGGTCATAGCGTCGTAAAACAAGACCGAGGTTTTAGTAAGAGTAGAGGGGGTTCAAATTCAAGAAGATCTCACAAAGAGCACTCAGTAAATACAATAGACAATGATAGCGGAACAAATCATGATAATTTATGGTTGTCCAATGAGTTAATGGACCATGCTCTCCTCACTGCAGCCGCTTTAAATGAAGACTTGCAATTTCTAGACCTGAACTATGCTTTTGGTTCTTCAGAAACGATTGAGCCCTCAATGAATCAAGAGTCCACTTCACATACTGAAAACCGTAACGATTTTTTGGACTTAGTGTTTCATGGAAGTAATAAGTTTTCCAACGACAACGGTGAAGAAAAACAGGTTACTTCAGATTTGAAGGAGGAGCACAGTACAAAGTTTGTTCCCAGTCTGATGTTTTACTCAAATTATAATAATTACTATTACAATAATCCGTATTACCAAAACGATAAGTTAGAAATTCAGCTTAATGTTCTGCACTCGTCTAATAAACAGCAGGTAGATTCTGAAGAGAATAATGAAAGGATTCAGATGCCCGATTCTATAATGACGGTTGTAGAAAATCCATTGGAACCCAAGCTAGGATTTTCGTTGACTGCCACCACCCGCGAGACTGCCTCATCAACACCATCAGGCCTTCCATATAGCGCGTTACAAGTACAGCCTCTTGCTAGATATTTGCTAAGTTATTACAATACTCAAGTTGCCGACCTAATGACAGTTATACCGTTAACAGAAAACCCATGGAAAACGATTTATTTTCCACGAGCTCTCATGGCAATAGGTGAACTTCTGGCATTGGGGAAAACCTCTAATGCTAAGAATGCTTTACTAAATGCTCTTCTAGCGGTACTGGCTTTTAATTTGCAATCGAAATTTCCCCGTAACTCTGAGCCGATGAAGTTTTATCTCTACTTGGGTATCAGGCTTAGAAAAAGAGCTAGTCTTTTTAACAAGATGTTGTTAGGCGGTAATATTGAACCGCGAATAGGAATCGAACACTGTGTCAACAACGAAAAGTACAAAGATGTCTTATGTGCTATAATGTCAATGATCAGCGTTGACCTCGTGTGGGGAACTATGGAGGATACAAATTTTTATATCAAGTTTTGCGGTCAAGTTATCTCCACGAAAATGCAAAGGAAAAAGAAATTGTCTTCAAAAGCAGGCACTTTACACAGAATATTCCTGTCTCTCAAGTTAATCCAAGAGCTGACTGGCGTGGATATCGAAACTCTCAAAGACGAATTTTCCGAGGAACACTCACATGTCTCCGAAAACAATAATAATCAAATGAAAGAAATGTATTTTCAAGGTAAGCCCAATGGTCAAAAACAGGATGTTGCGAATCCTCGACAGCCTGGCACTAAAAATATGACTCCGCAGTTTGTAAATTCCAAATTAATCAATTCCAAAGATAATGACGAAAACTTCACCACTGATGCGTTATATGGTTTACCTAGTTCCTTGATCGTGCTTTTTAGTGATATCGTTCACCTAGTAAGGACTAAGTTGTACAATCAAGAACTTCACGGTCAGTTACCGGAAAATTTTTCTTCTCGAGCGCTGCACTTGCGCAATAGATTGTCTTATTGGAAATTGGATTGGAATTTATTCAAGAACAATGAATTGCCGTCTTCTGATCCGGAGCTCTCGCAATTTTCTTCTCCAATGCATAAAGCAACCTACCACCATATTATGTCTTTTTATCACGCTCTCATTATCTATTTTCATCGCCTAATCCATGATACCCCTCCCCTAATGTTACAATCCCACGTTGAGGATACCTTGAAACATCTTAATGCTATCCAGCTTCTTATGGATAATGGACAGGCTAAAATAATTCCTTTGTTCTGGCAGGGCTTTGTCGCTGGCTGCGAGGCCGTCTCCGAAGAATTGCAATTGAGTTTCAAAAAGTGGGGCTCCCACATAGCCCAGTTCCTAGGCAGCTATTGGGGCGCTAGACAAATTATGTACGAGGTATGGCGTCGCAGGTCTGCACGCGAGCCTTGGGACAATTGGTTAAGTGTCATACGAGACTGGAATATGAATCTTATGTTAAATTGACTGCATAGACGCGATTTTTTTAAACGTTTTTATGTTTATTTATGTCTCTCTTGTCTTTCATTCCCCGTAATCCTCAATTCTAGTTCCGCTTCACTCTTTTGTTTAATCGTGATTTCAACATTACTAGTCGATAGAGCAGTTAGAGGCTTTCAGAAACGCGTTATTATCCAATGCACTACCATAACGCGAAAATTTACAGTATTGCAGTTACTCGATCTAACTGAAGATTGGGATTATCACGGTGGTATCATTACAAGCGAGATGCACGAGATCATGAAAGGCTAAGACACGGGAACGCGCTAACGGTTGCAATGGACACGGAATTTTGAGGTCGAGAAAGAGCAAACGTGAAGCAAAAAGGGTATAAATTTGGGGGAAATTCCTTGTAAGAGCAAAATCACTAAGTTATTACTACTTAATTCAGTCATTCTTTAGGAAAATGCAATTACAACTTATTTCGATCGCTTCTTTGGCTGGTTCAGCTTTGGCTACAAGTACTGTGTTGAACACACAAACTCAACATGATACAACCGAAAAGACCATTACTTCTTGTTCGGAAGGCTGCACTAAGACATCTTCGCAGCCACTGTCACAGACAGTAGTTACAACTACTGTTAGTGGGGTTACTACTGAGTATACCACTACTTGCCCTGCTTCGGAGGCACCAAAGTCTTCGGAGGCACCAAAGTCCTCTGAAGCCCCAAAATCTTCCGAGGCACCAAAATCTTCTGAGGCACCTAAGACCTCTGAAGCACCAAAATCTTCTGAGGCGCCAAAGTCTTCCGAGGCACCATCATCTGCAGCACCATCAAACACAGTTGTCACTACTACTGTGAGTGGTACGGAATACACTACTACTTGTCCAGCTTCCGAGGCACCATCTTCTGAAGCACCAAAGTCTTCTGAGGCACCAAAGTCCTCGGAGGCACCATCGTCTGCAGCACCATCAAACACAGTTGTCACTACTACTGTGAGTGGTACGGAATACACTACTACTTGTCCAGCTTCTGAGGCTCCATCCTCTAAAGCACCAGCTGGAACTGCGCCACAATCTGAAGCACCATCATCTGCAGCACCATCAAACACAGTTGTCACTACTACTGTGAGTGGTACGGAATACACTACTACTTGTCCAGCTTCTGAGGCACCATCCTCTAAAGCACCAGCTGGAACTGCACCACAATCCGAAGCACCATCCAGCGCACCAGTAACGACAACTGTTGAGACTACTGTTAGCGGTGTTAAGACCCAATACACTACTACTTGCCCAGCTTCTGAAGCCCCATCTTCGCAAGCACCTGCACAGGCTCCATCTTCTACAGCTCCAGCAGGAACTGCGCCACAATCTGAAGCCCCATCTAGCGCACCAGTAACGACAACTGTTGAGACTACTGTTAGCGGTGTTAAGACACAATACACTACTACTTGTCCAGCTTCTGAAGCCCCATCTTCGCAAGCACCTGCACAGGCTCCTTCTTCTGCAGCTCCAGCAGGAACTGCGCCAGTTTCTAACAGCCAATCTAACTCATATGTTGATGTTACTTCTACCCCTACTGTGAATGCGTCTACTGGTGTTGAGCAAACTAGAACTTCACAACCAACCATCGCTTCGAGTAAAGGTTACAACTCTAGCAATGGTTCTCACCACTCTTCGCTCGCTCCAGTGGAGACAGAAAACATAGGTAACACCAACAAAGCTCTCACGGGTATGGCTGGTTTGGCTGCTCTTTTGGCTGTTGCTTTGTAGATTTAGATTTCTTAAGTAATATTAAATAGTCTAAGAATTTAATGGAAGTATTTCTTTTGTGTATTTATATGAGACTATAACTCATCAAAAGGCATTTGGTCGTATGTAGGAAGAATCTCGGGTCTGCCGATAAATTTGTCCCACCAATGGCTAAGTTTAACAATAGAGATTCTATATAAAAACGTTGGGAAAAATGCATAGCTTTTCAATACGAAGACAAATGCGTCGGCAACATCATCATATGCAGCCTTCACTTCCTGTTTAAATGTACGCTGAGCCGTTTTTTTAGGCATCTTCAAACGTGTCCTCTCTTGCTTCTTTTTGTCGTCATTACTTTGCATCTTGTCATCTGCGTGTTTCAATCGCAAAAAGGGAAAATCAAACACATTATTATGTGAATCTTCCCCAAGTTCGTCTGGGCGAGCTAAACCGTTTTTAACGTCATCAAGATGTTTCATGTACAATCTTTTAAAATTACTTATGGCCTCAAGTGACTTTGATAATCTATCAAAGGTGTTGACCAAAGCGACTAGTTCAATTCTCCTGAATTTCAAATTTTCCACTTCCTTGCTTTCGAAAAGGACTTTCAAGGCCGTACCATAGCCAATTGTTTGTACCTTCCCCCATAATCTGCACCTGTCGCATCCAACACAGTCCATAATTGCAGACACATTCTTGAAACGGGCACGAAATTCCTCTTTTAGCTGGGGATGTGTTACTTGAGGGTCAAATAACTTCGAGCCGTCGAATAACGGACTCTCTTGAAGAACAGGAATTATCTTACCCAACAACTTTTTATAATCCGAATAAGAATTCAGTAATAAAAAAGAGTCATCGCTGCTCTCTATTTTCTCTACTAATGGCAAATACTCTGTTAATCTCTCTAACGCCTGTCCAACTATGGCATAATTAAAATAAATGTTGGATAGTCTGTCGTTGTAATACCCTACTTTCTCCATAAAAACTTTCAAGTTTGGCCCGAATTTGCCCGTTGTAGGATATAAATAATCATTAGATAAATGAACCGCAATCGAGGCATGCATGCCTGACACCAAACGGTAAAACAAATTTTTCTCGACGCAAGTCTCTGGCTCATCGTTGTCTGAACTCATAGACATCGGACTTGTATTAGGAAAACAGTTTTCTGCATAAATGGCCTTCCAAATATCGTAAGATTGGTTTCCACCATAGCCGGTAAATCTTTCTGGGTTGGCTATTAAGTCAAGATAGACACAATTATGATCATCATCAATATGGCAATAATCCAAATCCTCACAGGTATGATTATTACCAGCCCGGCTTGCCAGATATTCATCCTGGGTCTGATTGATTTCTCCTAATCTCGAAGGTTTCAAGTCCTCGTTCGTAACATCTGACCAATTAAACTGGTCTGATGGAAGCGTTTCAACAGCACAGTTTTCCGTCACACAAAAATGCTGTGCATTCCAAAACTTGCACTGTTTATCAAGGTCCAACTTGAAATGACGGAAATATGGTGTCTCTACCAAGTATACTAACGCAGGTCGGATCTGAGCGTTTACTTGGTCGATGTATGCGAACGTTGTGTTGCACAGTGGTGTAATCACTTGAGAACAAAGTTCAGGAGAGTCAAATGGATGTACCTCCACTGACTTTGATGCATTACCCATTAGAAATAAGTATATCGCTGCTATAAGCCATGATAAACTTGCAAATATCATGTTCTTAGCAGTTCTAAAATTTTATTTTAATTTTTTTTTTAATGTACTTGATTCTTGTATATCGTAATTCTTATTAACACGATTAAGACCAGTCCGAATTTAAAAGGTGAAAAAAGACACCGATCCCGAAAAAAATTTAATATGAAAGGAAATGAATATCTATAGTCCACAATCTATCAAGTACTACCTTTTCCAGAGCAGTTGGCTTCGGCTTTTCAACAAGTCGTCTTGTGCGATGTTGACACGTAGTACTTATCTACAAAAAAAAAAACAAAAAAGAGGAAAAAAGAAAAAAAAAAAAAAAAGAAATTGGAAGAAATTTCAAGCTTTTCTATTGTCTATAAAAAATCTGTGGTCAATCGAATTTGATCTTTTTGGCGGACTTAGTAGTGTCAACATCTTTAAAGAAAGCACCATAAGCCGAGTGCGATTTCTTTTTGGTATGACCTCCAAATTTAAGTAACTCTTCAGGAACATGTTGATTTGCACCTCTTAAAACATTAGCTAAAGCACCACTAAGATGTTTCTCGTGCTCAGTAAAAAAGGTATGAGAAATCCCCAGATGACCGGCTCTTCCTGTCCTTCCAATACGGTGGACGTAGTCTTCCACTGTAAGAGGAAAAGTAAGATTAATAACTACCTTGACATCAGGTATGTCTAAACCACGAGCTGCAACATCGGTTGCTAAAAGTAGGTTAGTAGTTCCAGATTTGAATGCCTCCAAAGCATAGGACCTTTGTTGTTGGGATAAGTCGCCATGGACAGCTGACACTGAAAAAGAATTGCGAAGCAATAAATTTTCTACCCTTGCTGCTTCCTTTTTGTACAAAGCAAATATCAAAATTTTACTATCTCCTTTAAAATCTCCTTGATATTTCCTCACAGTGGACACAAGTTTCTTCTCTTTCTGTGAAGGGTCAATGACTTCAACAATTTGATGTATACGTTTGTTAGCACTTAAGTTATCGCTATCACCAACGCTTATTTTTAGGGGATTTTTCATGTATTTAGAAGCCAATTGCCTAACTTCTACAGGCCAGGTAGCCGTAAACATAACGGTTTGTCGATTATTGTTGCTGCAATGCAGAATAATGTGTTCAATATCTTTTTCGAATCCTTTCTCCAAAATTCGATCAGCCTCATCGAGAACTAGGTAATCAACCTGTTCTAAGGACAAGGTACCGTCATTTAGCAAATCCACCAACCTACCAGGTGTAGCAATTACTACGTTGGAATTCACCAAACTATCCACTTGTTGCTGTTTAGAAACACCACCATACACCGCTACGCAATTGACAGCAGTTCCTTTCACTATGTCGACAATATTATTATGAATTTGTAGACACAATTCTCTAGTTGGTGAGATGCATAAAAATGTTATACGGTCCTTCTTTTTTCTCAAAATTTCATTCAAGGCTGGCACACCGAAAGCATAGGTTTTGCCAGAACCCGTTTCTGCCACTCCCACCATGTCGCGACCATGGAGCAAAGCCGGCCACGAAACGGACTGGATGGGTGTAGGTTTAGAGAATTTTGAGAGCGAAGTACCAATCCCTTTTTGCAAGTCTAGGTGGTCAAAAGATAATATCGGATGCAAAGTTTCGCTGAGAGGATCTTCTATAGTTATCTCATTTTCCAGTAAGAAGGAATTCATTTCATTCTCTAGAACAGAATTTGAAATAGAAGACATTCTGTTAATTTTATCAAAATGAGAACCCACAGATTTACTCTTCAGCTCTTCCTTTTGTGGGTTCGTAACAATGAATTCAGAATTTCCATCGGTTGTGTCAGCATCACGAACTTTTTTTTCTCCGTTAGCCTTCTCGTCATCTTCGTTTTTTTCTTTTTTCACGTTCTTTTCGTTCTTTTCGTTCTTATCTTTTTTGTCCTTCTTATCTTTCTTTTCGTTCTTATCTTTCTTTTCTCTCTTATCTTTCTTTTCTTTCTTTTCTTTCTTTTCTTTCTTTTCTTTCTTTTCTTTCTTTTCTTTCTTTTCTTTCTTTTCTTTCTCGTCCTTATTATCTTTCTCTTCTGTCTTTTCTTTCTTTCCGTATTTAAATTTAGTTTCTTTCACTTCTTCATTTTTCACTCCTTTCAAATCGTCTTTGGTTTGCTCCCTTTGTCTCTCTGATGTTCTTTCGTCATCTTCTCTTTCTTTTTGATACCTCTTCAATTTCTTCTGTCTTTTTTCATGTCCCTCTTTTGAAACTTTCTCTTCTTCCTTTTGCTTCTTCTTTTCTAACTTGAGGTATGAGGTATCTGGATCGACCCCATGAGATGCTTTCCTTTTTCTTTCCACCATGTTAGTTGTAATGTCATCAAGTAAAAAATGTGCGCATTCTGTGATGAGCTCCATATCATGTGACTCAATTTTGCGATGCTTCTATTATTTATGCTCCGTTTCTGTCGATGCACCATAACTGGATTTACGCTTGTACCTTTTCGATCGATGAGATGTCCTTGGGGTAAATTTACGAGGATTCCTCAAGGACCTCAAATATACACGTACATATACATACATACATACATATATACATACGTATATGTATACATATGTTAATCAGAATGTGCTCGGTTGAAGAATAAAACAGTCTTTTACCTAGAGCAAGTACTGCAATCCTTTGCATCCCTATTTTTTGCATTTTTGACATCTTGATGCTTCATTCTTTTTAAAATTTTCCGGAAACACGATGGAGCTGTTAATCACCTCCTTTGGTTCCTCATAAGACTCATCATTATCATCAAGCTCTTGCAACACCCTGTAATTCTTAGGACCATGTATTGCAGGCTTGCTATATTTCTTACAAGCAACTGTCTGCGACCTGTCTATCGACATAGACGCTACTTCAGCGTAAGTAAGCTTCTTGCAATTGATGTCTACGAAAGAATCTGCCTCCTCTGGTACCCTAAATTCTACCCATTGTTTAGTATCTTCTATCATAAAACTTTTTGGAGCATCTTGAACTATCTCCAGCTTCTTCTTATACCATGAGGGGAAAAGTGTCTTCAACATATTTTTATCTCTACCTTAACTAGTATATCTCTTAAATGTTTATCAAAAATGTATGCCCTTTGCTTCTTTAGCCTGTTTATAAATAGAATACGCCCAATATTTCGATATCACTCTTTGCTTCTTGTTTATCAAGAGAAGTTTACCGTATGTTATCCTGACTTAGTACTTTTGTGTACAAAGGTTCCCTACCTTGGGGCTTATCTGTTTTGTAGTGTTACGTAAACAAGATGTGCACGCGCAGTAGATTCACGAGATAAGAAATTATCTAAATCTAGCTTTAACATTGTTCCTCTTTGGCACGTGCCTATTTCCACCAAGGTGGATGAGAGTACTTGCATGTGGAATGTCTATATCTGGCATAGTTTGACTGGGCCAGCAGGATTTATGGCATTTCATCGTTGCTTGAACTAGAGGCTACAGAGGGCGTTTTTGTATTTTTGTAAGGAGTGGTTGTAAGGATGAAAGTTACGCTAGCGTAAAGTGAAAAAAGCTAAGACACATTGAAGAGGTTCCGAGGTACGTATATGTTTCCTAGGCGCATCACTCAAGAGGGTAACCTAGGCGTGGTCATGAAGAGCATCGCTGTTAATGGAATGTAATCCGAAGGATTCCCTGCAGGAAAACTTGTTTAAAAAAGCCCCTCGTGAACGACATTTATTATTTTGACATGAAGGACGTAGTAAACTTTTTTTACACACTAGCGTAAAATATAGAGTTCGCAAATGTTTCAAAAGGTATAAAAGATCTAGTCAAGGATTATTTTCGATCTGTAAGTTGTAGCCAATGTATAACTTAAGGAGCTTTAAAAAAGAAAAGGAAGGAAAAAAAAAAATACAAACAAACAAAACGAGGTAAAAAAGGAAAAAAGTTCTTAGGCTTCACAATAACCTGTAGCATTCGAGTTTCTCCTAAAGACAGTTAAAGAAGAATAATTAAAAGAAAACACGTTCACAAAGAAAATGTATGCCCAAGTTCAACAGCCGACTGCATATAGCCATGCTAGACTTGTTTTTAGGATAATGCATTGTAAGGAAACATATGACAATCGGTAGACATCCAGCATGGAGGGATGGAGTGAGGTAAGTTAGTGTATTATAGTTAAGATATGTTGAGACATACTAACTCTATGCGCAGGTCTTGCGAATACCGGCTCCTTTAGCCCCAGGGAGGAAAGAAAGGTTGTCAACTTTGTTATTTGATAGTAAACAGAATCTACTTTGGGGTGGTGATACAAGTGGGGTAGTGAAATCTTATTCACCACAGAGAGAGAACTTTTCCCCAAATTTGACCTCTAATGGGTTCCAGCTCTCACAATACTCTAGTTTTGTTGCTCTGGCTGACAAACATCCAATAAAACAATTTCTTAGTCATCAGCAGGGAATCATATCATTACTGGAGAATTGTGTGACTTTCCATAATAGACGAGGCCTACCTAAATGGGTTGCTGAGGGAAACATTTTGAACGATCCCCTGTTTTGCAAGTTGTCATCTATGGCGATGAACACTGTGTCGAGCAACAACTTGATCGTTGGAGGTGATCTGCTCTTTTGCCTAGATACTCAAAAGTTGACTTCAGCTACTAAGTTTAATCACGCGAAAAAGGTATCATTGGTGAAACATGGGCTGAAGTATTTGTGTTTGGGTAATGCCAATGGAGAAGTTGAAATATTCGATCCCTCGAGCAATAGTAGTGTGAAAAGCTTTTATGGTCATAGCGGCCTGATGTCTGACTTGGATGTTCAAGGAAATTATATAGCGTCTTGTGGATACTCGCTACGGCCTAAGAGAGGAAGCTCTATTAACAGTCTTGTTGTTGACCCGTTAGTAAATTTGTATGACTTAAGAATGATGAAACCTCTAGCTCCAATTTCATTTCAAGAAGGTGCATCGTTCGTCAAGTTTCATCCAAAGCTTTCTAACATTTGTGTTATAGCTTCTTCTTCTGGTCAGATACATTTTGTTGATATATTTGATCCGCTGAAGGTATATTTTTATCAAGCAGACCTAGGTAACATTTCACCATCCGTGAGCGCATTTGAGACATATTTAGATAACCTTTCAGTAAGTGAAAACGGCGAGTTCATTGTGTTTAATGACGGTGCTCAGAATATACACTTATGGACGTTTGAGAGCAATAATGAGTCCAACTTCGTCAATTTCCCGGACCGAATAGAAGAGGCGGATGTGGTTGTTCAACCTAAGTCAGTCAATTTAAATGAAGGGAATATTCCTTTATCATCAATAGGCATGCCCTTCTATAAGGATATTTTGCTTTCAAGCTACGGTTCAGACCTTGTTTTCACAAAGGAATTACTGAAACTTCCTCGAAAGTTGGACCCCGAATTATTAGTTAATGATAAAGGTATGCGTTTTCTTCCTTATGATAGGGAAAGATATGGGGCGAGAAATGTTTATCAGAATTATGATTCTTTGCGAAACAAGATAGTTTTAAGAGAGGCAGGAGCACCCAAGTTTATAAGTGAAAGAAGTGAGAATGAAGAAGACATAGAGTTACAAAATAATATATTTCAACATTTACTGCAGGACAAATTTTCAGTACCTAATTGCTATACCAATTTGAAAATTCAATACTCGAAATTCGGAGTGGAGGATTTCGATTTTCAGTATTATAACAGAACGCAATATAGTGGCCTCGAGAACCATTTAGATAATTCATATATTAACTCGCTTCTTCAAATTTACAAATATGTGCCTCAGTTTCAAAACTATGTTTTGAAGTTTTTGCTCAAGGAATGGCTTCCCAATGACGAAGAGACTATATTGGAGAAGAGAAACACAAACGGCTCTTCCATTTTAAATGAGCTAGGATATTTTTTTGACATGTTGAATAAATCACAGGGAAAGAATTGTAATATATCTAATTTCGCCGAGGTTTTAAATCAGAATCAACTCGCTCGGATGCATGGACTAATAAATTATGATGATACAAAGCATCTAAATTCTTTCAGTTTACAAAAAATGGTCTGTCATTTTAACGCCTTTTTATTGAATGTGTGTGATAGCGATTTGAGTTATCAATTTTCTGACTCTTTGGAAAAAATTTCAGGTGTTTACTGTGCGCTACAAGCAAAGAGTAACGGATGTGAAGTTTCGGATCTCCAGTATCGTTATTACCTATCAGTTGACCTTTCCTCGTCTTTTCATATGTCGAAAGCTGGTGTTCTATTAAAGCCAAATCTTAGCACGCCTATTGGAAAAAATAGATGGAATATCGTGAAAGACCTTGAGTATACTTTGAGCTGGACAAAGTCTGTTGGATGTAATCAGTGTAACAACTACTTTCCCCACACTATACAGATAAGACAAGCTATTGTGAAGCTTCCACCGGTTTTATCTATTAATCTCAACTTTTCAGCACAGGATTACAAGAATGTAAGGTTTAGTAAAGGTTGGTTAATTCCGGAGTTTTATGCTGAGAAGAATAGTAGTGGTATCACGTTCAAAAGTTCTGAATCAGTGGGAAGCTTAAAAACTAATCTTGACAGGTATGAATTATTGGGTTATGTATGCGAAATTAATCATGGCTCCGAATTTTCCGAAGGAAAGCACAATGTCGTATCCTTCATTAGAATATATGGCGAATGGTATCTATTTAATGACTTTCTAGTGATGCCCATTCCTGTCAGCGAAGTATTTAATTTGTCCTACGAGTGGAAAAAACCTTTGGTCGTGCTTTATTGTAAGGCCGAAAATGACGCCTTCGAGTCGTTTCAGAAAGAAACTTTTTTCAAATTACCGAATTTGAATGATAGCATTCTATACCGCGAACATTTTGTAGAAGGCAAGAGGAAGCTAGTGGAAAAAGAATATAAGCTTCTAACTCGAAAGGAAGCACCACTTCCAGGAACTCTAGTTGCTATTGATGCTGAGTTTGTCGCCCTCATGCCCGAAGAATTAGAGGTCTTTTATACGGGTAAAAAGAACACGATAAAACCACGGAAGTTGTCCCTTGCTCGTGTTTCCGCGCTACGGTGCGATGGTCCAGACGAAGGAGTACCCTTTATTGACGACTATATAGTACACACGGGGTTCATTGAGGATTATCTCACAAATTTTTCAGGGATAGAGCCAAATGATTTGGATATTCATGAATCTCAAAAATCGTTGGTCACTTTGCAGGTAGCCTATAGAAGATTATGGCTATTATTAAATTTAGGTTGCATTTTTGTTGGTCATGGATTACAGAATGACTTTAGAATTATTAACTTAAACATCCCTAGAGACCAAATAAGAGATACGGCCGAAATATATTATATTCCAGAGTGGAAAAGGAAGCTTAGTCTAAAATTCTTGGCTTACATGGTACTTAAGGATGAAGTGCAGAAAGGCAATCATGATTCAATAGAAGACGCGCGTACCGCCTTAAAATTATACAAGAAATATTCTGAGTTGAGTTCCTCTGGTGAATTTATGTCTACATTACAACGGATTTATATAGAAGGACAACAACTTAGGTTCAAGGTGCCAGATACTAGTGTATAATAAAGCACAAATATATGCGGGTTTTTGACTTACCCATCCACGTGACTTGCTTGCAGCGAGAAATATATACTTTCGTAGGGTCCGAAGATATGTCTAGTAGAAATGTCTAATGTATCTTCGACAGAGTTACTAAATCAAGGTAAGCATACCGACGAGCCTCAGGGGGTTCAGCTGATACATCAAAATAATGCAAAATCTAGGTTGACCGGGAAGAATCCCTCGCAGAGAGCTTTAACCAAAACACCAACTAATCCCTTGCCTTCGCTGCAAGGTCTGATAAGACCAAGTATAGCTAGGTCACTTTCTACAGGAGGGCTTCCTAAACTTGCGAGAACCAATACAAGAAGGAGCAATAAATCACTATCGAAGCTAAGTAGCTTCCACCCTTCTTCCAAACTGAACCTAGGTTACCACGCAAAGTCGGGAAAACTGAATACTCATACCTCACTTGCCGGGCATAAGTCAATTCCTAACATGAGAAAAGCTGTTTTAATGCTTCACAATGATGAAGGTGAAGATGACGAATTTGAGGATTATAATGAAGGTGATATTCGAGATAATGACCAACAGTTACGGAAATTACAGCTGCGAAGTGGTCCTAGTGGGAACAAATCTGAATACAGAAATAGGGATGGTGATCCTAACGACTCTTCTGCCTATAGAAAGGAATCATCTGTTAGTCTTGCTGATGACTTTGAAAACACAAATAACATATATGGTGGGTCTATGTTACTCTCCCAGTCTACTGGGTTAACAAGAAAAATTGGTAATGAAAATTCTACTGAAAAATTGAACAATATAGACGGAGGTTTTGCAGATTCATCTGAAGATGTAGAAAAAGGTGAAAATGGTAGTCCTTCTTTAAACGAAGTGGGTTCAGTCGCCTCGCACGGTATATCTTTCAAGGCAAAGCCGATGCACCTGAAAAACCAAACTTTCGCTAGACCTGTCATGAATAATGAAAATGTATCAAGTTCACATGTGTCCCAACTGGGTCAATCTTCGATTAAACAAGGCCAACCTTTCACTAACCAAGATGCTTTAGCAAGAAGGCGGAAGCCTTTACAAGGAGACAGTAGTGAGTATCATCTTCCCAATCAAGGTCAAAAAATTGAAACTAGAACTCAGCAACGGTTATGGTTAATGCGGGAAAACTCTTTGATGGATATGGTTAATGCAGACTCGCAACGTTTAAACCTTTCAAACTTATCTTTGAACAATATCATGTTTCCTACTGAAAGTTTCCGAAATCCTAAAGATTCAGTCAAAAATACTGGTGGGGCCAACCCATTTTCTTTATCAGACTACTTAGTGGAACATAGTTCTGGCACACGGGGTTCTAAGGCTGATGCGATCCCTTCCGGTAATACGACAAGCATGAGTAACGTTAACGAATTTTTTCAAGCAGGGCAAAACCAATTTTCCAATCCTATACATGTACGTACTGAATTCGAGAGACTCAACCGAGAATATTTGAACGTTAGAAGAAATTTAAACCCAGTAGGTGAGTGTTTAAATCGACTTCCTCAAATCTATCCAAAAGATAAAAAAATTGAATTCAAAAAGATTCCGCATGGATCTCCACAAACAGGGGAGAAAACCGCTACAGGAAGTTATGTCGACTCATTAAGGGGAAGCGATAACAGTACGAAAGAAGAAGATGAAGAAGTCACTTCAGTACTTTCTAAGCTTTGGCAAGATGCCATTATTTCAGCACATTCTGACTCTTCTCATATACCATCTCATGAGGAGAATAGCAATCTCCAAGAGAAAGAAGATCACCAGCAAAGCCATAGCATATCGAGTTCCTACGGCAGAACTAGACTACCACAACGACCCACTACTAGGGCAGTTAAAATGGCCGAAAAAGCACAAGCACAAACACAAACACAAAATTTTCAAATACAGGACTAATTACGACAAAATCTATTGCTGCATTCTCTTGTATGTATTTATAGTCAAGTTTTTAAAAGTCTAATCTAGGTCGGTATACATTTAAGCAAATCATCAGACATTCATGTCATATTAACCTTGTCTTTGTTTGTGTTTCCCATTACTTTTACAATATACATACACTCTTCCTTTCCGTTTCACTAAATAACAGTCCTTGCAAAATTTCTTCACTGACGTTCTTACTTTGAATTCCCTAACTCCTATGAGAGTCTTCGTATTATTGAATAATGCAGATCTTATAATAGGGGTTGTGGCTGGAAAGCGAAAGTTATACGGCAAAACTATACGTCTCCTTAAGCTGTTTATAAATGCCAACATAGCGCCTACCCATGTAGTGAAAACTTTCGTAGCTCTAAGTAGAATTTTATTTTTTTAATTCAAGTTTATTACATAATCCAATATTCGATTTGACGAACACGTAAAATCTCGTTGAATTGAGAACTTCGATATCAGGTACTTTAAAATAACGGTTAGGATGTCGGTCCAATCTTACAAAAAGCAGGATCCCTACGCCACTGGGAGTGGCGTAACATTAGATAAGATGGCAATTTTTCAAGAATGCTTACAGCAGTTTAATACTTCTCCCGTAAATGTAAGGAAGTGTCGCACATTGTTGGCTAAATTGCTCCTTTTGATATACCAAGGTGAAGATTTTCCAGTTAAGGAGTCGACGACATTGTTCTTTTCAATATCAAAACTCTTTCAACATAAGAATCTATCATTGAGACAGATGGTATACTTGACTACTAAGGAGTTGTCAGCTACGTCACAAGATATATTGATGGTAACTTCGCCTATAATGAAAGACATTCAGAGCGGGAATATGGTTTATAAGCCTGATGCGATAAGGACGATATCCAAGGTTTTGGATCTGTCTACGGTTTCGGCATCTGAGCGTTTATTCCGAAACTGCATAGTTGACAAGAACCCGATTGTATCTTCGGCTGCCTTAGTATCCGTCTACAAATTGTTGCCAATTGCAAAAGACGTGGTAAGAAGATTCATGAACGAGACTTTAGAAACTATTCAATCCCGAAAACAGTTTCCTTCAAACCAGTTTGAACTTCATGAGTACTATGGTAATTCAACAACGAATTTGCCATTCACGTCATACATGTATCAGTATCATGCTTTGGGGCTATTGTACAGCTTGAGGAGTCATGATAAAATGGGATTGATGAAGTTGATCACGTCACTCAGCGAGGGTTCTGCTTTGCAGAACTCGCTTTCTCTTATCCAATTGATCAGATACATCAATAAAATCCTACTTGATGATCAGTCTTTAATTAATGTTTTGTTTCCCATATTATCTGGTTTATTGAAACATAAGTCTGACATGGTCGAATTGGAAGCATGTAAAAGTCTAATAAACTTGCAGCATTTGCTTAAAGAGCAGGACTTCATGCATATCATTACTACCTTACAGAAGTTGTTACACGTACCAAGGATTGCTACTAGATTTGCTGCTATTAGATTAATTAACAAAATTTCTCTCAGACACCCCGAGAAACTTATAGTTGTGAACCTTGAGTTGGAAAATATGATCAACGACACAAATAGATCTATATCTACTTTGGCGATTACAACTTTGTTGAAGACTTTAGGAGCTGGGACTATCGAGAGTCAGTCTGAAGGAGGTAAAAGCGTGGATCGGTTAGTTAGCAAAATGACATCGTTGATGGATGAAATTGCCGAGGACTTCAAGATTGTGATTATTGAAGCTATCGAGAATCTTGCATTGAAATTTCCTTCCAAGCACAAGAAATTGGTATCATTCTTAACGGAATTGTTAAGAGATGATGGCACATTACAATTAAAGTCTGCTATAGTAGACGTGCTTTTTGATTTAATTAAATTCTTGCCTGACAATTCTGGAAAACAGTTAATACTAATGAACTTGTGCGAGTTTATTGAGGATTGTGAATTCACGGAGTTGTCAGTCCGCATTCTTCATCTACTAGGAGAAGAGGGTCCTTACACCAGTAATCCATCATACTATATTAGACATATATATAATAGATTGGTATTGGAGAATTCGATTGTGAGGTCGTCTGCTGTTATCTCATTAGCAAAGTTTGCGATTTGTGGGGGCGATATTTCAAAGAATATTAACATTCTACTTGGTCGTTGCTTAAGTGATATAGATGACGAAGTGAGAGATCGGACAGCTTTGTCCTTGGCGTTCATAAGAGGTTCCCAAAAAGATTTAATTATCACTGAGTCGAAGTATGATTTAGTCGTTTTAGAGAGTAAATTGACCCATTATTTGAATGACGAATCCAACTTCGTCAAGAAATTCGACATGAGTGAAGTGCCGGTTATTTCCAATGAAGAGTTGAAGTCTCTTGATTTCAAGGAAAAGGTTAACAAGCTTGAATCCGGTACGACAGGTGGTGATATTCAGGATACTGAGCCAACTAGAAGTCTTGGTGGGAAAGACGAAGTTGAAAAAGAACCGGTTGACGAAGTAGCTAACTCATATTTGAGACAACAGGAGTATGCTCAGGAGCTTTCCGCTATTCCAGAATTTTCTAGTTATGGTAAATTGACTAAGAGTTCTGAACCTCTCTACTTGACTGACAAAGAGAACGAGTTCGTGGTAACTGCTGTGAAGCACTTTTTTGTTGACTCTCGTAAATTGGTGTTCCAATACAACATTGAAAACACATTGCCAAATTTACTTTTACAAGATGTTTCTGTTGTTGTACAGCCAGATAACGAATTATATAAAGAAGACTTTATTCTTCCCTTGCAAGAATTAAAGCCTCATGAAACAGGCGTAATTTATGTGTCATTCTCAATGCCAGACTTGGACAACGAGGACGTGATATCTGTTTTTGGAAATACTTTATCCTACAGAAATAAAGAAATCATAGATGAACATGGCAACGTCGATGAGGCAGACGAAGGTTGGACAGATGAATATCAAATCGAAGATGCCGAAATTGATCCTGGTGATTTTATCAATCCCTTGTATAATCCAAACTTTACCGAGGCATTTGATGCTTTACCATTTGAGTCATCATTCGTCGTCAATTTATCTTCATCGAAGACTCTAGAAAATGCTGCGAATAGACTCAAGGGTGTTACCAACACAATGCCTTTGGAGGCCTCTGACTATATAAAGAGTGATGAGACGTCACATATTTTGAAATTACTTGGGAAAGATGTTTGGGGTGGAAAGGTGGCGCTTTTTGCTAGAATGGCAATGTCGGGAGGTAAAGTTGTCAGCAAAATACAGGTCAAAGCGGACAATGAAAAGATTATAAATATTGTTACTGATGGAACTTCTTGAAATTCAAGATTAGTTTTTATTTCGAAGAGTGTAGTAATTAGTTACAAATGCGATAAAAGTTAGATTAAGAAAAAGTTAAATATGCTGAAGAGTCATACTTTGACAGAAGTTCTTATGCTCAAAATGTAGACTTTGGTTTTTTGATGTGTCTATACAAAAATTCTCCTGAAAAATAGACAACGATAGCACACAAAACAATAAACAAGAAAATCCAAACGACGATTAAATTGTCCTCTTTAGCTGCTGTAGGACAAGCATAATTTGAACGTACTTCAAAAAAATAACTACAATCATTCGAAGATCCTATAAAAGAGACCGTCGCTTTTTGTTTCATTTCTCGATCGCAAGTAAAACTTAATATCGTAGATTTTCTTAACCGCTCTCCTGTAATAGAATTGATAGCATCACAGAAGGACCCATTCTGATACGTCAACGTTAACTTCCTTCCTCTAATTACAGGAAATGTGGAATACTCACCAATCGAATAATATTTTCCCAGAGTCGAATTAAGATAGTAGGCGCCTATTGAATTTAAGTTTGAAACATCAACCATTTCATCCATACTCGGTATTTTCCTAAATGGGCTCGAGCAAATACCTACCGAAAAGTTGTATCCTATATCATATCCTTTGGAAAGCCATGTTTGCGGTTTCCCCTCATTTCCATCCGCAGAGAGACTTCTTAAATCTATGAAATTGTGAGTATTAGGATTAATAACAGTACAAGGCTCTAACTGAAACTGTTCATGATGCTTTTCCTGCTCTTTGGAAATTTCTTCTGCCTCGGATCCTGTATCTTTATTTTCTGTACCGGTAGGCTCAACGAGTGGTCTCTTGTTTTCCCTTAATGCAAACGATTCTTTCAACCTTATAACACCTAAAAAACATATTAAGAAAAGAAAACAAGCCAAAGGAATAAACCTTTGGAAGAACCTTGACATAAGTTTAAGAGGAAACGAGTCCTATGATCTTTTGAATCAGCCTTAAACTTGGTACTAAAAAACAAAAATAAAGTGGGAAAAAAAAAAAAAAGATTGATGCACCGGTTTTGTACTACTTAGTCAAACTAAATTTATCAAATATAGGTAGTCCACTATTTGGCAGTAAAGGACACGATATCTAAAGAACAAGTGCACGTATCATGGAATTGTGGTCAAATAATATACTTGGTGGGCTGGTACCAGAGTCATCGTTGGCTCAAGCTGTAAATACTTTGGACGTTACAGACCCATTATTGGAAAAAGTAGTAGTAATCAGCAATTCTTTACAGAAAGAAATTGATTCAGCGAAAGAGTCAGGTGCCCTTGAAAATTTGGAAATGCAACAGATGATTTATGCTGCTGGACAGGGCGATAAGGAGACTTTCGGACTTATTGTGCGGGATCGACTTGAATGGGTCAACAAAAGGTATCCATCAGAGGAAAGCGGAATGACCAGCTTAATTCTTGCTATATGTTTCAAGAGATACGAAATGGTAGAAGAGATTCTAATGAAGTATAATGGAGATCCTGATTTTAGTGATACTGTCGTGAATTACACACCTTTGATGTGGGCAGTCCACTTGGGACAATTGGAAATGGTGAAGGTATTACTTGACGATCAAGCTGATCCATATTTAGAACCGCTTGGGGACAAAAAGAATGCTGTTAGCATTACAGGTCCCGAAAATACTGAAGTTTATGAATATTTTCGTTCGCACAATCTTTTGAACAGAAGCAACGCTAACGATAACTTTGAAGATGAAATATACCATAATGATTTTTCCATACGAGAGGATCCATATTCCGATAACATACAGTCTCAGATTGTTTTACAAAGTGTTGGTGCTAAGGCTGGCTTGGAATACAACTCTGATAATGATGAAGAGGATACACAGGCAGACGAGGAATACAGGTTAGCACAAGATCCAATATTGCGAAATATGAAGCCGTTTGATTATGAGGTATTGCAGCCGGAAGAGTATATCAAATTTAATGATTCTGACATACCCAGGCTCTTGGATTACTTATTCGACTTAAGAACCAGAAGCTCTACATATCTGCATGATACTAAAACGCCTGCTGCCATCATATTTCAGCTTTTGCGTTACGCTCTTTTTAAAGCCAAAAGCCAGGATTTGTCGGAATTTTTATTTGAATGTTTTATTGTTCGGTTGAAGTCCGTCA
The DNA here is from genome assembly GCA_030572315.1 of [Candida] glucosophila. Taxonomy (NCBI): domain Eukaryota; kingdom Fungi; phylum Ascomycota; class Pichiomycetes; order Serinales; family Debaryomycetaceae; species [Candida] glucosophila. The sequence goes on along the minus strand of JAJLZR010000010.1, from coordinate 153,790 downwards.
CTAATACGAAGTCAGGTGTTTCTACCATGGACACCACAAGCAAGAACAATGCCAATAGTACAATAGGATCTGGTGATATCGTTTTATTGAGTTACTGGATATCTGTTATCCAATTTTTGCATTTCTATTTTTGCAAGAGTGGAGTTTATATGTCTCTTCCCAAGTTTTTACAGGAAATGATCAACATAGTGAAATCACTTAATGCGGAATTGTCGTTCTCAATAAATTCGAGGCTAAACTTGTGTCTTGATGAATGTCTATTGGACTATGTTAATTTGATAGATGTATCAAACGTGCTTTATGCAAAAAATTGGAACATTTTTAGAAGCAAAAAGAGAATTAAAGAAAACACTTACGAAGAGATCCTTAAAATGCTATATCCCCCTTCTTTGCGGGAATTAATGAAGCCGTCACCTCTTAGGTACATCCAAATATTGGATGCGTTAGATTATGTATTGCGGTTGCATGACGTGAATTCTCTCTTAAGAATAGAAATTTATTCCCAGGTCTTTTACTACATAGATGCTGTTGTGTTCAATAGGATAATATCACAATCAAAGTATTGTTCACGGTCTAAGGCAATGCAGATACGGTTGAACATTTCGGCATTGGAGGATTGGTTGAGGTCACGAAATTTTATGCCTTCTAAATACGGAGAGCCTGGTCATCTAGCAGATTTATTGGGAGCTCATAAATCTCTGGTAGCCTTGAACGGGTTGCTCGAAGAAACAGAAAACCATGAAAACCCACATTCTTACTCATTCTATTACACTTCGTTGTATCACGTAGGGAAGGTCCAATTACAGCCTACCATTGAACTCTTGCAGTGGTTGCAATGTATGACTTTGCTTAGCAATACGGAGAGTTTGGTTACAACTATAGACCAATTTGACAAGTTGAATTATCCTCAGTTGTACAAGGTTGCACATAAACTTTATAACTACGAGGTTAACGAGCGTAAGATGCCGAAATCACTCATCGGAGTCATCCAAAAACTCCAGGATGAGAAAGGCGAGTCACGCTTGGCAAAGACACATTTACATTACATGAGTCAGTCAAAACTTCTTTCGAAGGAGATTAACATATATCTCAATCCAAACTATGTCTTTAATGTTATACTTCCCAATCTTTATGAACTTATAAATACTTACGGCTCAGGAAGCGGCGGTGTTAAAGAGTATCGCTCAAAAAAATACCAGCCCTCTCTTCCAATACCTGTCTTAGACGACATCGACGAGATTTTGTCCCAAAATAGGGAAGAGAATGGTGACAATTACGATTACGAACTAGAAAATGAGTCCGGGAAGAACTATCTCCAAGGAGACCCCGCTACTGAAAATAGCGACATGACAGTTCCAGATAGTGAAAAATTGAAAGGCGACCTGCTCTATGGAGTAATTCCGCAACCCTCCTCAGTCGCATATAAGGACTGGAATGACGAGTCTCTCGAAGCTAATCCTTGGTGAGATTTACGAGTCAAAATGTGCTTATTACATTTGTGAACCTCCTACTCTGACCATATGACTACTCTATTTTTGGTATTCTTGAAGTTCCAGTCCTTTGTTTTGCATGCATGTACAGTAAAAATTTTATTGTACACTACGGAATCCTGCCTATTGTCACATTATGAAACTTTTCTTAGCATACATAATTTCTTGGATTGTTGTTTGATCTGATAGTAAATAAAATATAAGTAAGAGACACACAATGTTTCCCTATGAGTTGATTCGGCGTTATTTATTTATGTCTCTCTATTTTTAGGAAGAAGACGCATAGAGACAACACATTTTTTGTTCCTTTTTTTTTTTATATATTTTTCTTAGCTGTGGCTATAATTATTTTTTCATTTGCCGAAATAGTCTAGATATTCGCAGCAGTAGAAAATTTAGCGATATTTTTCAGGTACGAAGCAGTTTTAAGCCTTCTTTTTATTTTGCTGTTATACGCGTATATGCAAGTATACGCACGAGGCAACATGGGCGCAGATATGATTTGGTGAGCGAGAGAGGGAAAGTGGAGGGTAGGTCTCCTATATCCAAAAACTCCAACGACAATTGTACAACACAAAGCAAGCTAAATTCTATTTAAATGTAAGATAAGAAGCAAAAAAACGAATATAGTCTTACAGCTTTTGTTCAATCTTTTTCGGACCGGATATCGGTAAATTATGTTTTTGTTCACTCTTTTTTTACAAGTACTTGTGACAGTATGGATAGCGTCAGCTTCGAAAGATGGATTCGTTTCCATGGATTTTAATCTTTTGAAAGGTAAAAATTTACAGCAAGCGTTTGATAACTTGTTTAACTCACTTAAAATACCATCAAATAATAATGGTTCAAGCGAAAATGGTAACAGCACTGATCCAGTGAAGTTGGAAAATGAGAAGCTCTTTTACGTGTCAAAAGTCAAGATAGGTTCACAAAAAAATGAAGTCGAAGTTCTCATAGACACCGGATCTTCTGATTTATGGGTAATGTCGAGCGAGAACCCACATTGTGAAGACAATGGTGGTAAAATTGATTGCAAACAATACGGAACATTTAACCAAAATACGTCAAGCACTTTCGAAAACAACGGAACAAGCTTCAATATCACCTACGAGGACAACACGTATGCGAGGGGTTCGTGGGGTACTGATACGATATCCATTGGTGATAATTTGGAATTGAAGAATGCCAGTTTCGCTGTGGCCAACGATTCAACTTCTAATGTGGGCGTTTTTGGTATCGGATTTATAGGACTGGAAAGTTCAGAAAAACAATACAGAAACGTTCCTCAACTCATGAAGGACCAGGGGTTTATTAAAAAAGTTGCCTATTCTTTGTATATTACTTCTGCTGAATCAAACAGTGGTTCAATAATATTTGGAGGTGTCGACCATGCCAAGTATTCTGGTGACCTTAAGTCGCTTAAAATACAACCTACTAATGATGCATACAAAAGAGTTCAAGTTCAATTGGATTCAATTAAATTGGACGTTAGTTCAGGCAATTCTAATTCTTCAAAGAATAATACAAATGTTGATGTTAATAATCCAGCAATTATTGACTCAGGTACTACTTTAACTGCCTTGCCACCAAAGATGTTTGAACAGGTTGCGCAGGGTGTTGGTGCAAATATTTCGGAGTATAGCGAGAACGGACTTCAAGTCCCATGCTCTTTGAGATCTCAAAATAATTATGTTACTTTCAAATTCCAAGAAAAGGATATCAAGGCTGATCTTTCTAATTTTGTTGAATTAAGTGAGAGCACTGGCTCACCAACTTGCACTCTAGGCTTTTTGCCTTCCCAGCAATTGATTCTAGGTGACAATTTCTTGAGATCCTGCTACACGGTGATTAACTTAGAGGATAAGACCGCTTCGATAGCTCAAATGAAGTATACAGATGACAAAGACATTAGTGTTATCGATTGAGAGATTAAGTACCAGGCTTAAGTACTAGGCTTAGACTATTTTTAAGTTCGTTCAATTTTTTTTTTTTCTGAAAGACTAAATATTATACCTCTGAAATTTTCAATTGAAATGCTATATAAACAAGAACTTCGTCGAAAGTTTCATAAATGTCCTTGTTCGAATTTACTATGTACCAAAAAAAAAAAAAAGGTAGGTAAATTTATTAAGTCACAAGACTCAATTCCAATTAGTTCATGAAGCGAAAGTACGTGTGAACCATTAGCACCAAGGTCGAAACAGTATCGAAGGTTTTTAAGTAATTGTTAATAGTAGATGCTCTTTTTAGCTTTAGCTCCGGCAATATTTATAAATATCAACTCATTTTAGACAAAAAGTTATTGTTATTTATCTTTGCCTTATTTATCTTTCCAAGATGTTTTTTTCGCCATTTCATAAGATCATTGGTCTTAAGATCTTCATCCATTTTAGATTTATCGAGACAGTCCCATAACCACTCAGGATAATCATGGTCTTCTAGTGCAACAGGCTCATTTCCGCTCTTCCTCATCTTTAAATTCAAGACAGTACCAGCCTTGCAAGATGACCTTACTTTATCTTCCCATACCCTTGCGGTCTGAGCAAATAGACGCTTGTGAATGAGTCCCCTCGTGAACATGAACAAATATAATAGATATTTAGGCCCTGTCACTCGTCAACGAACGATTCTTCAATATGTAATATACACAACTCATTCGTTCTTTATGTCGTGCAATAAATTTTCAAGTCGTTTAAATGTCGGTAAAAATATTTCAAAAATTTTTCACTCGCTTTTAAAGCAGCATAAAATTAATATGGCACCAAAAAAGAAGGCAGTTCAGGAAAAGCCTGTATTATTGGGTAGACCAGGTAACAACTTGAAGTCTGGTATTGTTGGTTTGGCAAATGTGGGTAAGTCTACTTTTTTCCAGGCCATTACCAGATCCCCATTAGGTAACCCAGCGAATTACCCATTTGCTACCATTGAACCGGAGGAAGCTAAAGTCATAGTTCCTTCGGATAGATTCGAAAAACTAGTTGAGCTATACAAACCAAAGAGTGAAGTGCGGGCTTTTATGACAGTGTATGATATTGCGGGATTGACTAAAGGAGCTCATTCTGGTGAAGGATTAGGTAACAATTTCTTAGCCAATATTAGGGCAGTGGATGCCATTTTTCAAGTAGTACGCTGTTTTGAGGACTCTGATATCATTCATATTAATGATGAGGTTAACCCCGTCAACGACTTACAAGTCATCCATGATGAGTTGAGATTTAAAGATATTGAATTCGCACGTAAACATTTGGAAGGACTTGAGAAGATCACGAAAAGAGGAGGGCAATCACTTGAGGTGAAGCAAAAGAAAGAAGAATCAGAACTAGTAGCGAGAGTCATCGAATTATTAGAGAATGGTGGCAGAGTGGCCAACCAAAAATGGACAGCTAAAGAGGTGGAGTCTATCAACTCTATGTTTTTATTAACCGCAAAGCCAATTATTTACTTGGTTAACTTATCAGAAAGAGATTATATTAGAAAGAAGAACAAATTCTTAGCCCAAATCAAAGAGTGGGTTGACAAGCACTCACCAGGTGACGTTATAATTCCCGTATCCGTTTCCATGGAGGAAAAGTTGGCTGGAATGGAATCCGATGAAGCAAGGGATAAATACTGTAAGGAAGTCGGTGCTCAATCGGCGTTGCCAAAAGCCATTACCACTATGAGACAAAAGTTAGATTTGATTTCCTTCTTTACTTGCGGTCCTGATGAGGTGAGAGAGTGGACCATAAGAAGATATTATACAGCCCCTCAAGCCGCTGGTATTATCCACACTGATTTGGAGAAAACTTTCATTTTGGCTCAAGTCTTCCGCTATAACGATTTGATTGAATATGGTGACGAAAAATCTGTTCAAGCACACGGTAAATTGATGCAAAAAGGCAAGGACTACTATGTAGAAGATGGTGACATCTTGTTCATCCGTGCTGCTGAAGGTAAAGCTCGTTAATAGAAGTGTATTGCTCGGTATATTAATAAATTCTACAAACTCTAAATGCTGTAGGAACTAGAGGAGAAAGACTGTATATAAAAGGCACGTCAAGTATTAGTTTGAAGCAATTTGAAACCCCCCAAAAATAGCATTACAGGGATCCTGGGGGTATTAAAAAGAATAGTAGTGGCTTATGCGATTCTCTATAAGGAAGACTATATTCCTGGTAGGGATATCAGCCATTCTTGTGGTTTTGATATTAGTTGCTCGGTATCCTATCTCATGGAACTATGAAGACTACTTGTTTAGATCGTATGAGGAGGGTGATTTTCGTCGAAGTGATCAATTGGTGAAGAAGAATATTCATTATTCGAACTATGAATTCACTCATGAACAGAAGCTAAAGCGCCAACTACATTCACGGGCTTTGGAGGCTAAATCAATGACAGAGAAGTGTGCTTGGTTTTTTAACTTCATTGATAAAGCAGAGCCTGAAAAATCCTTTCACGTATTTGAGAATAGGAATTACGACAAGGGGATCACTGACAAAAGGAACTTTGTGGAGGGGAAACTAGATTCTCTTAAAAAGGAACGTAACAATGACCCCCATGCTATTGAAAGGAAAGATAATATTTCAATAAATGTTGAATTCAACCAGGCTGTACGGGATACATTTTCGATCGAACAAGAAATGGCAGATTTAACTACGATTTATAGACTTTTTGGAAAATGTTTTGAAAGGGAGGCTTTTGACCTCAATGATGAGAAGCAGGCCAATCTAAGAGAAAGGTACACAGAGAAATTATTTCCTTTTTTGACAGGGGAGCCGCCGGATTTTCAAAGACTCAATGAAACTACAATTAATAAAGGGTATCCAGTAATCCACGGCGGAGGCAAATTCGATGAAATTTCTTACGAAGGAGAAAACATTCTTGATTTTATGAAAAAGAAGAAAAATGGGAAAGGAATTGTATTGACTGGTGTTTCAAGACACAGCAAGGACCTAGTGAAATTAATACGTGTACTTCGTGCATTGGGTAATGAACTACCTATCGAGATTGTTCACAAAGGTGATTTTAGTAAAAGAAGTCAACATTATTTAGTACAAGCGGCTACTACAGAAAGAGACGTCTTGTTAGATCCCAAGGATATAAGAAGTCAGGATAAAAACAGTTTTGAAGCTCAACTAATAAACAAAGCTAGTGCAAGAAATTATAGCTTTCCTAAGCAGGAACTTTGGTTTGTAAATATCCAGAATTCGATTCAGAATACAAATAGACGGTCTTTTCCAGGTTATGTTAATAAAGTTTTTGCATTATTACTATCTTCTTTCGAAGAAGTGCTCATGCTAGATGTCGACACTGTGCCGTTAGTAAATCCTAACGAATTCTTTAATAGTCAGCAATACCAAAAATCAGGCACCTTCTTTTTTCGAGATAGAAGTCTAAAGGACTTTAATAATTACATTGAGGTAAACTACTTTGCAAAGTTATTCCCTTTCAGGAATGATTCTATAGAAACAATATTCGGAATCAATCCTATCACTAATTTCACTTTAAAAAACACATATATTGGTGGCTATAGGCATTTTCAGGAAGCTGGCGTCGTCGCTTTTAACAAGGAGAGGCACTTTCGTGGATTGCTTATGTTACCCCCTCTTATATATTGGAAAGAACCTGTCCAGTCTTCCATCTGGGGCGACAAAGAGATATATTGGTTATGTCTATCTTTAGCGGGTGATGAGGACTATCAATTTAATAACTATACAGCCGCAAGCATTGGAAATAAAGTCTCAGAATCAAAGGACAAATTCTATCCTGACTCAGAGGGTAGGGAATTATGTTCAAGTCACCCTGGTCACTACGGAAACAACGGAAAATTAATGTGGATAAATTCAGGTTTTAATTATTGCAAGAAAAATATGCCTGGTAAGGACAAAGCATATTTTCCATTCAGTAATCATGATTTGCCGGAGTTGCATGATTTATATCATAATCCTTTAAGGATCAAGGTAGGTGTGGTACCACCACCGTTGCCAATATTGCGAGAGCTCTGTGGTAGTTCTGAAGAGCAGTGGGAGGTGAATGATATGTGGAAAAATAAACCGAAGGATGTAGACGATTTGGATGGGGAAGAGCGAGATAAAAATCAATTCTTGACTAACCGAAACCCCCAGAAAGGGTGGATCCGCACACCAATTTGTACAGATTATCAGTATTGTGCCTGTGAAGTTATTGATGGGTTCTATCTGCAAGATGTTTTGAAAGGACAATTCTTTGAGTCTACCGAGGATGAATCTGAGTTATATACATTCTTAGGCGATTTATGGAGCAGTGGGAATGTAAGGGATTTGCGTGACTTACCTTGAACTTCCAGATTTGAAGGAATAATTGTGTAAAGAAATGGATTTTAGCTGACTTGGTCCGGGGAAAGTGAGACGAGAAGGTGAGTAGGTTTTCATTTTCCTTTTTTCCTTTTTGTTTTCTTTTTTTTTTTTTTTTTTAAGTTTTCATTGGTTTTGTAAATAGATAAAATTACGACTCTTTTAGTTGTCAAGTTTGCAGAAAAAAAATAGGATGTTCTGGCATGAACGACCGCTAGTCAAATTTTTAGCCTACTTGCAAAATAAGACTTTAATTTTGTGTCAGTCGAATACATTCCTTTTAAAACTTTATGGTGTCATTTTCTGTGAACATGTCAATGAATAATAAAGTCATGGGTTTTTCAAGAATAGAAATTCAAAGATTATTAATTTTTGACGTTTTTTGAGTTGGAGGTCATAAGTAATTTTTCTAATTATACGGCTTCTAGAATATATGCAATAAAGTAATATAATTAAGTTAGGAAAATTTGTGGTAGTTTTGTGCTTTTGAAGATCATTTTGTACCCAGTTCGACGCATAATGATTATTCTAAGCTGAATCTATATAAATACTTTATCTAAAAAACCCGTAATAACTCATATAAATAAATTAGTATAGTTTGGGAGGGAAGAAATTGGTCCCTCAAAATAAATATCATTATCTTTGCAAAAACTTTCAATCACGGAATAATTTACACGGTCCTTTAAATGATAAAATGAATCTCTCAAAATTCTCAATAGTCCAAGTTTGTCATTCGTTTTGGGTGTTCTTACTTCCAAATGTTGAAATTTGAAGACCCCGGCCAAACCGTTGGACGCAATGAATCTATTTGAGATTATATTCAACAATTCATTCAGACCAGTAATGGTTAAGAAATGAATCACCTGAACGAAAGATTTCAGACTTAACTTGGTAAAACCCGCAAATTTCATAAAAGACAAGAATGTTTGAAATCTTCCAAGAAGAGGGTGTTGACTTTTCCCCAAATGAGAATTAAGTGAAGCAGCAACGATAAAATACCTCATTGAAGAATTAAATAGTGCGAATTTACTAAACTCTAAGTTACACTTATGCAATTCCATCATGAGGTCAGTTGAATTTGATTTCAAAATATTGAAAGCTAGCTCACCACAATCATAGCATTTGCCAACCAGACGGGAGAAACTGTTATTGGATAGACTGCCATTGATCTGATTCACATAAATGAGCTCTTTTACCTCGGGAGACGCTGGTACAATATTCCCAAATTCCTTCAAAGCAAATTCAAATGATCCATTAAGCAAATTATACTTGAGAATAATGTTAATGAGCCCATTCGAATTTTTTACAAACTTATACGACTCCGTATTATTGAAGTAACACTGAAAAAGTTCATTAAACTCAGAATAGCGGCCAGCCTTCAAGTATAACTTAAGAACCAGTTGTAAAAGCATAAGGTCGTCTTCTTTGTCTAAACTCAAAGACTCAAAAGATATGTCAGAATCAAGAATACGATTAATTGCATTGAAGTCATTTGACGATTCAACATAATTGAAATATCTAGAAACCCACCCACTATCGCAACACTCACGATAAAAAACTAGAAAGCTAGAATTCAAAGTGCTTTGCAAATACAAATTTTGAGACTCCTCGACAACGCTTACCATGCTCGATAGAAGCTTGGGCTCAACAATGTTTATATTCTTTGTCATATATTTAAGAAGATGAATGAGAAATTTATCAGATCCTAACGAATATATTCTTTCAAGTACAATACGCCTTTCTTGCGGCTTCAAGTTCAATGAAAGAACACGTTCAATTAGCCCCGAAAACGATATCATTCGACTTCGCTCCATACAATTGAAAACAAAATTTTGGTTAAGCACAATCATCCATGTGCTAAGACTGAAATTATAGCCTTTCAAAAATAAATCGATAAAAGACTTAATCCCAGAGGGGTAATTTGCATTCAAAAAATAACTTAGATTAACTTTAGGTACATGTTCAAAAGAACCTTGTGGACCAAGCTGAGTATTCTCTTCCTTCAAAACAACCCCATTAGAACGTAAAGCGTCGAACATTTCTTTAGATAAGCTATTTCCGCAAATACCATTGATCTCCAACAAGCTGCTCAACATAAGAAAATTCGAAATAAGTTGCTCTTTGAAATTTACGGCAAAGTCGTTCAAAGTCACGTAGTGGTTATCTATATTTTCAAATTCATTAATTAACAATGCTTCGTTATGCAAGATACCAAGCAAAACTTCTCTCTGTTGGATTGTATTTTGAGACAGGTACCAAATGAACAGATTTGAAATGTTTACCAACCCCATTATATCATCTCTTTGCAACAGAAATTCTTGAAAAGCGTGAGTCACCATTGAAGAATTCAGCAAAATATCAACATTAAAACTCAAAGGTTCCCAAGTCAAATAGTCAGACATCCTTGAAAGAAATACAAAGAACATTCTCGGACAGCTCTGAAGATGCGACGCTTGACCTTCAATTAGTTGCACAATCAATTCCAAGTAGCTTAGATTTAATTCATTAGCGTATGCACGATGTAACAAATGGCTACAGAGTTTCCTGAGTATTTCCCACTCTTGGATAACAGGTTTTTTTACCAAAAGTTCCTTCACTAATTGAAAAATGCCCGCATAATCTTCAAGATCTAGACTTAAAGACAATAAAGGCTCCCTACAGTTTATAGCCATACTTTGATCTCCTGAAGCTTCCAAATTCTCCGAATAATAATCCTTCCTAATGGCCATATAATTATAAAGTTCCCAAATTATTTTGTAAATTCTATTTTGTCTTTCATTTATTGCATGGTCAGAACATGCTGCATATCCATTTTTTACACTTTTTTGAGCCTCGAGTTGATAAAATTCGTTAATAAAAGCAACGATCAAATTGTTATAAACGCGAACTGACAACTCTGGAAGATAGGTCAACAGATTAAATTTCCGTAACAAGTCATAGGTCTCAGCTAAGGAATTAGGTCGATGTTTCTGTGCCATGACTGATTCCAAATAAACTGATAGCAAATTTGAAAGCTCCATTTTCGAAATCCTGTTTTCGGGTAGATCATCAAGGTTTTTCTTATAGTCGACCAAAATGTCGTCCAAAAACTTGGTCGCTAAAGGAAAATTTCCCGACAATGACAACGACTTAATCAAAATGATATACATTGTATTTTGAGATTCGAGCTCCATGGGATAATGCTGCAATATTTCTTTATATTTATCGTAAGAGTGGAAAATGAATTCATAAACATCCTTTTTCAGTTCGAAGACTCCTACTGTACTCAACTGAGGTGCTATCTCCACTAAAGAGACATAGTAGAGACCTTTACTTGGGTTGATCTTCCCACAAAAAGCCAAAAGCTGATTACCCAAATTCTTGTCAAGTAAACCATGTAGTTTGTTTAAAGTTCTTAACATTGGAATAACTACATCGGAAAAATCAACATTTTCAACATTGCAAACGGAAAAAAATAAATCAACTCCCACACGAGCATACTCCAGAGCTCTCCTAAAAGAGTCATCACAGATGAAGCGAGGGAGCTTTGGTGAAACACCGATCGAAAGAGTTTGTAATGAACCTTTAAAAAGTTCCCGAATTACAATTTCATACGTCTTTCCGTCAGGTTTGAACTCCTTATACGAAGCCACTTGTAATAAATCCTGATAAACTGATAGCAAATTCGTCAACTTACTCTCTATAGATTCAATAGAGAGGTCCTCATTGTCTAGACTGCGACGACTAATCGACTCCAAAACAACATTGTACAACTCAACAGAGGGTAAATTAATCTCATTTCTTTTCAATGATTGATAAATTGGGTAAACTAAATTAAGCTCAACAGGGTCACATTTGGACGAAATTTTTCGAATGTTTGCCACTTGAGTATCCAAAAAACTCTCTTCAAAAGGTACTTCCGACTTTATGCCTGAGCCTTTTACTTCTCTTTCTACAACATCTTCCTGCCTTGCTATCTTGTTTTGTCTTCTGGAATCTGTCGTAAAGTAACGTCTCAGAGTTCTACTCGCTTTTCGTTTAGAAAGTGATAACGTTGACAAACATTCTTCAGATTTTGTTTTCAAATGAACAAGACTATTCAAAATCTCATTGTTCACTTTCAGAATATAGAATAAAATCCCTTCATCCAACATTCCCGGAGTGAAGGATGCGCCATGAATTTGTTCAGGAACTTGATTTCCGAGAACATGTGGCACTTTCCCTCTTCTCCGGAGATCACTGTCATGGGTAAAAATAGGATAATATAGGCCATAGTGCCCGCTGTCTAACCCGGAATATCTATAGCTATCAGAAGGATGCGGTCCATATTTCCACCATTTTTTATTGAAAAAATGTTTAAACTCTATTAACAGGTTGGAGCTATGGTATGAGGTTTGAAAAAAGCTAACTTTTGCTTTGACTCTCTTTGACTTTATGAAGTTGAAAAACATTTTCAATAAAGCATCATCAAACCCTCTGTAAGATTTGAGCTTACAACTTCAGGCTTTCCTTATCTGCTGCTAACAAATAAAGGCATCCAAGAAACTTTTTCTAAAAAAACATAGTGGAGGTGACCAAAAAAAAAAAAAAAAAAAAAAAAAAGAAAAATTGATTTTATGTACTTATCTACTGAATGATAGAAGAAAGCCTAAGAGTTCTCTCTAGTAGTTCGACCTCATCAGTAGGAGGGTTCTCCGACTCAGATTTTGATAATTCTAAGGCTAATTTAAGTTGCGTTTCTTCATCCATATTGTCATCATCAGCACCGGTTTGCTCGGAGACAGAACAACTTTGGCTCATAGCTATTGCCGTAGAAAGTTCATCATCTAAATCTTGATATCCAGGGCCATTAATCCTTTCATATACTAAAGCCCTCTGTCTTTTTGACTCCTCTAGCCTGTTATAATCTTCAAGCTCCATTTTTATATCTTTAGTAGAAGGCAGTTTCGAAGACCTTCCTACATTGAGCTTTCTCTTGGGTTGATGAGGAATAGGATCCTTTTCTGCGTCTCCGAATTGAAAATACTGTATAAAGTTGCCACATACTATAACTCCATTCGTAGAAGTGGCACTTTCATTTAGCTGAATATCTTGAATAGGCATCACATGAGAGTACAACAGACTGAGCTTCAGTGCGAACTTCGCAGAGCACTCTTTTATATACTCACCAGTGAAAATATTGTATACACTAGCAAAACCATTATAGCCGCCTATAACAATTACGCTACCATTCAAGGCGAGAGATGTGGCTGGCGGTATATTTGCTAACACCGGGTGTCGCTTGTTAAATATAGGATTTATTGTGCACTGAACTTCTATAGCAGACGCCGCACTCCTCACATTCCACAAAATTACGTTTCCATCAGAGAGAAGATTAGCATAAATGAGCCCATCAGAACCAGCTAACTTAGGATCATAGTCGTACATATGATGTTCAGGTATTGTCTGTAATTTAGCTTTGGCCACAGTTATATCTTTAGGAAGTAGTAGACTTCTGACCTTAATATCATCAACGACACCAAAACTTATCAGTAAGATTAATGAACTATGGCTGACTATAGCATTGCATCCACCAAAATCAACGTCTAGAAAACTCCTATATTCTGAAATATCCAAGTCAAGGTCCACTCTTTGAACCTCCGATGTGCGATAGTCTATAAGGAACAAGTTGACACCTTGTACAACAATGTATGTTCTGAAGTCCGACTTAATATTTATCAGCGGCTCGTCGAGATTCATCGTAAGTAAAAGTTCTCCATTCAGCTTCCAAAGCTGGACCTTGCCACCAGCAGAACAAGTAATGCATTGGACGTTTTCTCTGTTTTTGTCAAACTGTGAGTTAATACAAGAGCCCATTATAGGCAAATACGAACTATCCTCTGGTTTCGTAAGTTGTATCACCGATGACCGGCTAGAAGCCGATGCTGTAGATTTGCTTAGATCTTTCAAGAACAGCTCGCCACTCGTCTTCGCAACGAACAAAAACCTCCAGCTAACACTATAGCTTGAAATATTAGTAAACAAATGATTGCCAGGAATAAAAACTTGGTTTTTGCCATTACTCAAACTGCACATGGAAACATCGCCGTTGATCGACGAAAATGCTAATAGTCTATCACTCATAAAATCCGTTAAAACGAAATCTAAATAGCCGTAATCATTGGTCAACAACCTGTAGCTTCGATGGGTCGCTATCGACTTTTTCCATTTCTTAAGCACTTTCATTCGATAAAGATATTCAACTACCCAATATCTCGATCGACTTACGCTTGGAAATGCCTTACCAGTCCCGAATTTCAACCAAAAAGAATTTATCCATGTAACATCTTCCTGGATAAGCCTATTCCACTGCTTGCTCACTAATCTCACAGAAGCTAGTTGCAAAGGATCCAAGTTGGAAAATATATTTATCAACACCTCGTTGGGCAAATCATTCAAGCTTACCGAGGGATCTTTGGGGTGATTTTCTTCCTCGCCTCCTATAGTATTCCCCAAGCGATCCTCAAAACTCCTCTCCTCCATGACTAAAGTCTATCCTCACTTTAGACAACGTGCTTTATACTTTTATTAACGATGAGATAAGAACAAAATAAATTGTATTTTCACGATTACTTCCAAATTCAGAAACCTACATACAGCAACCTGCCAAAATTTTGAACCAACTTTTCAAGCATAAAAAACTACAGTCTTTGGAGAACTTGCAGGTCTTCGACAATGAGAACAGAAGATTTTTCTTTAGGATTGCTGAGGATTACTCACTCGAAGAGTACGTGAAGTGAATTTTTTTTTTTTTTTTTCAATTTTTTGGTTGGCTTTTTTTTTGTTAACGCTTTCTTAACCAGAGCTATCAAGACCGAGTTTGAAAGAAAGAAATCAACACTTAAAAAGTTATCGCTCATATATCGTGCCACACCCTTAAGTAACTTGAGAAAATACCTCAGTGTTCACTTGGTCGTATAGGAAAAGTATTTAATAATATGTAGTTTTAGGGTATGTGATTAGCTTGTCTAGAATAGCAGAGATTTGTCATGTTTTGAATGTCAAAAAGCTGAGCAGTAACAACGAGACACCAAATCTGGGTACTTCCCAGGAGAGATCTCTCTTGTATTAACTTTTTATCGGAGAAAAAATCGAATAACTTATGCGCAATTTTGTTTAACATCCTGTCTGGTGAGTGCGACCTAAACCTAAGAAAAGCAATAATAACCTAAGTAGAGGAACTTAAGAAATATAGGTTTTATAAACAAGAGAACATTAAAATATTAAATCGCTTATGATTAAGACAAAAGTGGTTTTGATAGATTTTCTCAAAATACATAAGCTTTTCAAGCAATATGGTTAAACATTATACATTTACTACTAAATGGTGACCATATTATTCCTTAGATCTAACATAATGTTAACCCTCCTTTCTTCCCTCAAAAGCTAATGGATCAATTTGTGGACCGGGGAGTTTTTTTAAAGAATATAAATATATTTCTAACAAATTTGTCTTCTCGTTTTATGGATTCTTCCACTCTGGTTTCAATACTCTTTAATGTATCAAGTGAGTAGTTTTCACTTGTGGATATAGTGACATAAGCACTCGTGATAGCTCCTGAAGTGAGCAATGATAGTTCAGACATCTCGAGGCCCCCAAGGTCTCCCTGTTTTAACTCATTTGAAATAACGTTCTTGATTCCAACGTACAGCTGATCATTCTTACTTATCCCTCTATCTACAAGTTCCAAGATAGAATCCTTTAATGGGGACCATCCAGCTTTAATAATAAAGAGAGAAACACCGAGCCCTCCTACAGAATCCAACCAGGCAATGTCGAGCCAATTACCCCCAGTGACAGTTAACAATGCGACAAACGCAGTCATGGAATCAATCCGATGATGCCAGGCATTAGCCACCAAGACTTTTGAATTCATTTCTTTCGAAACACTCATAGTTTTGCGGAAAAGAAGTTCTTTTACAATAATAGAACCCCCTGCCAACCAAGCAGCACTCATGCTAGGAATGGGTCTTCCTGATGTCCCGGCTTCGGACCCGGGGCTATGCTCGCCACCTTGTATAGTTGATAATCCTTCTAGAGGAGTATGAGAGTGTCCAATATGTATCGTAGACGCGTATTCATAAATACTAGAAGGCAAAATGTGTTCAAACACCTGTAGAAGTGAGGACCAACCTATAGATATTCCTGCAAGTAACAAGATACCACTAACAAACACCGCTCCAACAGTCTCTATCTTACCATAGCCTAAAGGAAATTTCGTCGCGTTTTTAGGCTTTTCAACAAAGTTTACTGTTGCCAATGTCATAAAATCCGCAAACATATCCGATACGGAATGAATTGCATCCGCGATGAGAGACTGTGAATGATAATACACTCCTCCCACGCCTTTAGATAGCGCCAACGCTATGTTAACCAAGGTTCCTATCCATGTAATTTTAACAGCTGGATTAGACAAAATCGTTTCTCTGTTGGTAGAAAGCAACTCATTTGCTTCACCATGTGAATGTGTATGCGAGTGTGAATGCGTATGCCCAAATAAAGATCCATATCCTTCGTTATTTTGATGTGAGTGCTGATGATTATGCTCTTGACCATGCTCTTGACCATGCTCTTCTTTGTCACATACTTGTGAATTTTTGACTTCTTCAGTCATTTGTGTTTTCTGTGGATCGTTAGTTTTAGCATTGTTAGCAATGGTTCTTCTACTTTTCAAATCTGCTAAACTCATAATGCCATCAACTCTCGGGGCATGTTTGTTATTAACCCTGTCCTTCACATTCCATGCAAGTTTCTGCCACGGTGTATTACAGTTACTGTGCAAACGACACCTAAAAGCCCGCGAGGAAACCCTTGATTTCAATCTTTTTATCGATATCATATTAATGTTCTAATGTACAAATACTTTTGAAGTATCGATAAGTAAAATTTGTGATAAAATCACACACTATCTATAAGAACAGTTTAAATACGCAAATATTATTGAATAAGTTGATGCACGTCCTCTAGGGACAGCAGATTACTACATTTGAGAAGCGAATAGTTTCTCTACCATTTCAGGGGAGGTGGAATTAAACATAGTGTTTTCAGGGGTTACCGAAGGGTCTGAGGAAAGTTTCTGGGAAGAGACTTTTTCTTCTTTTTCTTCTTGTTCTTCTTGTTTCAACTTCCGTAAAGCGTTAGTCAATAGTGTCTTCTCTTGGATCTTAAACAAAGTATCTCGGATGTGAGAAGATGGACTGCGGATATGCATAAAATTACAATGATCGCCTCGAGCGCAGGTGCCCACTTCATATTCGCGACAATTAGCATCCTGAAAGCTTTCCACTGGCGAAAGTTCGCTATGTACTGGTCTTCCCGCATACCACTCATGGTTTAAAAGACGAACAGCATTGTGAGCTGGGTCTTTTTGCGTAAACCTGACGTAGACGTTCCCATTAAGATGGTTATTCTCATTTTCGCAGACAACTAACGAATCCACCTCACCTATGGAGGCAAATTTAACAAAAATGTCTTTGTAGAAGTTATCGAAGTATTCCTGAACTTGAGCAGGATTGAGTTCTTCGTTGTAATTTTTATTAAGTCTTGGATTCTGGTATAAATTAGGCAATAGTATAGTGTAAGAAGACGTAGGTTTTATATGTCTTCGAGCGCATTTCTCACCATGCCTACACGCTCCGATCTTAGTATAGAATACACAGGTAATTTTATCGTCATTATATCCCATCCTGCTTTTCCTCTATACGATTAGACAGGTGGCTACTATATCTTTAAATATATATATCTTTTTCTTTTTATTTTATTTTATTTTTTTTTTTTCACGTATAGTCTCACTACATATGCAATGTTCTTATGACGAGAAGGATAACGAAAAGCTTCATCTACAAAATTTTTTTTTCTCGATAATTTGTACCCGGCAAGCCACATAAGCAAGAGATGAAATTCTTCTATTTTGTTCTTTTTTCCTCTGAGCTGCTAGGACAATTTTCCGCAATTTTCAGCAGTTTCAGCATTTTCAATACTTAGAAGCAAAAGACTTGGTCATTAGGCTCTGATTTTAGCACACCTTTGCTCCATCCAGCTTTAGAAGCGATATCGAGTACAGCAAGCCTCATTTCCGGGGGACCGCAAATGAGAAGTCTATTTTCGGGAAGAGGAGCAGGCATATAGGCCTTGAACATATCACTATCGACAAAACCTTTTAGACCCTGCCAACCAGGTGGAGGATGGGACAAGGTATAGTGAACCTCAAAGTTAGGATATTTTTTGTTTATCTCATCAAGCTCATCCTTCAAAAGGATATCATTAATGGTTTCGTTGGCAAAGATCAAAGTAAGTTTGGTGAAATCTTCGGGAGTAGTTATCACCCTTGTAAGAACTTGCAAAATGGGGGTTATGCCTGAGCCTCCTGCTATAAGACCAATCTCCTTTGCCATGTTGGTTCTGTATTCTAATCGGCCAACAGGACCTCTAAATTTCACGAACAGGCCTTCTTCCATCATTGCTAACCTCTTCGAAACCTTACCATTTGGGTAAGCTTTAACCATGATATCCATAAAACCTTGGTCGAAGTTATTAGAAATAGGGGAATAGTAGCGAATCTCATCCTTACCGTCGATTGTCATACAACAGGCTACATGATGCCCAGTAGGGATATCTAAAGTCTCGTTTTCATGCTTCAATTTAAACCGGTAAATAGCGGTATTTCTAGAAACAATGGTCTTATCAAGTAACTGGAGATCATTCCATTTGTGCGGGACTAATGATCCCTGTCTTAACTTGGCTAAATAAAATTGCACTGACAAAATGACTACAATAAATGCTATAGTATAAGGCAAATACTGTACTCCGAAAATAAGAGTTCCCCCAATCATCAAAGCAACAGGGATATAAATCCCATGCAAAGGTTCTCTGAAAAGCTCACTTTTGTCCTCCATAGCAAAGATTTTTTTTAAAAGCCGAAAACCTAAGTCTACGCTTAAAGCTAAGAGTTCGTTGACATGTTGGTAACTACACGTATATTTCTTAGACCTTAAAACGAACCACTATATAATTATCAACCAAGAAGGTGCCAGTGACTAAAGAATTCCAAGTAAAACTTTGTGGGTTAAAGTCAATGGCAAGAGAGAAATTACAAATCTAGACCAAGGATACCAGAGATTTTAGTAATCGAATTAAAAGCGAGTAAATTAGTATTCTTCTTCCTCGTCCGGGTATGAATCAGTTCCCACTTCGATGTAGTCTCTTTCCAAAGCGGCCAAGTCTTCTCTTGCTTCAGTGAACTCACCTTCTTCCATACCTTCACCAACGTACCAATGCACAAAAGCTCTCTTGGAATACATCAAGTCGAATTTTCTGTCGATTCTTCTCCAAGCTTCGGCAATAGCAGTGGTATTTGACAACATACATACAGCTCTGTTAGCAGCTGCTAATTCGGAGCCTTTAATTGAAGTAGGAGGTTGATAGCAAATACCTATCTTGAAACCAGTTGGACACCAGTCAACCATCTGCACTGTTCTCTTAGCCTTGATTTGAGTCACTGCATTTTGTACGTCCCTAGTAACAACGTCACCACGGTACAATAAACAAGTAGCCATATATTTACCGGTACGTGGATCGCACTTGACCATCTGATTACCAGGCTCAAAACAAGAGGCTGTAATTTCAGAGATCGAATTCGACTCATGCACAGCCCTGTTTTTAGAAAAAACTGGTGCATAAGAAACCAAGGGAAAGTGGATTCTTGGGTAGGGCACCAAGTTCGTCTGAAATTCGTTCAAATCGACATTAAGAGACCCGTCAAATCTCAAAGATGCCGTCACCGAGGAGACCACCTGGGCTATTAAGCTATTCAAAGAATCAAAGTTTGGTCGAGAGATATCGAGATTACGGCGACACATATCATAAATAGCCTCATTATCCACCATGAAAGTACAATCAGCATGTTCCAAAGTCGTATGAGTAGTCAATACCGTATTATAAGGCTCCACAACTGAGGTAGAAACCTGAGGAGCAGGGTATACTGCAAACTCCAACTTAGACTTCTTTCCGTAGTCGATGGACAACTGCTCTAACAAAAGAGATCCCAATCCGGATCCAGTACCACCTCCCAAGGAATGTGTAAAAAGAAAGCCTTGCAATCCGTCGCATTGATCTGTCATCCTTCTGATTCTGTCCAAAACATCATCCAAGATCTCTCTTCCTACAGTATAATGACCTCTAGCATAGTTATTGGCTGCATCTTCCTTCCCGCTAATCAATTGTTCAGGATGAAACAAATCTTTGTAAGGTCCTGTACGAACCTCGTCAATAACGTTCGGCTCAAGATCCACATACAAAGCTCTTGGAACGTATTTTCCCGACCCTGTTTCGCTAAAAAATGTAGAGAATCCCTCTTCTCCTCCCTGGGGTCTGTCTAACCCTTCTTGTAAATATCCATCAGGGGTGATTCCATGCTCGTGCGAGTAGAGCTCCCAACAAGCATTACCAATTTGGCAACCCGCTTGTCCGACTATATAATCGTTAGTACAGCTGCCCTGATGTCGTCCTCTTTGACACGGTACTTAAAATAAATTCGACGTGTAACATTTTTAGTCTAAGCTCCGTGTTATCCTTCTTAGCCAACATATAATTCTAACATACCGTTAATACTTATAACTTCTCTCATTATAAGCCTCTCTATATTTCCAAATGTTAGAAACTACTGTTTTCAGTATCTACCTTGTTACAATGATCTATATAATTTTTTGAAGTCCTTTATTTACATCGCTCTGACGAAAAAGTCGATATCAAAACACTAATGGTAGACTTCCTAATTCGGTAGTAAATAAAATGCACGTGACAACATTAGTAACATTTCAAACCCAGTCACCAAATACAATGATTGAAACAAACTTGTTCGGCTCATTTTGTCCAAAACAAATGATGTTCTCACTAACAAAACACTGTTAATTCGTGTTTTCCAAGAGACCTGCTCCACCGAAAAAGAAAAAGGAAGTAAAAGTATACATATATTAGGAAAAAAAAAAAAAGAAACAATAAGCCTCCTAAGCTCTTGTCTTCCCTAAGATTGTTTCAAAATACCCAAGAGCTTTTTCATATAAAGTCTTAGGTAGCAACTCTTGTGTGGGAGGATTTCCGTTCTTAAGTCTCCAAGCATCACGGTTAGACTCCTTTTGAGACTTCACGGGAACGTTTCTGTTTTGCTTAACTAGCCTAAGTAATTCCTCTTTGGAAGAAGAACCAAAAAAACGGACTCCACGAATGCGCAAGAACTGTTGTAATTTTTCTTTAGACCACTGCTCTACACCCACAAGAAAGGAATCATTGATAAGGTTTTGAGCTTCCTCTTTACCCTTTGAAAGAAAAGGACTTACACGTTCCTTGGTTGCTTGAACCCAACGGAAAATATCGTTTTGAAAGATCCCCTTGTGCTTTTTCAATACATCTCTCAAAGCATTCTCATTTAGTTCACTAAAGCGAAGGGGACCCCAAGAAAGTGTTGGAGTGCAAGAGAGATATTCAATAAGTTGCTCTGTCGTTAAATGATCTACGAAGTCGTCTCTTATATTGCCATCCTTATCAAAAAGTTTAGCATTTGAAAGGTCCAAGGAATCAAACAAGTTCTGTTTTGTTGCCTGCAAAGATTTCGTTATCGGATATACAGAGAACCTTACCTTCTTAGCTAACTTTCTCTTGGCCTCTTTATTATTAAATTCGATTCCATACCTTTGTAGCCAATTCTTCAATTCTGCTCTATTCCAGTTTCTAAACAACCATTCACTCAAATACTTTCCCGATGCTTTATTTTTGAGAGCAATCTCGTCGTAATTTTCTCGTGCCAATCGTAAAAGTTCTTCTGGCTGAGCTTCTTCGCCGAAGCTAATATGGTTACCTTTCAAGAATTTTTTAAGTGTTGTTGCATGCCACGTTTCAAAAATCCACCGACCGACATGCTGATCGTCTTCATCTAGCAAATACCTCAAATACTTACCTGTCTTATCAGTGTCCTCTTTCACTTCTTGTGATTGACCAAGTATTACACTTATCTTTTTGTTTGCTTTTTCGCAACATCTCTCATTCGATTCCTCTCTATTGTAAGGTACAGCAACGTCACTAAGGAATTGCTTGGTCTCTGTCTCTGACCAATTATTTGCTATTCCCCTTATACCGAAGACGACATTCAATAAGAATGCTATAAAAATCACCAGTAATTTCATGTTTCGCTATAACCTTCCTTCTACAACCGAAGTTAATTAGGAAACCTTTATGTTGATATATGGTTGCGGTTTGATGTTATAACGATTTCCTTCTCTTTTTATAATAAAATTTAGCAATATCAGAATTATAATAAATTTACCTGGTTTTTAGCCAAATAATCATTACAAAACTACCTATATTTGATATGAGAACTGCCGAATATGGCTTATACAAGTGACGATCAAGCAACCATGATGATGTACAAAAGTATCACGTGCGCGAACTAATAAATAATGTCTCGTTTACTTTATTAAGAAATGGTTCGATCGGCGAAGAAGCGATTCAGTGTTTCACGGCAGCTCTTGCACCGCGACAGTGGCTATGTAAAAATATTGTTGCTCCTAACTTTTTTTTTGTATTTGTTGTGAAGGCTGTAACTATAGTTACTAAGGATAGCAGTGCTCTGTTAAAGTAATCTAGGCACCCACAGGACCCTATAAGCGAGTCGCTTGGAGAGCCAGTTTTAATGCGGATCTAAGATCTTTTGAATCTTCATCTACTGAATCTTCAACAGAGAAGGACTCATTGTAGCATATAATGCTTGCACGGAGCCTTTCCTAGACATCTCTACATACAAAGTACGATCCTAATTTGTGTAAAATTAGTAATGTTTTGTAATATGTACCAGAAGTTTTTTTATAGATATGTTTTATCTACGCTGCGAATTCTTTATGCTCGCCTTTATTTTGGTCGCTCTCATTGCTGCGAAAAGATAATCATAGGTAAAAGACAATTAATGAAGATAAGAATACATAGCAGAGATTAATCTTCAGTATCATTACTTCCAACGTTTCTTGGAAAATACCAGATGCGCTGTAGCTATCGCCTAGGTTGTATATAGTCTAGTAGCCAGGATAAAATTGGATAGACGGAGATACGGTGAGCATGTACAATTCTTGACTACACAGATTAAAATCATATTAAGCAGAGTATCTGTATTGAGTACTGCAATAGAACACAAATTTTGCATAAAAGCTGAGTACGAGGTCTTAAGAAGCACCTATAAAATAAGAGATGCTGTTGGCAGTTTGTAAAATGCACCTGTTTCGTTTGTTCAGAAGGGGGACCAAGTTCTACGAAGCCCGTACTTCTTTCGAGAAGATGAAGACATACATAGAAACGGAAGAAGAACTTGAAAGATATAGCAGAAAAATACTGCTTAAGAAGACATTTCCAAAGAGTAGAAAAGGTCTCTGGATACTGCAAGCAAAGGGAGAAGGACTAGTGGAGCAAAAAAGGACAGAAAAAGAGTTGCGAAGTTTTTGCATTTTCTTGGGAAATAAGCAACTGATTTTATTTACAACTATTAATTCATTAGATAACATGGATGAGAAAACAAGGAGAGACGAAAATTTTAAAGCAAAGAAGAGATTTTTCAGAATTGAGATGAAATTTCCTAGCCCTAAGTTGAGAAAGCAAAAAAAAAATACCGGTGGCCAAGGAAATGGAGACAACGTCAATGCAAATAGCATGAATGAGACAAAAGAATTATCAAAGAAAAAGGCGAAAAAAGAGTACGTCATCCGCGACAATGGGTTGCTGATAGAATTTCCAAACCAGAATAATATTTTGTTTGGCTTCAAACTTATGTTTCGAAATAAATGCATGATTGACAAGAAAGCACTAGACTCCCCGTTGTCACCACGAGATATAGGACTACATTTTGAGGTGTTTCATAAAAGGTTAATAGCGACAGAGATGAATAGACTCTCTTTTTTGACACAAGCAAACTACGATAAATGAAACAATAATCTTGAAGATAACGCTATAATTAAAATGAGCTAGCATTATTTAGAAAAATAGCCATTAGAAAAATTAATGAGCATCATTCATATTACTCTTCTTATGTGAGACACATCTCCCATGCGCAAATAGTTTTGAACCCTATTATTCCTTCCTAGCATACTTTCTCCTAAATCTGTCATCGACTTCAGTAAGATAGTAAGTTCCGTTAGGGAGAGAGTCAATACTTCCAGAGGGCTTAAAAGACTTCTTTAAATGAGCGTTCGATCTAAGTTCAAGCGAATCAACATACTCTTGCGGAGTCCTTTTCTGACGACCATTCAATTTCGCTTCAAAATTCAACACTTTGTTGATGTAGGTGACATCACCTTTAACAACAACGGACATTAACGAAGAAGCCAAGCCAGAACCGTAAGAAAAAATTCCAATTCTCTTGTTTTGCAAATTCTCGGAACCAACATAATATAACAAAGACGACAAAGATGACCACGCTGAAGCAGTATACATGTTTCCGGTGTTGGTGGGTACAGTCAAAGATGGTTGTACCCTTTTCTTTAGTTCATCTTTAACTAAACCTAAGAACACCTTCTCCAAATTCTTGTCAGATAAAGATTCCTCGTATGACAACTTTGCGATCGAACTTGCAGTTTGTTCATCAAGCAACAGAGAAAGTTTAGATGGATCGGCCTTGAAGTCATTGTACAACAACCTTGCATAGCACTTAGTGACGAGTTTGCAAGTAGGAACATGGAAAACATTATAATCGAATTGGTTAAAAAGACCTATGGCTTTCTTTTCACCCTTACTGGCTTTTCTGGAGTAGGTTTCGTAGCAGCTATCTACTGCTTTAATGTAGCACGCCAAAGAAAAATGACCATCAACTTCCGGGTATTCAGAAGTGAAATCTGGCTTGAAAAGATCATAGGCGTTATCCATATAGGAACCTCTTGTTGGTTCAAAGACAATTGGTGCTTCTGGGCCGATTAACAAAGCAACCGCTCCTGCTCCACCTGTTGGTCTTGCAGCACCCTTACCATAGATAGCAATATCGCCACAAACCACTATACCGTCGCGTCCGTCCCACGCTGAGGATTCGATCCAATTCAATGTGTTAAAGATTGCTGAGGTTCCACCATAGCATGCATTAAGGTTGTCAATACCTTCAATGTCGTGGTTTTCTCCAAAGAAGGGCATAAGGGCCGATTTTATAGACTTAGACTTGTCAAGTAAAGTCTCTGTACCCACCTCAAGTCTTCCAATGTTACGTGTATCAATGTTGTAGTTCTCAATTAATTTGGATAAAGCTGTGGAAGCCAAGGAAACTGTATCTTCTCTATCATTCACAAATGACATGTTTGTTTGTCCCAACCCAATGGTGTACTTACCCTCTGCCGCTCCGTCGAACTTTTCTAGGTCACTTTGGTTGACATATTCGCCCGGAATGTATACTTCGATTCCTTTTATACCTATGTTTTGAGGTTTCGTCATAACTTATACTCTACTACCTTACTGAACGTATTAATACGTGAAAACGATTTCTTGTAAATAATTAAGTAGAATCGTAAACGAATCCAAACGAGGTAATGAATTTTTCTCGAGCGACTTAGAAACGAAAGGTAAACGAGAATGTCGTATCCAATGTCGTCAACGCGACATTATCTAGGCGAACATCTACTACGATGCCAGAATTTTATGATTTTGTCAGTTGACCTACATGCCCAACCTGATTACCGTTGGGGATAGCAAAAGAAAACTTTTTGAATATAGTGTTCTAGTACAACTTTTTATTTTTGTTTAAGTTTTCTGACTACTTGGAGCCCCCTGGACCCGTGATTTCCACATGTAGAAGCGCTTTATTCTAAATATTGAATAGCTATTTTTAGTAAGGATTCATTTTACTTCTGTACAACTCATTTAGGTTTTTGCAATGTGGTCTCGAATGGAAAGACTATATATAGGATTTTAATCCATTGTACTTTGTAACCACCTCGTCCATTTACCATTTGATTACATTCTCTCATTTTGGATTTATCTCTTTTTCTTCTTTTTAATTTTTTTCCTAAAAAAAGAAAATATAAGATTGATTTGAAATCCTATAGACATTCGAAATCCTTCAGGATTGGTACGTACTAAGTTATATAATATTTATACCACGGGACTACGTTAACTTCTAGCTACGACTATTCAAAGAAACCGATCAGACTAATTATATATTAGAAACTAAGTGCTTTTGCGACCACACATTACCTTGTTCAAATAATAAGCGCTGGCACATGACCACGACATGACGATATTTTGCGACATAGAAAGATGCATAGTACTTTGCTTATCGGTATGGATCTTTGCTTTTGCATTGACCCACAAGATGAATATATTACCAGAGAAACTTGAAAATTTTTTAAGCCGAAAGACAGTGCATGGCACTTGGGCAGGTACTTTTTATTGTAAGCCTGAGGCTATTTTTCAGCCAAGAAACATTGAAGAGATTAAGATATTGGTAGATGAGGCTCGTATGAAGAGAAAAACTATTGTAACGGTAGGATCGGGACATTCGCCTAGTGACTTGACTATGACGAATGAATGGTTATGTAATTTAGATTATTATGACAAAGTCTTAAAGCAGGAGGAATTTTACGGCCCTAAGAAGAATGGGAAAGGGGACGAGGTAAAATTTGTAGACTTAACGGTCCAATCAGGATGTCGGATTTACCAATTGAATGAATATTTGAAAAAGCATAAGCTTTCTATCCAAAACTTGGGTTCCATTAGTGAGCAATCGATAGCTGGGATTATTTCAACTGGAACTCATGGTTCTACACTGTGCCATGGTCTTGTAAGTCAACAAGTAGTTTCCTTAGAGGTGATGAATGCTGAAGGTAAAGTTATAAAGTGTTCATCTTTGGAGAATATTGAGCTTTTTAAGGCAGCTTTACTTTCGCTTGGAAAAATCGGAATAATCACACAAGTAACCCTCCGGACTATTCCGCAGTATACCATCAGATCGAAGACGGAAATTATCAATTTTGGTACGTTACTTTCTGAATGGGACGCCATCTTTTTGGATTCGGAGTTTATAAGAATTTGGTGGTTCCCTTATTCGGAAAAGTGTGTATGTTGGAGAGGCTCGAAAACGACAGATCCAATTTTGTTACCTCAACCTTCCTTCTATGATACTTGGTTTAGTAGACTTCTATATGAATCTTTACTTTGGGTTTCGGTTCATCTCTTTTCACGACTTACCCCTTACATTGAGAGATTTGTCTTTAAACAGCAATATGGAAGCTCAGAGACTTTAGGAAAGGGTAATGTAGCAGTTCAGCATTCGGTTGAAGCGTTGAACATGGATTGTTTATTCTCCCAATTTGTCAATGAGTGGTCTACTCCTATGGTTAAGGGCCCGGAAGTCTTGAGTAAGCTCCATAGACTTATTTCTCAGGCAGCTTCGGAAAATAAGTTCTATGTTCATGCACCAATAGAAGTTAGATGCTCAAACACGACGAATTCCGATAGTCCTTTTGTCAATGACAACAATGAGCTCAGTTTGTACCCATCCTCTACTTGGTTGTCCAAGAGAGATCGTCTTAGTGCTGGTCCCATACCGGGAAATAACCTACGTCCATATCTCGATTCTTCCGCCAACTTGGAGTACACTGGAGATGATTTTTCACAAGTTACTAACGAACAGCTTACTCTTTATATTAATGCTACTATGTACAGGCCCTTCCGTACTAATGTTAAAGTACGTGAATGGTATCTGTGTTTCGAGACGGTAATGATGAATGCCCAAGGCAAGCCTCATTGGGCTAAGAATTTTATTGGTTTAGACGAAGAGAAAAGTGACGAACATGATACCGAGTTACAATTATCTTATGGCGGGAAAAGTGATTATTTAATGAAAGGATTTCATTCTGCCTTTATGGATTGGTATGGTGACTCGCTAATTAATTTTAACAAAGTTAGAAAATCAGTAGATCCTTATGGTATGTTTCTTGGAAACCAGAAGTGGATGATTAGAAATGGTCTTTTACTTCCATAGAGTCGTAAGAAAGACAGAAATATTTATTTCAGATATTAATTAGGGATATATATATATATATATATATAGTTCTAATCTTCATGTGAATGGTGCTTTCAATGGATCGACTGTTGTACCTTGTTTCACTATGACTCTAGGCATAGTAAGCTTTTGGTGCATTTCTTTAGAAGTCCATTCTTGACCTATAGGGACTCTCAAAGCCATTTCATATTGCTCTCTCGATTCGTATGGATACGGCACTCCAGATGACTGATACTTAAGATTCTTCTTATTGACCTTTTCGTTTATTATAACCTTAGGCATATTTTTATCCCTCCTCTTGTCTTTTTGAGCAACACCATCAATTTTACGAGTAACCTTTTGCTTCTTTGGCTTTTTAGTACCTGCCCAATTACCCCAACCAGGAAGTACTCCATCTTCTTCCTTATCATCCTCGTCTTCAACTACACTCCTTTTTTCTTTTTCAAACTCGGTAACAACATCATCACCAGCAAAGGCTTCTCTTACTAAATCTTTTTGACGGAACTGATTAGTTCCTTCTTCTGTGTCAGAGCCTTCGCTATCTAGAGCGTCCTTCACACCAATTGTTTCATTCATATTAATAACGCTGTCTTCGTCCTCTCGTTGAGACTGGCTTCGTTTTTTGTTTTTTGAGAGTTTAGCAGCAGCTTTACTATCCTTAGAAGACTTTTTATCTATAGTAGAAACTTTTTTAGAATTTTGTTTGACATACTCTGTATTTGACAACCATGGGTTTTCTGGCATTTGTTCCTCTTCTGCTTCCTGTTGGCCTTTACCTTGGGCGACACGAGATTTGGAGGGCAATGATACCGCGTCTTTATTATTAAAGTGCTTCGTATTGACGTCATCTTTATGCTCTTCAGATTCACCATTTTTCTCGTATGTATCAAACTTTTCTGTTAATTTATTTGTTAAATTATCTGCTTCATCATCTTCAATTTCTTGCAACACCTCTTCATTAACCCTATTCGAGTCTTGTTTGGAGCTCAATGAGCTAGGTGTGTAGACTCTCCTACCCTGATTTTTGGATAAACTAACTGCGGAAGCGTTCTGTTTGAAATCATCCAAGCCTCGATCATTTTCAAGATTCCTCAAAGCCTCCATCTCTCTTAAGTTTTCTTCCTTACTCCTTTTATCTGCTTGCTTCATAAAATCCATATCTAAAATACCTTTGCCTAGTTTCTTGCCTTTCCTATTGCCATCTTCCACAGACAGCTCTTCTCTGGAATATTCCTTTTCTATTTCAGACAAATTTTCTTCACTATCTTCATTTTCTTCACCAAGCTGTTTAGCTCTCAATTTCTCGCTTTTCCTGGCCATCTCTTCCAATTCAGCCCTAGCGTCAGCATCTTTAGACATACCACTATTTATCATCGACTGGGCCCAAGGAGTCTGCGATTTGTGTTTCAACGACATACGTTCTTCAGCTCGTTTTAAATCATGGTCTTCCTTGTCGCTTTCGTAATCAGAACCCTCTACCATTTGTTGATTTCTTATTTTCTCCTTCTTTCTTATTCTGCGATAAGTTTTCGATTTGATCTTCTTAACCCTTTTGTTACGCTTCTCTTCGCGAAACATCAATTCTCTCATTAGCCTCAATTCATTAGTCCTCTTTTTTACTTCCTCTGGAGACAATTTAGCTGTCTGTATCTCTTCAAATGAGGCTTCTTTTTTATCGTCATCCAACTTCGAGGTTTTTAACAAACCATGTATTTTCGTTTCAAAGTCAGTAGTAGGTTGAGCTGAAGATCTAAAGGTGGCTGCAGAATCATTATGCTCAGGCTTAGGATTTATTGGAAACTTCAAAACCTCCGCTTGTCTCAATTGCTGCACGGTATCCTCAAATTTACTCACTTCTTCATTGGCAAAACCATATGCTACGCTCCGGTCATTTCTCTCTTGAATCCGCTTGGGTAAAGGAACAGACAAGGCCTGTGACTTATCTTGTTGGTCTTTTTCTTTGTCTATTAAAATCGCATCCTTTTGAGTATCAGCATCTACAGCAGACATCATTTCAGCAATACTCAACCCACTACTTTCTGAAGGTACAGAAAATGCGCTCTCTGGTCTTGTTTCATTTATCAACTTACGGTGGCTTTTGCCTTCGCCTTGTTGTGCCTTCAAAACTGACTTAACATGGGATAAGTCATTCTCTTCCTCTTCATCATAATTCACTTTGAAGATGTCTTCTTCCTCAGAACTGTTATCTGATCCCTCTTCCTCAGAATCCGACTCCGATTCCTCGCTGGACCCATTTTCACTGTTTCCTTCGTCCGCATTATCGTCCAATTTGATTTCGTTCTTGCTCTTCGATTGACTCTTGTTTTTCAAATCCTCGTCATCCATGTCCCAAGCTTGTGACAAAGAAACTAACTCGTTGTCGTCTATACTGTTATATCCATCATCTTCTGAATAAGCCTCGCTTTCTGAAAGAGAATTTTCTTGGCTCCTTTTCCTTTCGGTATTCTTCCTTTGCAGCTTTTTATTAGACTTAAAATCTTCAAAATCATCATCGGATCCAAATGCTTCGTCTGACTCAATGTCTTCATCCTCTGCATCTTCTCCGTCATTCTCATCGCCGCCTATCATCTTCCTCACATTAAGGATTCCATTATTGACATCGTTTTCTTCGTCCCCACTGTCGCTTAGAACTTCTCGTTCTCTTTCCGATCTTTCAGCTTCTTGAAAAGCATTGAGAGCTCTTCTAACCCCCTTTCTCTTGCTCGATGCCTTATTCTTTTTAGCCATATGTGAATGGAAGCGGTTTTCAACGGTAATGTTCTCAAGTACAAGTGATGAGATGAGATTTAGAGGGACGTAAAAAAAAAAAAAAAAAAATTAAAAATTAAAATACACAAAACAAGCCTACAGTAAAAATTCATCATCCACAAACAGGATTGATATATGCGTATACATAGAACATTACAATGCGTCAAGTCTATCATTAATCTCCTCAGCAGTCAACTTCTTAAATCTTGGACCCTGTACATCGGTACCCTTAAAACCTAAAAGATGTTGTTGTGGGTCACTAACAACAGCGATATCCAAGTTAGAACCAGTCAATTCACCATCAACCGACTCCTTGAGTGCCAAGAGTGATACGTGGATGGCATCTTCTAATTCTAAATTTTCGGACCATCTTTTTTCGAGGAACGTCTTAGTCGAGACCGCGGTTTTTCCAATAGCCGTGGCCTTCCAAGGAAAATAACTGCCAGAGGGATCTACCTGGTAGAGTTGAAATGACTCTGAATAGTGGTCGTAGCCACCAACCAAGAGCGAAACTCCGAAAGGCCTTATTCCTCCTGAATGTGTTGATTCCTGCATTACCCTTGCAATCTCTTGCACCAAGACCCTAACTGGGGGATACTCATTGTATATTCTCTTGTAATTAGTGTGTGCTAGTTTACGAGCCTTATCTACGAGAACACGAAAATCGGGTCCCATTCCCGAGTAGGACATCCCAATGTCTGGCGTAATTAATTCGACCTTAGAATGAGACCCTGACTTCAAGAGATTTGAATTGGTCTTTCTTTCTGTAGCGATTACCACCCCATTACCTGTCTTGATAGCTATCGTAGTCACACCTTGCTTTACAACATTTAATGCATACTCTATTTGTACCAACTTTCCACTAAAACATGTTAGTAACTATCACCACTCTTAGTGTACGAATCCGCAAAACTTACCTTGGAGAAAATGTAGTTAAAGAAAAGGAATATCTATCCGCCATTTTTTCGCTTTATTCTTTTTTCAACAGTAATAAACTTGTTCTTTTAAGTCAATCCCTTTGTCCGATGCTCCCAAGTGACGAAACTCCTTTTCTCAAATAGCGTAGTGATAAATCCCTATGATAAACTTTAATGTTAAAGCTACAATTTGCCTTCGAACTTTTCCGTCCAATGTCGCACGACATTTATATGTTAGGGCGTACCGGCAAAAATGTCGTCGACTTTGAAATGAAGACAATAACAGTTATTGTAATATATACACAATAAATATAGTATAAGAAACTAAACAAGATTAATCTGACTCTTCATCAGTGTCAGGAGGTTTAGGAGTGCCTTTAGGACTACTTAACCATTCAATATGACGCAATCTTCTTCTCTCAGCCTGCAATTTCTTTTCGTTTCTTGTCATCTTCTTCTTTCTAGTTTTTACTTTTATATTAGCAGGCGAGTCATTGTCTTCAGCGGTCTTCTTTGCCAGGATTTTTGGATTTTCAGGTTGAGATTCAGAGGAGTCCTTAGAGAAATCATGCTTCTCTTTAAGTTCACCGTTTTCTACAATCCATTGTTCAGGGCAAAGGGCACCCACGAATTCATTGTGATGCGAGATCATTACGACACCTCCAGACCAATTTCTGATAGCAGAAGCCAAGCCACCAAGAGAATCTCTATCGAGATAGTTGGTAGGCTCATCAAGAACCAAAAGATGAGGATTGTTCCACATGGCACCAGCTATGACAACTTTAACCAATTGACCACCAGAGAGAGAACCCAAAGGAGTATGGTCTGCGATTTCACCGTCTAAACCTACACCCTCAAGATGCTCTCTAATAACAGGAGGCGTCAACTCACGATAACCCAAACCTTCACGCGACGCTTCATGGTCGTCGAATTTCTGGACCAATTTCTCAAAACCTTGTTCAATCAAAAACTCCTTGGAAACCCAAGAATTGAATTTGGCGGGCCAATACTTCCAAGTAAGTTCATATTGGAAAGACTTCTTCAACTTTTGTCTTCCCACAATGGCTTCAATTTCTCTTGGTTCCCTGCCATCACCAACGTCAATCTTCTTCGACATTTGGTCCTTTTCTTCCTCGGAAATCTTTCTGGACTCTTTCAACATTACTTCACGATCCTCACCGAATCTGTATCGCCATTGTAAATATTGGTTAGCAGTTTTCTCTTTGTGTTCTTCGACATGTTGCAAAGCGTGCTGTGCAATATATCCAATTCTTAAATTAGGATGTTTCTCAACTTTGCCCTCAGTGGGGACTAATTCACCGGTTAACAATTTAATCAATGTCGACTTACCGGCACCATTAGGACCCAATACTGCAACTCTCGATGATAATGATAATGAGCAAGATATATGTTTGAGAGAAGGCTTCAGTGAGCCAGAATATGTATAAGAGACATCAGACATACGAGCGACAGCCCTGGTGTTAGATTTTACTCCTGACAAAATTCCAGGTGGTGGAAAGCTCATCTTAAAGTTTGCATCAGTAAGGGTATAATATGACTTGGCTTCTGGTTTGATGTTAACAAACTCTGACAAATTACCTCTATAATAAGCCAACTTTTTGTTCTCATAATGAATGATATCGGTACAAACAGCATCCAAGAAGCTTGAATCATGGGAGACGATAAGTGATGTTATATTGGTATTTTCTATCAAGTAGTCTTGAAGCCACTTGACATTCCTTGTGTCCAAATGATTCGTGGGTTCGTCTAATAATAAAATGTCGGCTTTCATAAGCATAGCCCTTGCTAATTCTAATTTCATTTTCCAACCGCCAGAAAGCGAACCGACACTTTGTAAGAGTAGCTCATCCGTGAAACCAACCACTTTTAATGCTTTGGCGATGTCTTCTTTGCTGGTACTTTGCAATTGTGAATCAGAAGCAATAAAGGTTACAATGTCCAAATCGGCCTCTGACGCTTGGATATTATGTTCCACGAAGCAAGTTTTTAATTCATCCGCGCTTGGAAAGCCCTCTAATTGACCCTTCGAGATTGCTCTCATCAAGGTTGACTTACCAGTACCATTTCTACCACATAAACCGTAACGATGGCCCTTGAGAAGTCTTAAATTGGTTTTGTTCAACAACATACGTGACCCGTAAGCCAAAGAAAAGTCCGTATTTACAATCTCAATACCATCAGAGTCACTGTTGACGACATCTTTATTAGAAGAAAAGAGGTCACGCAAATTCCCAACGAATTTTTCAATGAACTCTTGCTTTAATCCTTCATCTTCGTAGCGAATAAAAGAGTTAAGATACCCCAGCAAGCGCTTCCAGTCGTTCACATTTGCATCTACTTGCACTATAGTTGCCACATAATCATTAATGTCACAGTTTTTACACACATCCTTTAGCAGTTCGTCAATACCTTCACTGAAAAAAGATTTCGCTTGGTCTATGCTGATCCTGCCGTGGAATTTACCATCTGTCTGTTCGCGGGCAGCTTCTTCCAAGACGTCCAATGCTTTTTGTGCCAATTCTCGTACTTCTGGAACCGAAGCATTATTAACAACCTTCTCCACACCGGGCATCAAGACAGGGATGAACGGTTCTATCTCCCGCTTATTATTGACTAATCTAGTAAGATTTTCGGCGACCATCACAGTCCTCCTTAATTGCTCATTGGAGGACGAAGATAATTTCAAAGATTTCTCCAAGATGGGTACTAATAATGATAATGCAGGTTCGGTCACTTCTGCCACAAAAGTAACAGAAGATAAATTCTTAATACATTCAGGTACCATCTGAGGATGAGACAAAGTCTCTGTAATCAAGTCATACTTGTTTTCTAAGTCTAAATTGTCTAAAACTTTGACGAATTTTTTCATGGTCTTCATACCATGCTTTGCGATTTCTGGCTTGAAGTCAGTAGTGAGATCAGTAAGTACGGGAATCGCCTTGATAAAAGACATCTCTAATATATCTGCAGAAACATCATCAACTAATCTATCAAATGTGTTCAAACATGCCAACTTCGAGTTCCATCTAGCTGAGGACGCTAAATAGCGCAAATTTTCGTCAAGAACAACCGAACCTAAAGCTTCCTCTGGAAAGACTCTATACAAAACATCAAGCGCAGTCTTTGCAGCCCGAACGCAATTCACATCTTTATCGACAAACTCATCATAACACAAACTGAAGAAACTGATCAATTTTCTTTCCCTTGATGTACCCTGGATAGGATGCTGCGCAAATTTTTGGACCAACACCATAGACGCTTCCCTCACCAACGATGGGTTTTTGGGTTTAATCAAGGCTTTCATTATATCATAGATGCCCCACTCTTCAAATACTGTATCTGGAGATTGCGAAACCTTCTCGACAAGCTTCGTTGCCGCATTATTAATTTCCTCAATCGAAGATGACCTTTCGAGAGTGATAACCTCTTCTTGTATAGGAGAATCGGTGAGATTTAGCTTGCTTATTGAAAGCAGAGCCAAGTTTGTAGAACTGGTATTCAAGCTGCTTGCACCTGAGGTGACCGCTGACTCCGCTGACTCATCTGGTGTATAGTTTGAATACTGCGAGGGGAAAAAGCCATTAGAATAAGGGTTTTTTCCACCTCTGCTACCCGCAATACCAGGGGAACCATTTCTGTAGTTATTTTGGGCTTTAGCATCCGTCATAGGAACGCCTGCATTCTGATAGCCGAAGCTCTTTTTGCTCTGCGCCTGTTGCTGCAGTCGCACAAAATCTTCAAAAGATTGTGGTGCCATTTTTACTCTCAACTTTCTCTACTAGGCACTTTTCTTCTGCGATGAGATGAATTTTCCTATATATATAAATATAAAAAAAATTTAAATTTACCTTATATTAAAAAAAAAAAAAAAAAAAAAAAAAAAGGAAAAGAAAAAAAAATTTTTTTTTTTAATGAGTGCAACACAAAATCAGTGGTATCATACAGCTGATAGATATAAATTTTTCCCTGTGTAATCCAAAGTAGCTACGTCTTATCTGTGTCTTCTCTTTGCTTATCAAATTCAAAATTAAGCAGAGAATATTTCTTCAATTCAGGTCGTGGCTCAGTAATAGAGTCGTTCTCGCTATTTTTGTTACTATCTTTCTCATCGAACATAAGGGTTTCATTATCGCTTTCAGATTTGGATGATGGATCAGGAAAGATTTCTTTTTCTTCTTCGTCTTCAGTCATATGAAAATTGAGATAATCGCTGTTATCGCTATGACTAGTTTGTTGTCTCTTCTCATCGAGACTTCCACTTGATCGGAAGTAGAAATCGCCCGCAGGCTCATGCAAATAGCGGCTGAAAATATCACTATTTAGTAATGACTGATTTTTATCCTGGTTTTCATCTCTATCGAAAGCAAGGAAGCCGAAGTTATCATCATTGTTGTTTATTAATTCACCATAACCTTTTTGCAACTTTGAAGAATCTATCATCTCCAGGACGTCTTGTCCTGTAACCGGGGGTTTCATCAACTGCATTACGTTGGCTACCGTTTTCGTAAGCCTTTCTCTAGAGGATTTTATTACATTCAAATCGACATCCAACATGTCACTCATGTTGCTACCGGGATCATTTTCTTGCTCTCCTTCATCGTCTTCCTTTCCAGGCACCTCTTCTCCTAGTTTCAAATGTAGTTGGCGATTTTTCTTTCGTAGTTCGTCTAATTGCGTCCTCTGCTTCTCTTTCGTTAATTTCAATGTATCCACCTCACTTTGTAGTTGGTTAATCTTACTTCTCATCTCCGACTTCTCGATACTATTAAGTATTTTAAACCTTTCCAAGTCTGTGAACTCGGAAGTAAGGTAGTTTATCACTCCTGGAAGAGTGTATTCGCTTTTTTCATGTTGTTTAACTGGACGATTCCTAGAAAAGCCTTCATTATTAGTCGACCGACCGTTTCCATTGAAGTCAAAATAAGATGCACCACTCATATTTTTTCCTTCCTCTCTTTTACCTCCTTTTGTTACCTAATGCAACACCAGCGATCATCGAATTCAAGATGGTCACCTTTCGTGACTACTGTTCTCAGTTACGCTTGAACTTTCAATTAGGTGCTCCATTGAAACAAGGTGCGACTTTGGGGGTTCACGTGATACAACCGGGGAGACCTACTTAAAGGATACTTGGTTGAAAGGCTTTAAGCAGTGCTTATAAGATAATGCGTATAGTCCTCGGGTACAAAAAAAAAAGGTATAGCTGAATGTCCTATTGATTATTTGCATTATTCACCGGTATTTAGTGAGTTTAGTGATATAGTCTATTTTTATCTACAGAGGATGACTATCTTATTTCTTACAAATCCAGTCATTCAAACCATATTTGTTCCTTGCAATCTCAACGGCATAAAATTGTATCCTTACCGCAAATATCGTATTTTCTTGGGTGTAATCCTCGGAAGCTTTGCTTCTTAAAAGAGTACCAAAGTTGTAATCCTCTATTTCTTTGAATTGTTCACAGAAATTTCTCCACTTAGTTTTACCTTGGCTGCTTTTCATATCTTCCTCGTTGACAGATGCAGCTACATTAGGGTCCTTGAATTCTGGAAAACTTTGTAATAATTTTTCATATATGTCGTTATCGTATTTCGTAAGTTTTAATTGCGACCCTGGTATCTTCTGCAACAATCCCATGTAAGTCTCCGCCTGTGTGACGGCCTTAACTGCAAATTGCTTTTCTATATCTTCTAAATTTCCCGTTTTCTCTGGATCGATGCTCATCTTAATGATTTTTCTGTTTAGCTCTACTCTACTCAGTCCCTGCGATGGACTTTTTCTGTAATAATAAAAAAGAAAAAAACAAAAAAAAAAAAAAAAAAAAAAAAAAAAAAAAAAAAAGCCATTAGTGCTTAGCGAGTGATAGAACGGGACCAAAGTAGAGTCTTGCTTCAAAACACATAGCACAGAGTCCAGCCTTTTTCATCTTCATAGTATCATTTTTTTTATCAGCCTATCAAAATAAAAAGTTGAAATATGCTGACTTTTTCTGTTTTCTGGTACAATTTTAGTAATATCATGTCTCTTCTTGCAAGACGTAGTGGAGCAGAAGAAAAGCAACATCAACTAAAATAATCGTAAGCACTTGTCTAACTGTATATAAAAGAATAACAGAGCTTACTGTAGAGTTAGACTTTATAAAGTCTTGAACTTGAAGACTAAGGTATAATTGTTGCACTTGTGCAAAAAATACTAAGCTTCGTGAACTCAAAGTTTATTGCAAGAAGTAAACATTTTAAGACAAGTGAGAAAAATTTAGACTAAACATATATTTTATGTAGCAATCATGCTAAGCATGCAAATCTATGCCGTGATCTCTAAATATCCACGAGACTTCTCTTACACTACTCATGTAAGCACCATGTACACAGCCATTGCCATCTATTGCGGAATGCTCACCTACAAATCTAACATGAGCATTTCCATCAGAGTATTGGTCACAATATAATTTTCTTATCGGTTCTTCAAATTCATCACCAGCTTCAACGACACTGTAAGCACCCCTAATATAGGGATTTCTAGTCCATCCAGATGTGATAACGTTTATTGGATCGGTTAGATGACCCACACAAATTTTAGCTAACATGGGTTTAAAATATGTCCATGCTTGCGAAGGATTAGCTTCTAAATACTCAGTTAGAGGCGACTGTGTGAGAAGAACTAAACTCCCGCCCCTTTTAATATGCGGATTAACAGCATTATAATTGATGACAAAACCAAAATAGGAGAAGGGATTTGGTAACTCCGACAACAGATCCTTAGACAGAACAGCAGGTGTTTTCTCGGGAAATATGATAAAGTGGTCCTCTTCATCTGGCCACCAAACATTTTCAAATTCAAATATTACCTTTCCAAGTGCACCAAAATGTTGTTTGTGGGTTATATCATAGAGCCTTGAAGGCATTTGAGGAGCCCAAGTTAAACTATTTGGACTACCGGAAGGCAAAGATAAGATTGAAAGAGGCACACTTACTATAAGATAATTACAGTAAATTGTATTATCTTCTGCGGTGCGCATGGCAACTCGATAGCCG
This sequence comes from [Candida] glucosophila, assembly GCA_030572315.1. Taxonomy (NCBI): domain Eukaryota; kingdom Fungi; phylum Ascomycota; class Pichiomycetes; order Serinales; family Debaryomycetaceae; species [Candida] glucosophila. The sequence goes on along the minus strand of JAJLZR010000010.1, from coordinate 115,212 downwards.
TTGTCACTGTTACGGTAATTGATCCACTCTATAGGATTACTTAAATGTAATTGCTCGGATGGAATCCCTCGACTAAGTTTTTGGATGATGAAGTCGTATCCCTTCTTATTATACAAATTCCGTCCGTTGTGCTCCATAAGCCCATTTTCAGCACTTGCTACATCAGTAGTGACCCCGACCCACAATTCAAGATAACGAATCATTCTCTTACTAAAATATATCTGCTGTTCAGAAAGACTAAAGCCATATTTATCCAAATACTTCCCAAGTGCGTCATCAATGCTGAGTTTGTTGAATTCCGGATCGTTTTCCAACTCCCCCTTTATAAACGTATATATTTCCTCCAAAAGTGGCTCAAGCTTACATTCTCTGACGTCAACTGGTCCTTCCAGTTCCGAGGCGTAAACATTGGGCACCTTGTTATCGAAATAACCATCCTCCAGTATTATGATACTTCCATCCTGCACGGCTTCATGTAACACTTCATTGCTTAAGAAGTCGTGGAACCAAGCCGCTCCCAAATCATAAACGAAACCTAGTTTGGAAGTTTCCCTGTCAGTCATAATCCGACCACCAAGTCTGTCCTGTGCTTCAAAAATGGCAATATCGCTCACCTTATAGGGCGAACGACGGTCGTTGATGAGCATGTGCGCAGCCTTAAGGCCAGAAACTCCTGCTCCTATAACACACACTTCATAGTGCTTCAGCCGCATTGTAACTACCTCGAGATATTCCTTCAAGCCGCTTACCGGTACTTCCGCAGCTAATTCTTCTACCTGTTAAATCTAGCGTACAGCTACATTGAAAGCTTATCTATTGTACATTCTACTATATGCAGACATCCAATAACCAAATTAGTACACCAACACTTAATTAGGATCACCCGCCCCGATCTACTTGCCCGCTCTACTTTCAACAATAATGGCTCCTTCATCTCCTACAACCTACAAACCCAACGACCTACGGACATGCTCTCTGACTTGTTTCTCAAATGCGCTCTTGTCCTCTCTCCATAACTTGCAGGCGTCAATATTAGCACCGCTCTCTGGATTGGGTTCTGCCAACATGGACATTACGCTTAGGAGTATCTTTTCAACGCTCTGCACTGGCGACCATCTTTCTTCTGGGCGTTCGTATTGATTTGGATCCTCACCTGGAGGATGTAAGATAGAAATACACACGAATCCGTCCGGGTATATGTTCGGGTGCAATAAGGGCGGATTAAATCTTAGACTCGGTGGACTTAATGGGTAATCCCTGGGGAACGAGAGAATAGAAGGGAAGACTCCATTTTCATAAGCTGTACCGGGAGGCCCTTCTATAAGACATTCCCACTCAAACACGTTGTCTTCCGATATAGGTCCAGTTACTATTCCTGGTGGGGCTTCTTTTACAAGCTGCTGGTACTCTTTCAAGAGTCTCTTTTGTGCTGTAGAACGTGGTGCCATTTCTTATAATCAAGATTCTCTTTCTTTTGCTTTACGGGGCCGGTTTTTTTTTTTTTTTTTTTTGGTTTTCTTGACACTTTTATCCTTCGTATAACTTTAATTAAGTTAAACGGATCTATAGGAAATTTTTCGCTCTTTATATGTCAACGGGAATTTTTCACTTTCGAATCAGTGAATACTCCTTTTTCAGATTAAAAGACAACCAAAAAAAAAAAAAAAAGGGTAAAAAGGGAAATATGAGCAGCGTCTTTGTTGGAAAAGTCAAGAACGTGTTAAGCGCAGATACAGTGGTAGTTGTTCCTAGTAAAAGCAAGCAATTGCCGGCACCAGAAAGAACTTTCACGCTTAGCTACGTGAGAGGAAGCGGTGGCTTTCAAACTAAGGAATTTGTCAGACAGTTGCTTATTGGCAAAGACGTCAAACTTAGAGTAATTTCTAAGCATCCAACAACAGGAAGGGAGTTTGGAGACATCCAGACACCAATATTCGACTCGTTGATGGCATACTTGGTGGAGAGAGGAATGGTGAAATTGAAGGAAGGAATGCAAGAGGACAGCGAATTTGGAGAACGACTCGAAAGATTACAAAGCCAGGCGACTTTGAAACAACAAGGGATCTGGGATAGCGAATTTGCCAAAAACGATAAAGTGGAGGAAGAGGAGTTAGATCACGAAACAGAGGAAAAGTCAAAGAAAACGCCGATTAGTTCCATCGTAGAAAAAGTAATCAGCGGAGACCGCGTTGTACTACGAATCATCTTGAACAAAAAAAAGCATGTTGTGACTCCAGCTTTACTTGCAGGTATAAGATGCCCACGGACGGATGAAAATTCGCAAACGAGCCTCGAAGCTTTGGTATCTCAGCAGGCGAAGGCATATGTAGAGGAAAAATTATTGACTACAAAGAGCATGATTCGTGTAAGTGTGCTTGGAGAAAGCCAAACGGGCGTGCCTATTGTGCTTGTATATCACCCTTCGGGCAACAGTATACACGAGAAACTATTAGAGAATGGTTACGCAGAAGTCAGCGACTGGCAGTCCTCCATGGTGGGTTCTTCGACGATGAGCGCTTTGAGAAAAGCGGAACATAGTGCAAAGGCAACTTCGAAAGGTCTTTTCTCAAATGCGGAGCCAGTTGTACCCAAAGGGCCAAGCCAGCCTTCGACAAGTACTATTAAGCCTGGTACTACGATAGATAACGTTACAGTGACCAGGATTATTTCGGCTGACACCCTTGTTGTGAACTTAGCCGGACTGTCTGAGTTTGTCACTGTCCTGTTGGCTTCAATAAGAGCACCTAGACCTTCGGATACTAACTTGACAGATAATTCTCAGCTTCAAATGGCGTTGGTGAATAGTGCACGCGAATTCGTGAGACAAAAATGCATCGGTAAATCAGGAAGCATTTTCGTTGACGGTACCAGACAAGCTAACCCTGACATAGGGTTAGAATCGAGACCATTGATTACCTTCAAGATACATGGTACTACTGACTTATCTGAATTACTTGTGAAGAATGGAATGGCAACAGTGATTAAACACAACAAGGCTACCTCTCACGAAAGATCGTTGAATTGGGATCGCTTAATCGAGTTGGAAGAGGAACAAAAAAATTTGGGAAAGAAAGGAATCTACACCAAAGGAGATATCTCTAAAAATTTACTAGTAGGTACTAGGATCATTGATGCTTCGGAGAATGCAGCTAAAGCTAAGGCATTTTTTAACGGTTTCAAACTGAAGGGCAGAATATCAAACGACTACCACGTGGAATTCGTTCCTTCGGTAAACCGTGTTAAACTTTTCAGCCCTAAAGAAGGAATTAGGCTCACTTTAATTTTAGGTGGGTTGTCCAATAGCAAAGAGGACTCCATTCCGGAAGGCCATGACTTTTTCAACAAAAAAGTTTTACAAAGAAATGTCGAATTTCAGGTCTACGATGTCGATAGAGTGGGTGGTTTCATAGCCAACCTCTATTTCCCTACCAATAGCACACTCCCCTTCCAAGTAACTTTGTTGGAAAGCGGGTACGTTTCCTTGCACGAGTTCGCAGTGCAGTCGAATCCTTTCAGCAAGGAGCTTCGCGACGCAGAGGAGAGAGCAAGAGGGGCCAGAAAGGGTCTCTGGAAGGATTATGATGCCCGTGGCAATGAAGGAAATGAATTGGAGTCTACTGCTAGTAAAGTAAAAGATATGAATTTGAGAGACGCAACTCCCAAATTTTTAGACATCGAAGTCACCGAAGTGGACGAAAATGAAGCCATAAACTACCATTTGGTAGATGAAAAAACAACTAGTTCCTTCGTCACTTTCAAAAAACTTTTTAATGATTATCACAACAAGCCCGTCTTAGCAAATGCTACCATAGAGGATCACCCTCGTGGCCTCTCCAAACCTCCAAAGAAAAACGATTTGGTTTCAGCAAAGTTCACACAGAATGGAAAATACTACCGTGGTAAAGTTCTTTCCCACGATAAAAATTCAAAACTTTTTGAGGTGAAGCACATAGACTTCGGTAACATTGATCGTGTTCCACTTTCGTCTTTGCGTGCTCTTCCCTCAAAATTTTCCTTGTCAAACTGGCCACCTTTTGCCCACTCGGCTTCTCTACAGGCTTTGCGCTTACCTCCTCTGGAGCCTATCGATTTCCTTTCTGATACCTTAGCTGCTTTGGAAGACTATCTTTTCGACAAAAAATTGGTTATCTCTCTTTTGCCTTCTACCTCTTCGCCTTCTGGTTACTCGGGTATTTTCTACGATTCTGATGCTGTCTTGAATAACAAAAATGACTCGATCAACAATCGTATCGTGGCCGATGGTTGGGCCGTTATAGATGAAAAGTCCGCTTCTAAATACCCTTCATCCTACATAGAAAATCTTCGCTATTTGCAAGATACGGCTAGATCTCAGCATTTGGGCTGCTGGCAATTCGGTGATGTTGAATTTCCTGACGACAATTGATCTGGCCTAAGACTACTCAATTGGTGATGTGGTGTGTAACCGACCCGTAGGGACTCGCCGTAAATGAAAAATTCATAACCGGGTAACACACGCCAGAAAACCTTTTGTCCAACACTCGTTATATAGACCAAGACATAGTACCGGCAAATTAGCTATTTAAGGTTTGTATCAGGACATAATAGATAATAGTAGACTAGACACAAAAATGAATCCAGCAATTTCAAATTTGTTGCTCATGTTGGTGATGATGCAGGTGTCAAAGAGATTGGATTTGGAGAATGAATTAGTGATTTTTTGGGTAAGAGTAGTATATTTGAGCTGTCAGGCGTTGACCTTTGTTATTTACGCGGTAACTAAAGCTAGAATCAACGCCAAAAATGACTTGACTACATTGAAGTATACGGAGGCAGCTAACCCAATGGCAGGAGAGTCAGAACCAAAGGTAGTAGTCACGACGGTTAAAGAATACGATTTGAAACAGGTTGATGGCAGCATTAAATCCATTTTCACATCAATGGCTATGATGGGATTTATGCACCTTTATATGAAGTACACCAATCCTTTGGTTATGCAAACTATTTCACCAATCAAGGGAGCTTTGGAAAGTAACATAGTAAAGATTCATCTTTTCGGACAAGCTGCTACAGGGGACTTAAAGAGGCCCTTCAAGTCTTCGCCTGGTCTCTTGCAGGCTTTGACTGGAGCACAAGAGCCACTGAATGATAAGCAGAGTGTCGATGCTGCGGAAACGAGTGGTAGCGGTGGAATAAAGCAAGATTAGAATCGCGAATATTAATTATATAGGCTAGATAGATGGCAAAAGATAACTTTGAATAATAATTCTTTTTTATTGTTTATTTGATATAATGAGGTAGGAATTATCTAATATATTTAGCTGCGTGATACAGGTTCCACGAGTATGGTCTCTTTATTTTTTCCTCGAACAAAACCGACAAGATTGAGCAAAGTGGCGGCTATAAACACTTCTTCCACTCTCCAAGTACCTCTGCCATACACCTCAGGCACAGATTCTACCATTTTTAATATAAAATTGAGGTACAAGTCTTTGAAGGGTGCCGTTTGGGTTGGAGTGATTTTTACTTCCTTCTTTAGTCTTTCGAAAGAGTCTTTTATCCACTGAGGCAAGTAGGCTTCTTGGTCATTGAAAAAATGGTCTCTATTGTAGCAGCGTAATATATATAGAAGCCAGCATTGATCTTGAATCTCCATGTCTAATATATCCTGGTAAGAGGTCACACCTAATACGATAAGAAGGGAGTCCATGAATTTTTTGTCCTTCTTGTAGGCATCTTTCAAAGTAAATAAATGCCTCCTATTCTCGGGATCATCAAGAAAACTTTTTTCCTGATGCTTGATATTTTTTATCATGTTAGAGAGAATTGTCCTTTGTGACTTAATGTATATTCCAATATTACGAGAAACGTCATCGCCTTTTTGGGGTAAATCTTTAGGCATTATATCAAGTTTCTTTTCAATCGCATCCCTCAACTGATTAAGTCCCGCAAGTTTCATTCTTAAAGTTAGCGAAGCTTCCCATTTATTTTTTAAAAGTAGTTGGAAAAGAAGAACCAAATTGTTTGGAATAAAATCTTTGGTAACGAAAAAAAGCAAGTCCTTGCTTTCCCCGCCACTAACTTGACTAGACCCCAATTCAGCAGATGAACGAATATAAGAGCTAGTATCAGGCTCTTCAAAACCTTCACTGACTAGTTGCGGGATAATACTAGATGCTACTTTTATTCTTAACATTACGTTATCCGCGTCATTATTCTCAAGACAAAACCCATAACCCAACAAGAGCTCTTCGTTGCCTTTTCTTCCGTAATTATTATAAATTTCTCCTCCAGGGACCAAGGAGTCAGACTTGAAATTAAAGTAAGCTCGATTGTTTTGATCGGCTGTCACGAACCAACTCACGTTGGCTCGCATGTCGTGATTCAAGATATCTACTATCGGAACGAGCATTGGTTCATTATCAGCAATGCTATCCCCTCCTTCAACATGCTCTCGCATCAAGGAGGCCGGAAAAGAGCGGGATTTGATAATCATGACCGCCCACAAGTAGGAAGGAAAACTAGTCCAATTATGGTATTTTTTTGCTTCATTTGTCACAAAGTACTCAAACAAGTCATCGTCATTATGAAAACGAAATTCATAGTAAAATTTCATATTCACAAAGTGTTCAGCAGGCCTGTCAATATTTTCAGGAAGCTGGTTAATCACCTGCCACCATTCTTCTACAAGAGTTCCAAGGTCTTCACGTAAAGAATTTCCTAAATTAGTTCCTTTCAAATAGCTTTTTTGTTCTGCATTCCAGGTGTAAGGAGATCCGATTGTGTCTAATTGGGGAAGCTGTAATAGATACGGCCCAAAAAAAGATTCATTTTTAGTTGCATGCCATCTCTCACGAGCTAAGAATAACTTCAATAGCAGCTGCTTACCTCCGGATGTCTTCTCAATATCAGCAAATGCTTCAGGATTCACTTTACGAAATCCACTAATTGCGGTCTCTATCCGTATAATTATATTTTCCGGTATTCTTATTTGACTTTTACTGGTGGAAGTCACTTTTTGACCCTTCGCATCTTCTCTGAAGAGAGCACCGGCATTATTTTGTGAAAAGTTTAAAAGTTCAATTTCAGGCGACAAGTAAGCACCCTTATCGACTGCCCATTCTAGTAAATCCTTTAGGGGCATAGTAGTATTTTCATCTGTGAAGATAAAAATTGGATCAGGCCCATCCATCTCCATCCTGTATATAGTTCGTCTTAGCTCTTAGGTGAAAAATTCGTAATCACTTTAACCCAATAGAGATAATGCTACAGAGGATTGCAAGGTATGGGGCAATCCGCCAACGGCTTTTGCCCATAGTTCCCCGCCAGAATGTTAGGTTTTTCTTTTTGTCCCAGAGAACTTGGAACGAGAAGGGAAAGGAATCCCCAGAAGAAAAGCCTAGCACTGGAGAAAGACGTCCCTTGAGTAGAGTAGCTATAGGGGGCAGTAAACTGAAAAAAAGTTCTAGAAAGAACACTATTGAATTCACCACTTGGAAGGCAGTAATAGTACTTTTAGTAGTGGGTGGATTAGCTTCCTATTGGTTTACAAAGGAAAAGGAAAGATTGAGAATTCAAAGAGAAGCAGAAGCAAGAAGAGGATATGGTAAGCCAATGATTGGAGGTGAATTCAGGCTTGTCGATACAGAGAACAGACCTTTCACCCATGAGAATTTGAAAAATGAAGAGAAAAAGTTTTCTATCATCTATTTTGGGTTTACCCACTGTCCTGATGTATGTCCAGAAGAATTGGACAAGCTCGGAGCTATGTTGGACCAGTTGGAAAAGGTCGGAATTTCCATTCAGCCTATTTTTATCACATGTGATCCTGTACGAGACACTCCGGAAGTAGTTAAGGAATATCTCAAAGACTTCCATCCTTCTATTATTGGCTTGACTGGGTCATATGAGAGCGTGAAAAATGCATGTAAGAAATACCGGGTGTATTTCTCTTCTCCCCCCAATGTAAAGCCTGGTCAAGATTATTTAGTCGATCACTCCATTTTCTATTACCTTATGGATCCGGAGGGTAATTTTGTTAATGTCATTGGTCGTGATGCTGATACTGAATCGGCGGTTGCTCGAGTCAAAGAGCAGGTCGATGCGTATGTTCCGCTGTCCGTTCTCGAGGAAAGAAAATCTTCTTGGCTAGGTTTTTTATATAAATAGCCCTTTTTATATATATATATATATGTAATTTGTAAATAGCTTGTATTGATTTTTTTGCTTTCTAGAAGGGTGCTTTCACTTTTTTTTACCTTTAATCTAATTTTTTTTTTTTTATCCTCTTTTTCTTTAACCTTGATAAGCTTTTTGCCGAAGCTTGTCTCCCTCCGCATTTTCTTATGCATTAGAGATTCTTACTATTTGGGACTCTTGGTCACATTTTTTTTTTGTGGTCGATTTCGTTTTGTTTCAGTCCTACTATTGACTGCGAAAATACGCAGTCATTTCCCTCTGTGTCTGTGAGTATTTGTGGCCCAGTTACCATAATTGTGACAGCTTTGCGAAGTGTTCATCACTTTTGTCGAACGAACACAAATTGATCCAAGCCTAAATGTGCGGCTTGTTTCCTCTGTGTCAGTTTTATCTCTACTCATCAATGATCTCTCCCTAAGCGCAGTAACTATTGACCACAAAAAAAAAAAGGTTTTAAAGCAGAACAATTCTGGGTATATAATCTTAGGAGAGAGAGAGAGAAAAAAAAGGGAAAAAAAAGGGAAAAAAAAGGGAAAAAAAAAGGGAAAAAAACTACTTTTGCAGGGCACATAATGGAGCACGTCAAATCCAGTTCAGGATTATCAACTATCGGACATCTTTCTGGAATACTTCTGTACTATTGATGGAAGTGTAACGGATTTTTTTTTTTTTTTGTTGCAAAATTCGCCACTCCACTACCTTTAGATCAGATATTAAATTAGCGTTGCCGCTAAAACCCCTTCTTTACTTACAGGTAACGATAACTATAGGTAACGATAACAAGTAATAACAGGTCTACAACATACGGAGATATAATTAAGATACAGGGGATATTGGATTGCTAGTTTAACGGTATTTTTTTCTTATTAGGCTTAGATTTTTTTATATCACGTTTTAATTTTGATACATATCATCGGAAGTGATAATGTCGGCGAATATTGGGAAAGGAAGTGGATTGGAACAGTTTGCAGGATTTGAAGAGAGAATGGTGAATATCAAAGAAGGCGAGAGGGTTTTAGTTTGTAGGAGCTCTAAGAAAGGAAAGGAAAGGGTGGAAACAAAGGATAATTTAGTGTTTGATAATAGACATCTCTCTAAGTTGCATGCCAGCTTAGTGAAGAAGAATGGAGTTTTATATTTGCGTGACGAAAAGTCGACCTTTGGTACTTTGCTCAATGGACAGTATCTTAGAAGGAATGAATTTTATAAGGTTTCACCACTGGATGTGATAGGGTTCATAATTTCTAAACCCTCGAAAGAGATACGCAGAGTGGTGGATGAAAATTCGGAATTGGCTATGATCCCGCTTAAAACCTTTGGGACACCGAAAGTGGCACTTAAGCTTTCATACAGAGTAGAAGGCGACAGTTATATATTTTCTGTGGCTAGTTGGAATGATTGTCCTTATGAGGATAGCTGCCGCCTTGGTTTGACTTTATATAAGCCACTGGAACAAGTTTTAGAGAACGAAGATGATTTTGGGAGCGAGAATCAGCTGGGATACAACAAGAAGAAGCAAGACCTGTCCGAAAGTGATCAGGTGGAATTCGAGGTGGACACGTCGCAATGCCATAGTAAGTCGACGGCTAATGAAGAAGAGGATGGGGACTATTCATCCGATTTGAAGAATCTTTCATACAAGGGCTGGCGACCAGAGTTTAACTTGCACTCAGATTTTGGATGGGACTCAGGCTTCGTGTTTGATTCTGAAGATAGTATTGAACCAGATGAGGACTACACGTCAAGTCAAATGGATTCTGCTGAATCCGGATCACTGTATTTGTCAGACTCGCGAGCTACCTCTACTACTAGCTTTGATGGATCCACCGAGAATAGCAGCAAAGAAATCATTGACTCAGAAGAAGAAGAAGCTTTTGGGGGAGACGATTGTTGCTCAGTAGATCGTTGGTTGAATCCGGATACTTTGAAGAGCTCCAATTCGAGAAAAAGAAAGTTTAGTGATTATGTAAATGACTTGCTGTCCGACGAGGAAGAGGTTTGTGTCGCCGGCGACAGAACCAACAAAAAGGCGAAACTTGATTCAGAACGGACCTCTGTAACAACTTTTGCTAAAGAATTGGCAAAAGGGACGTTCTATGTTGTTGCAACCCTTACGGCGATAGGCGTTTACGGCGGTTACCTAGAGAAGTATGCTACATAGAAATGTGTATGCGATGATGTGTTGTTTTTTTTTTTTTTTCCTTCGATATTTCTTTTATGATATAAGCGAATATGTATACTGAACTACAACTAAATATCCAATTTCCCTTATCTAGTGTAGAAAATACGTATACAGGAAACTTTTGAAGCAAGAGACCTCATCATATACATTATAAGTTACCCATTTCGTCCTCCTTCGATTGGTTAAGGTTTTGCATGCGTTGAAACATTTGCTGATTAAATAACTGTTGTTGGGAATTCATTCCTCCCATACCCATACCTCCATTCATGTCCGGCCCTTGCATGACGAAAGGAGATAACTGCGTCGTTCCTGTTGGGGTGCTACTAAGTTTTTGATTGTCATGGTTCATTTTGGGGAGCGGCGACAGCAGTGACTGCAGTTGTTGTTGTTGTTGTTGTTGCTGCAGTTGTTGCGGCATTGCCCCTTGGACTTGTGCTTGTGCTTGTGCTTGTTGTCGACGCTTCTGCTGTTGAACTAACTGGTATTGTCGAAGTGTATGGAAATACGCGGGGAACCTTTGTAAAAGCTGTTGCTGAAGAACTTTAGCATGTTGTATTGCCTGTTGATGCTGTTGTTGAGATAATTGATTTCTATTCGGGGCAACTCCTGTATTACCCATGACAGCAAAAGCATTCATCCTAGCTTGTAATTGTCTAAAGTCATGTTGCTCTTGCGGGTTCAAAGTATTTTGAAAGATGTGTTGCTGAAGCTGCGCATGCGAAGACTGAGCTTGACGGTTTGGGAGCATATTGGGATTTGGCTTTTGTGACTGGCCAGCTTGTTGCTGTTGAGCCGATTGTTGCAGCTGTTGCTGTTGGAGTTGCTGAAGACGTTGCTGTTGGAATCGTTGCTGTTGGAGCTGTTGCTGTTGGAGTTGCTGCTGTTGTTGAAGCTGCTGCTGGCGTCTTTGCTGCTGAAGTTGCTGTTGCTGCTGAACCTGTTGATGTTGAGTTTTCTGTTGCTGAACCTGTTGGAACCGTTGTTGGGTAGTGACATTACCATTCACCTGAGGAGTGCTAGCATTAGAAAATGATTTAGGTGTACCCATAGGAGGAGTAGGCACAGAATTAAGATTCCCAGCAAGATTTGGCATGGGGTCAACTTTTTGTTTCTTGTTTTGAAGCATGTTTCGGGGCATCTGCCTAGCAATATCCTCCTGTTGTTGTAAAAATTGTCTCTGTTGCTGTTGCTGACGCATTTCTTGCATTTGCATTGATTGTTGCTGCACCTGTCGTGCTTTTAGAGCCTTGGCCTTTTCGGCTACAAGCTGTTGTTGTTTTCGCTGTTGGGCTTGCAATAGTGCTTCTTGTTGGGCATTGCTTGGTGGTAAACCATTACCAGTCATGTTGCTGGGGCTCGTTCTCTCGGGAATAGAATTGGCGATGTTATTTCCACTGGGCATGGAGTTGGGTACTTTAACTTGCCCAAAGGATGGATCAACTGCTCTTGCAGGAAGTTTAGATTGAGCTTGCGTCTGAGCTTGAGCTTGCACTTGCGCTTGTGATTTTTGTGCTTCCTTTCGCTTTCTTATCTCTTCGATGTATCTTAGTCTTAAAAATTGGCCTGTACTAGCATTAGACGGAGTATTGTTGACAATTTCCTTCCCGATTACCGAACCTGGACCCTCTCTGACTCCTTCAATTTTCGATTTCTCATCGCCAGGATAAAGGCCTTCTTTTTCGTTGCTTATATCATTATTTGTAGTAGATGACAATGTTGAAGGACCAACAACTACTAATTTTTTGTCAGCCTCATTGATATCTTTATACTTGTCGGATAACAAAAGCATAAACTCCTCGTATTCTGATGATTTATGCATAATTTCTTCCTGGTGAAGCTTCCTAGGAGGAACATCCTTCAGAGGCCTATGACGGTGGATTACTTTATAGTCTTGAATCTTCTCATCGTACACCACCCGGGGATATTCCAATTCAGGCTTTAGTTGATCGTACGAATATGGATTCAAAGGGACAGACAAGTCGAGTTTCCTATGTGACAAATTCAAAATTTCGCTTTCCATTTGAAGTGCCAAGGGATCACTGAATTTTGTCAAAGCAGAATCTGTATGGTATAGTAAGTCATAATAGAGTGACAAAGGGGACGGTCTAAGCAAAGTTCTATAAGTCTTCGGTTTGGATAAAATTTTGGTTGTTTCTTTATCATCACTCACTCTTCCATTGGACTTCATTTCATTCTTACCGGGTCCACTCCCATTGCCATACGCGCTTCCGTCATTCCCGTTGTTTTGTCCTCTTTGGATCTCTGGCACAGAAGGCACTTCTACCTTCACCATATGTCTGTGATCATATACTTGCAAAATGAGGCATCCATCGTAAGATCTTATAGCCAAGTCCTTTGTGAGCTCGCTCATCTCGTAGGGTATCTCTTCCTTCATGACATGCTTTAAAAAACTCTTTACCATCGGCGAATTCTTCGGTATAATCATCGAAGCTGGTGAATTATTAAACCGATAGTGTGATTCGTATATATGAAGTGAAATTGATGCTGGGTATTTTGCATATTTTCGTAATATTTCCTGCGAGCTGCTCGCAAAATTGTAGTTCTGTGGTTTAGGTCTAACCTGCTGCTGGGCTGCTTGCCCAGAAATATTCACTCCTTGCTGTAACTTTAGTTTATCCAAATCATTTGCACTTCCACCTTCCATCATACCAGTAAATCCAGTATTACTCATTACTTCTATTGCTCTGTCTCTGGTATATAGGTTACACTGCTTACCAATTGCACAGGCTCATTAAACCTGTTACCTCTTTGCTAATGATCAAACTAAACTACTATATTCAATTAATCACGTCTATATCTCAAAATATAAGTCTAAACTGTTAATCAGACCTCTTAATCCAAAAGTCCTACTTCCCACTAATGCTACTTTACCTTGAAATCATTAAGTATCTACTCCAAATGAAAATTATAGCACGTGATGTCATCCTAAACAAGTCCTGTATATAATATCTAAAAGTCGGTCCTCTACTCTTCACCCTATGAAACCACACCTAAAGTCGACACTAAATTGATGATGAAGTCATACTATATATGATTGTATGGAAGAGAATAAAAAGTATTCTCAAATAACTTATAATATAACAAGAATGGCCCTAGAACAAACATGAGTAGAAAACTTCAGTAGAAAAAGAGCTCATTAGCACAATAGAAACAAGAAATGCTTATTACCTAGCTTGTTTGAGAGAAACTGAGCTTTATCTTTATGGTAGCATACACTTAATGTACTCAAAAGTAGTATTATAGCTCGTCGCCGTTTGGTGGCTCATTTTGGCGTCCTGCTTTTGCGTATAGCTTACTCTGCTTTGGATAACCAATTGATCCAATAACCCACTTAACTCACCAACAGAACCGAGATGAGAGTGGAGCCCTCAGGTCTTCAAGACGTCTCGAAACCTTATTGATCGAAGTTTTCTTTACCATTAGACCTTCCTACATGCGAAAAGCAGCCTGTCCACCACTAAAGCACATCCGAGTTATTTGTCAAACAAAACTCTATGAGTCTATAAAACTTCAACCTGTCTTCCTTGTTGTAGATCCACAACCCATAGATTTCACCTAATAGGTTCTTGATTATAATGAGATTGTCATTGAGTTCAACATCCATCTGCAAGACATTTCCTATCACTCCCTGAGGAAAGTAATGTTTGGTAGCTCTATTAGGGAGTAATCCCATGGAGAAACAATCAGGATTGGTTCTATTCAATAAAATAAGTCCGTAGCAGAAAAGATTCTGTAAATCTTCGAATGTTGGAGGCTGACCATTGCCAGTCGCTGGCAAGGAGAAATGTCGTAAGTACAAAGCCAATGCCCCCTGATAATCAGATTTCACCCATTCATCCGTGTCTTCGTTGAACTTATAGACCACACTGTGTGATGTGCAGTAGAGCAATTGCTTGATTGCTGGATCATAGCGGCTGATTACGTTAGAGTTCAACGCATTTCGATAAAGTTCGAGTGCTTTCTTTGAGGAAAATTTCTGTTTTTTAACTGTTGCTCCTGCCATTCTTGCGCTGAAACGGTAAAACAATGTTTAACATGCCCTTACCTATGGATGGTGCTGTGGGACATGAGGCCATTTTTTTCCATTCGATTGAGTAATCCTGCATATACGGAGACATGGTCCCATCTTCTCGGAAGCAATTTAGCTTAGGAGCAAAAATACTGAAAGCTATATAAGAATTTGTAAATCGAAACTAACATGTCTGTGATGGTAACTTTAGGAAGAAGTTTGAGAAGAACACCTGGAGTACGTTTTTTTGGAAGCACAATTACAAGAATGGTTGCCGTTGGAGATAAAATCCCCTCAGCTACTGTATTTGATGGGTCACCAGGGAATGCTGTTGACTTATCGAAAGAAACCCAACACGGAAAATCCATTATTATTGGAGTGCCAGGAGCATTTTCACCTGGTTGTACAGCTTCTCATGTTCCCGGATATCTTAGACAGTTGAGACTTTTCAATGAGAAAGGGGTTGACAAGTTCTTTATTGTTGCTGTGAATGATCCATTTGTGGTAAAAGCTTGGAGTAAGGATCTATTGGAGAATATTGCTGGCGAGCAAGTCAAATTCTTGGCCGACGCAAAGGCAGATTTGACTACAGCCCTTGATTTGAAATTTGATGCCACTAAGGTATTCGGGAATGAAAGATCTAAGAGATATGCCTTGGTTGTCCAAGATGGGAAGGTTGTTAAGACCTTCGTGGAGCCAGACAATGCAGGAATCAATGTCTCGGACGCTACAAAGGTTTTGTCACAGATTTAAATTTATAAGGTCGTATACGTAATATAATTTATTATGACATACTTTTATTGTATTCATGAGCGGCTGAAAACTGAAGTACAGGGCTATCACAAAGAGTATTTGTAAAGGTACGTAGAATTGGGGAGTAGACTGCATTCTTCTGCATTTTTTTATCTTGTTGACATGTCTTCGAAGCCTAAGTTACTATTTAGACTAAATTTGAATGAATTGAATCGGCTTTTGGGTTCTTATGAGGAGGATTTAATGGGTGATTTCAAACAAATATACCGAGAGACTATGAAATATATGAATAATCTTGCTTTATAGTTAACTGTAAATGAACGATAGCTTTTACGAGTATAAAGGCACTTTGTGAATTTTATACTAGGACCACACTTAATGTCAAACTTCCCTGCATTGCAAAATAGTTCAGTTCTGTTATTAAATGGTCTATCAATTTACCTTAGAGACTTATGTTGCTCCAAGTTTCTTTTAAAGCTCGTCCTCATATTTTACCCGTTTTTGAAATGAAAAAACAATAAGCCGCTAGCAAAACTTTCAGGAAATATGGTCCCCTATATGATCTGTTTATATCCCTCTTTCATTTTTTGCTTTTCCCACCAGAATTGCATAAGATTATTTTAAGTTGCAAATTTTGTACGGATGTATTGATGCAGGTGTACTAATGCAGAAATACTAATTATTTAGCTCGCATGGAGCGTGCAAAGAAAAAAAGAAGAGCTAAAAACGATAACAAGAGTGAAAAAGTTTGACGAATTGGCTAAAACAAACGCAAGATCGTAGAAAGAGCCACGGTAACTTGGCAGCCTATGGCGAACCAACAGTTCGAGAAATCTTTTTTTTTTTTTTTTTTTTTTTTTTTTTTTTTTTTTTTTAATTTCTTGAAAGCTCTCTAGCGATCAAGCACTGGAAAATGAGATCAACTAGTGGCTTTGCAGGAAATTAAAGAGAGAAATGCAGTATGCTCTTTTGTAAGTCTCTGAACTTGAAGTCATTCCACAATGCTTTCACAGTTCTTAATGCAAGAAATTTTGGCGAAAGTGTTTCTCTATTACACACAACCGTAAAGTCTTTTTCGGAAAAAGAGGTAAGCGCAGCAAGAGAATGGTTGAATACGTTTTCTTCCGAACACGTACCCCCTTATATATTTGACATCTCATACAGCAGAGCATCAGGACCGGGGGGACAAAAGGTCAATAAGACGTCTTCCAAGGCTACAGTATCCTTAAGTGCAGAGGAGTGGCTAAACCCACAAGTGTGCTTTTGGATACCAGGACCGGTTAGAGCCCAACTTCAAGAAAAAGGTATTAGATACCAAACCAAAAGTGGTGGTATCTTAATCCAAAGCGATAGCTCGAGGAGCAGGGATACGAATACCCGTGAATGTTTTTCGAAATTAGCACATGAGATTAAAAAAGCTGTTTCTTTTCCGAATGAAACAAACGAAGAAGATTTGAGAAAATGGGATGAAGTTAAACAAGATCAGAGAGAGAAAAGGCTTTTTCATAAGAAACGCAATAGTGATAAAAAGAAAAGTCGCTCCAAGAAGTTTGATTTGTAAAATTTTTTGGAATTGCCTTTACTTACTAATAGTGACTATTAGAAAAAAAAAGGAAAAGAAAAATAAACAATGGAAATGCATAATTACGAAAGGATTTTAAAGATAATCTTTGTAAGTTATAGGGATATAGCATTTATTGGGAATTAAGCTTAGGCTTTGGTTTAGCGATCCTCAAACGTAGAAATTACTATCGTACTGTATATTAGTTATTGACTAGTTTTCAACTTAAAAGCTAGACTTTAAGAAGAGAATTTAGAGACTGTGATATGTCAAGTCTGGGAGTCATCTCACGCATAGAAGAACTTCAAAAGCGTCTTGATGGAGTGGTTAATGGAATCGAAAATGAGTCGTCAGAAAACTACCTACTTAAACCAGTGGACCTGCTGAAATTTTCGACATATAGCGGTTTGCTTGGAACTCTAGCAAGTTCCGATTGCTCTGATTTTGAAGCAAACATCGAGGAAAATGAAGCTATTGATGAGAATGGACATAAGCATGAAAGACTCTTGGAGGATATTAGAATCTTTAATGAGGGATTGAAGGAGAAGACTACAGATTTTATTCTCCTTATGTCATTCCAAAGCTTAATTCAAGAATACCTTGACAAACTCGTTGACGCATATAAACAGCGAACTAATAATAGTGAAGATAATTCTCAACATAATTCTGTAACGTTTGGAGAATATAAGGTTCCAGAGCAAGAATTTAAGCTCCTCAACTATATGTGTATACTTCTTGACCTAAAGGGTTTCTGGGTAGTCAGGTCTTATCCATCATCCAAAATGAACTTTTATCGTATGATAGGACAGATAATGGGCTCCTTGTATAATTTAGACACACGAATTGTTGAGACGTTTTGGGTGTACTTGGAAAGTCGAGAAGCTCTCATAAAAGACACGATTTTGGATAGACAGTCTACAGGAGAAAGGATTGCATGGCTTGAGATATGTAACAGTTTATCTGATAAATATTATCTGAATAATATTCAAGGGAAGAAGGATTCAAACAAGAAGGACAGCATGAACGATCGCTTTCATTTCAGGGTGAGAATTTTTTTGGCGAATATCCTAAATTTTGAAGATAATACCGGATTGAACAAGTACTTCCACTCTTCAAACAGAATTACTCATGAAGTTTCCGTTGACTCGAGGAAGCAGGATAGTGAATTCCTCAGGGCGATAATGCGTCTTAACAAGCTCTTCCGTGAGCCATATTACTATTTAAAACCAGCGAATCACAAGTTACTCAACAGGATTGCTGACACCCTAAAACAGGTATTTGAATACTTGATCTCGGAGGAAGTGAATGCGCTGAAAAAAAAGCCAAAGACTGACCCATTTGCAGTCCTCCCGCAAAAGTCAAAAGAGGAGGAGCAATATCTCGGGGAGAAGTATTCCAGGAAACTTTATTTCCCTGAGGAGTACCTTCTCTCTCCATTTGATAATAGGAAAAAGGGTGAAAAATATGAGCAAACGAAAAAAGAGGATTGTGATTTTATCTCTAAGCTGTTTGACGAGAGCAAGTCTCGTCAGATAATTTTAGTGCAAATCTATTTCATATGCCACTTTTATTACGAGATAAACTCCGAAAATAGAAAAAGTTTCTTGAAATCTTTGAATGCACCCTCCAACGTCAAGCATATCACAGAGGACTGCCCTCCAAATTCATTGGTGTCTCTATTTTTGAAGATAAAAAAGGAAATTTTGAAGAGGTATCGTTCAATCGATAGTCAATTCTCTTTTCTTCTCCAGCATATGGCCATTGAAGAAACTTATTGGTGGAGTTGGTTGATATATGGGAAAGATCCTCACTCAAATAAGTCTTTGTTTGCGGACAAGGAACTTTCCTTGGGTAGACTTCAGCAAGTAGATAAAAAGAGAACTGATATCCTTCCCTTTAAGGAAAGAAGATATTTTAATAATTATATCACCCCTCAGTTGTCTCGAAGGATGAAGGTAGAAAGAAATTTACAGAGTCTCACCAAAGCAACAGACGATGACTACAGTGGCGAACATGACCAAAAAATTGACGAATTAAAAGTGCAAATTGATAGTTCCCAAGATCTACAACAAAGAAAGCAACTTGCCTCACAGAGAAATGCTCTTCTTTGGAAGACTCTTAAGAAATCCACCAACACTACGTGGCTCACTATTGGCCAAGAAGTCACCAAAGACGTCTTAGATTATTGGAAAATAGAAAAACCATCAAAAGATAGCACACAAAGAGAGGAGCCTCCTGAAGGTCAAGATCAAGAAGTGAATCAGGAAAATGCCCTCCCAGCAGAAGAAAACCTCCCTCAAGATTCTGAAAATGACCTGTTGCCTAAAAAGAGATCCTTAGAGTCTGATGATGCTAAAGAACCTGAAACTAAAAAGGAGAAGCTTGAAGGAGAAGCTGAAAAGTAAGCAATCAAGCTAGTTATATACTGTAATATACCATGATGACGCGTTTTTTTTTTTTTTTTTTTTTTTTTGAATATTTAATTCTACACTACACGCTTATCGAGTGAGTAAAGAGCTTAACAGCTACTAAGCTGCTATAATCAAATTCCTACAGCTAATTCGCTCGCCCATTTGGTAATTGATGGCTCATTTTATTTGTCATCTTCTCTAGGCGTTGACGAATTGAAGCATATACCAGGAAATAATAGTTGCATTTTACTATGTTGAAACCGAAGTCATGTGGAAGCGATTCAAAGACAAATGATGCCATGATAACGCATAAAGATGTCTACTATAATGGTGGACTTTTTTCAAATAAATCTCAGCAAAAATACAGTCCTAATGTCTTTGTAGATGAGTTGTCGAGTGATATTCGAGGAGAAACATCACAGCTGGAAATGGATATAAATTCCTCTCCTATCGCTAGCCCAAGCAAGAGTTATTTATCGTCTTCACCACCGCGAAAAAAGAAAGCTGTGTCTTTCTCGGAAGAGTTAGCTAGAGAAATACCGAGTTCACCGGTCCCCAGTTCGCCAAGGAGGTGTTTAACGCCAATTAAACCGATCTTGAAGAGTAACACTTCATTTGACGAGGAAGGTACTAGAAAAATAGCTTCAGATAGAGGCTTACCTCTTTCAACAAGCTGTGACACTTCACCTAGTGATCCTATGTTTTGGCAACAAGGTTCAGTTATACAGATTCCTTTTCATTATTCTGGGGCGCGAAAACTAGTCAAGGGAAGCATTGAAATGTTGAGGGACCCTAATTTTGAAGGCAAGTTTGAAGTTTATGCCGCCGTTAATCATCTTTGTAAGACACTTCCTTTCGACCAAGTGGTAAAACTATTTACTGATATGAAAAATGGGTCGGGGCTAGATATGAATCGAGCAGGCGATGCCAGCCCTCGAATAAATTCAACTACTACTGCTAATTCGTCTTTGGTCAGAGAATTTTGCATCTTTATACGGCGAGATGTAGACGAAGCCAATTCGGCAATGATAAATGTAACGGAAAATAAAGAAAATGTACTCAGCACTAGCAGAAGCGATCCATTCAAAACTAGACTTCTGAGTCAAGCTTTGAAACTTCTTGCTTTTTTTATGTGGCATCCAGAATTGAATATTTATATTTCGATAGAAGATATAAAATGGACATATGTTCATTCTTGCAGCATGTTACAGAGACCGTCTACGCCAAAAACCTTGCTCATTCCTTATTTGAACATTTTGAAGGACTATAGATTTAGTGGCAAGAGGAAGAGACTAATTTTTGAAGGCGGTAATGAAGTTTCGCTTCTGGAAAAAATATTGAATTGTATCTTAAATATGAGAGAAATTTCGAGCTCTTCGTTGGCATCAGAAAGGTTTTTAGCATTTAAAAACCTTTTTATGAAGTTTCCAATCATGATGACAAGGCTCTTCCAGCATTGGTTTGTTCCTTTCTTGCAAAATTTGTGTGATCTCGCTTCTTCACCTAATAAAGCAATCGAAAGTGGGATTTTGACTTTAATGGAGGCAGCAAGGTTTTACTTGCATGACAAAAGTGTTATAGAGGTTGTCAGAAAGTTGCTTATGACGGATACAATTCCAAGTGGCGAGAATAAGTCTGTAAATTTTCCTCAAAGCCCACGATTTGAACAAAGGAAAGTTCTCGAGTATTTAATTCTTAAAATTGAACTTTTAATTGAAAACAATATGCTGAAGCATGCACTTGATATTTGGAAAGCATTAACATTGCTAGCAAGGATAGATGACCAAAGCTTTGAGTCGCGGCTATCGCACACATGGATGGACGTGCCTACAAATTATATGACGTCTCAAGTAGATGAACCTCAATTTGCTGCTTTGAAAAGCTGGAAGGCACTCATTTACAATATGTGTCGAAGTGATTCAGATGGACTAGGTGGTAAAATCCGGTTGCTTTCCGATAATTCCAAAAATATCTCTAAACAATCTGTGCTTCAAACGGTAGTCAAGCCGAAAGTAAAGCTTTTGCTACGTCCTTTATTGTATTCTTCTATGGACTTTAGAAACAATGAGGTAATCGATGAGGCACACAATCTCTTCTTATCTATTCTTTACACTCTTTTTAACCCGCAATTAATGAGTGGTTCAATGAAATTTCTTCACGTTCTCTGGGACAGGATTTTTGAACCTGTACTAATAAATTTCTATTTCAAAAAAGATGTTGCAACAGAATATATGAACAGATTGGGTCTTGGGGTTTTGCAGCACTTAGTAAGATTGGATTATCCTATTAATGAGAGGACGTTTAATGAAATGAGGTGCCTTTCTAATGAGCGCATAGGTTTGGAAGAAATTAATTCCATAAACCCCAGATGGCTTCTAAACAAATTTGATAGAATTCTACATGTTATGGATGTAGTTTTCAAGCTGCCTCATTTGTCTAATGAAGACAAATTAAAGTTGCTTCACTCATTTTTTAACAATTTGAAAACCATAACCCAGAAGGAGATCAGGATGTCTGAAACTACTTATGACTTGATTGCTAGTCTCAGAACAATCATGAAGATTTTGTTAGATAAAATAGAGTTAACGTATGATAACGCGAAAGGACTCGTTGATAAATTGAATCATACCTTTGGGGCGGCTAATTTAATTCTGATGTCTGAAAAGGATGCTATAGATGACAAAAATGTTTACATTGTGATTGTAGAGCAATGCTTACTGTCAACGAAATTTACAGGAATTCAGGAGTTGTTGAATCACATATACCAGAGTTTGGGAAGTAAAGAGAGCATGCTCTTCGTAATGTCATTGGTGCACCTGGAAATTAGCAGTCTTGAGATAGAATCTTTTGCCGAAACATTTTTAAACACAAGAAATCTCGATCTTGATTCAGAGCTTAACTTGGCAGTCGTAAAGTCGTTACTAGAAGCAGTTCCTGTTGCATACCAAAATTTCGTTGAGCAACTAGTGCTGCATATGGAAGGCAAAGAATTAAGTGAATGTGAACAAATTGTACGGAAGTGTGGTGTTTTGAAATGGAGAAATGCAACGTTCAAGTATTTCCTTCTAGTTGCTTACAATACAACAGATAAATCACTTCTCCACGTGAACAATCAATTACTTTCGAAGAGCTTTGAAGACAATCGAATGCTCTTCATAGACATGATTAAATTTTTGGTCAACAATAAGCTCACTGTTCACATAGTTGATTTACAGCAGCTCATATCGAATAACCTTAAAAAGTTAGAGGGCTTTTACAAGTTTGAGCTTCGAAATACGTGGAAAGAATACCTTTCAAGTATAACGGATAAGAGTGACTTAAAGTTGTGGAAGAACATAAAACAGCTCTCAGAAGATCTTGAAATCGATATTAAAGATATCATTCCTTCGGCATTAAAAGAAAAGGAGATGCGTGATGGAATTGGGAAATCATCCGATGAGCTGAAAGCTGATATGCTTTCGTCCAATTCATTTTCCGAAGGAAATACAGATGAAGCATGTAATAAGACTACCCATCGTACTTCACGTTGTAAAAACTCTGAAGTAGGAAAATCGTCAATTTTAACTTGTTCTCGAGAAGAAGAGGAACATAGTCATATGCTTGGCGCTTTGAACGAAGACGATACTTCTTGTGGAAAAGTTGAAAATGACCACTCGAAAGATTGTGAAACAGACAAAAGAAAGTCTTTTGATATTCACTCTTTTACGTCAATGTTGAATGCAAAACTTTCTTCAGGCTCCAATTCCGAGAAAAGAAAATCAAGAAAATCTGTTCAGGGCAAGAAAAGAGCCCACACACAAGCAGGCCCACTGTCTGAGCAGCTGCAGGGTAAGGCGTTCACACAAAAAAACTGTCTGAGCGAAAAAACAAACTCGTCTCACGTTGAAAAATCAACGTCCAGTGAGCACCTGTATTTTGAAAAGCACTATCCTTTAGATGTGCGACTTACTTCTTCAAATAAGGATTCAGAATATTTTGAGGCTGACGGTCCTGGTAAAAGGCTTGATCACTTCGGAGCACCTGAGCATTGTAAAAGGCAATGTGGTACGTCCCAGAATGCCATTGAAGTCAACGCGGAGAGCTCTCTGTCACAGCCGACTACAACTGTATCCTTGGAATCAGAAATCTCGCTAGAACGATTCGTCGAAAGTACCTTGCAACCTTCTTTAGAGTCGTTGAGTCGTCTGCAATCTGCCAACAAGAGCGACCACATACTGAGCAATATCTCTACAGGGATGGCAATGGGATCTGCTGATCAATTGCATGGTTTTAAAAGTGCATCTGAGCTGCCCTCTTCAGCTATTTCTGGTGATTCGGATAACTCGTTTAGCAAATCAATTGTTATATCCGAAAAGGTTGCGAGTTTCATTCAAGATATAACTGATCAGGATATAGCTCAAATGTCTACACCAGAGAGACATACATTGGAAACTACCTTGATGACTTTTATGCTTAGAATGAGAAATGTTGATCTTCAAAATAATAGAAATAATTTATAGAATTTTTAAGTATTACTTGAATACAGGACAAAATCGTGCATAGAGTTATTTGCACCTAATTTTGGATGCGTAGACCAAAGCTTTATACTCTACAGTAGCACTAGACAGTTCTGAAGGTAGTAGTGGCAAGATATTGGGGTTATATGTGTTCTTAGGTACTAATGTCAGTCGTACCATATAACACATGCAACGAAATAGTATATCATGATCCTAGTCAAGATATACTCGTACTTCATAACCAAGAGCTGAATTCTTTCGAGTTAGTGAACACTTTTGACTACAGGAATATCATTAACAATCAAAATCTTAATCTTTCTGATGCAGGCTTTCAGAAAACTAGAGAAGGTGGTACCGGGTCTGGGTATAATCTAGAGTGTCCAAATTGTGGTTATGTGTGGGGAGAGGCTACTTCTAGCAATAATGGCAGGTTTAGGCACAATAGTAGGTCTAACACCGAATTTTTCCATGAAGGACCACGGGATATGGGGGCTTTAAAGTCGAGATTCATGCATGATGATTACTTCAAGCTATTGGGTAAACTATCTTATGAAAATGAAAGCTTTCAACCAAGCAGTGGTTTACCGGAAAGTATCTTTAATCAAGGATACTTTGAGCGGTTTTTTATAAAAATTCCACCTTATAATTTAGGTTCAGGATCCCGAGCTCATGTTTTTAAAGTACATCATGTTTTGAGCAACATAAAGCTAGGTACCTACGCCGTAAAGCGGATATGTATAGGTGATAAGGTAGAGTTCCTCGAGGATGTTTTGAATGAAGTATTGATTCTTTACGAAATATCAGCAAAGGGAGCAAACGAGCATAATTTAATACGGTATAATCACGTCTGGCTTGAGCTCGGAGACATTAAGGATGTGTCCAGTTTTGTTCTACCTTGTGAAAGTGATATCGAGCATCCTTCCCAAAAAAAAGTACCGTTCGTTTTTATTCTACAGCAATATTGTGATGGGGGCAATTTGGAGAACTTGGTAAAAGAAAAGTATGGTCGGAAAAACGAAAGTGCAAAAGAAAAAATAGAAATCGAGCGCTTGAAACGAAGAAGAAAGAAATCAAATGCCAATTATGAAGAACCTCAGGATGCTCAATATTTGCATGAGATCGAGATTTGGAAGTTCTTTTATGACGTTGCTATTGCGGTAAACTATTTGCATGGTCATGGTATACTTCATTGCGACTTGAAGCCATCTAATTGTTTGCTTGACGTAAAGTATACTATGCCAGAAATCAAGAAAGACTTTAAAAATGAAGAGTCCTTGAACCTGTACTTGCTGAAGTTCCCAAGAGTACTTGTGTCAGATTTCGGAGAGGGAAAATTCACGGATAAATTCGACTTGAGTGGGGATGGCTTATCAAGTGAAAAGGTTCATGGCCAAGACCACGAGAGGAAAGGCAACACGGGAACACTTGAGTTCACTGCCCCTGAGCTTTGGTTATATGCCAATTTTGACCCTAGCTTAGAAGATAAAAAACATTTTATAAACAATTATACATTCCAGAGCGACATTTACTCTTTGGGTTTGATTTTATGTTGGCTCTGCGTCGGTACTTTACCCTTTGACGATAGCGTAGATGGAATAGATGATCCTAATGAGATTAAAAGACGAATATTAGACTGGTACTACGATCTAACTGCCGCCAACTTCCATCTATGGTTTTCTAGTAAAAGCAGAAAAATCAGAGGATATTTTTTGAACAGCAGTATTACTGATTTAGAAAAGCTAATCTATTTATTGATCAAGGGAAATGATAATCTGATATCCCAAACTCACACCAACAGACTTGACTCTGGGGATGTCCTTTGGCTCATGAACGCTATCAAACATAGGTGGTTCATCAGGGAATTTAAGAACGACATAGGTCTTCAAGTTTTTGAAAATTTGGACCTTTCTTTAGTTCTTCGGAAGAAAAGGACATCGACAAACGCTTCTGAGAATTTTCCGTCTTCCGAGAAAACCCTTTCCGATGAAGATATATCTGATGACGAGAATACTTACTCCATGTCTGGTGTAACCGACCTGAATAGGCATCAGGGCCCACGTAAACTGGTTTTATCAGACTCACTACCTTCGGTGGCTCCAGCTCTTTCTAGGATTTACAATCTTTTGTGGGAGAAGTCTTTCCCTCTTTGCTACTTATTAATTCTTTATTTCTACGACTCAGCTTATTTTCCTTTTGAGTACTACATGGTCAACCCCAGGATTGCCGTGTGGATTTGCTGTGGCATAGACTTAATTATCGTGCCCAAGGTATGGTTAAGAATCTCTCTTCTTTTAATATCTTTGGCAATGTATGGGGTATTGCTCTGGCATAGTTAAGAAATATAGTGCACGTGACTGAAAATTTTGATGAAGCTTGAATTTGTAGTAAAAGCATGCTTGTATTGCATCAAGATTAAGCATGGTGCCTAAGAAGAGGAAGGCGCCATCGTTAACAGACACTAAGAAGGCTAACAAAAAGAAGAAGGAATATAAAAAGAATGAATTAAAGTCGGTAGCTAATCTGTATGAGGCACTATCGTCAAGCGAAAGCGATCCGGATTCAAATTTGGTCTACAACTTTGATGCGAAAAAAGAACCACAGGTTCAATTGGCGGATTCGGACGACTCTAAGGAAAAAGATGGTGATGATGATGATGATGATGAGAGCGTAGTGTTTGAGTCAGATAAAGAAGAAGGAGAAGGGAAAGGGCAGCCAATTTCAGAAAGCGAAGAGCCGGCTCCAAAAAGACAGAAGACAGAGCGACCTAATGAGTTGGCAGGAAACCAAGACTTTATAGAGTTTGATGCTGGTTCTTCAGATGAAGAAGATAATAGGGATGATTATGAATATTCAGACGACGGGATACTCAGTGACGACGCTTCAGAAAAGGTATACATGAAAGACGAACCGAAAACACCCTATCCGTGGATTCAAGATCATGATCATTCGAAGCAGAAGGAGATTGCAGACTGGCTTACTCTTGAGATGAAAGGGTTTGTTAAATATATTTCTCCCTCAAGAGAAGAGATTATTATGAGAAATAATGTGATACGCAAACTCAAAGAGCTGATACATTCCTTCTGGCCTGACACAGAAGTACATATTTTTGGCTCCTCAGCAACAGACTTGTATCTACCAGGATCTGATATTGATATGGTGATTATATCACGTAATGGGGACTACGAGAATAGGGGGAGGCTTTATCAGCTTTCATCTTTCTTACGAAATAAATCTCTTGCTAAAAATATCGAAGTAATTGCTAAAGCTAAAGTACCGATAGTAAAATTTTGCGATCCTCAAACAAATGTTCAGGTGGATGTATCATTTGAGAGGATAAATGGTATCGAGGCCGCTAAAAGAATACGGGAGTGGCTTCATTCAACTCCAGGCTTACGAGAGCTCGTGCTCGTAGTAAAGCAATTCCTCAGATCCAGGAAATTAAATAATGTGCATATTGGGGGACTCGGTGGCTATTCAACTATAATAATGTGTTATCACTTTTTGAAATTGCATCCTCGCGTCAATACAAATAACATGAATATCTTGGATAACTTGGGAGCCCTTTTAATAGAATTTTTCGAGCTTTATGGAAATAATTTTTCTTATGATAATTTGATCATAGCGATCGAACCGGAGACTAATCTTCCAAAATATTTGCCAAAAAAAAATCATCCTGAATTGAACACTTCGAGAAATCCTTTTTCAATCATTATTAGAGACCCTTCCGATACGTCTAATAATATAAGCAGATCGTCTTATAATCTTCGCGATATTAAAAAGGCTTTTGGTGGTGCCTTTCAGTTACTTCTGGACAAGTGTTATCGCTTGAATGCAGCATCATATAAAGCAAGAATTGGTCAACTGATTTTGGGAGATATTATCAAATATAAAGGAAAGCAGAGAGACTTTAGTGATGATAGAGATAAAGTGGCCAATCATGCTCATATCGACAATATATCCGAAAGCGACCTAGCCAGGAAGACTCCTGATGAAGACGATGAAAGATACTTTTCGGAGACCACAATTGAAAGTGATCAGAGTGCCCCTATTTCTCAGACTCCTGCAGCTGGAGGCAGAAAAGCAGAGGATTTTATGAGCTTGAATCCTTCGGGCACAAGCGAGAGTGAAACTCTGGAAAATGAGGCCCCTGAAGAAGAAGAAAATGAAGATATGAATAAACTGACGAAAAGTGTGAATAAAGATGCTAAGCGGGAGTATTGGCTACAGAAAGGATTAGAATTATAATTTTAAAATCGTGGGAAATTTTTTTTTTTTTATTTTTTTCCTCTTTATTTCTAATTGTTGTATTAAAAATCTAGAGTCAACAACAATTATTTGTACTGGATGAAGTGCTAGTCAAATTCAAAAGACCAAGCATATCAGACTGCTGTGCTTTCTGCTCCTGCTCCCTATTTTTTTGGTAGTATTGCTCAAAGTAAGACCCAGGAATATCATTGACAATGTCTTCGAATATTTGGCTCACGTTCTCTCCTGTTTTAGCACTTGTACTATAGAAATTAATAGAATTATCCTGTCCGAGTTTGTATTTCAGCATATCCACTTGCTCACTAGCTAAATCACTTTTAGTCCCAATTAGAATTTGTTTAAGATCCTCTCTGTTCGTATTCAAGTCTAACTCATCAATCCATTCTTTTACCTTCTGGAAGGAGTCAGATGCTTGGGACAAGTCAAAACAGACAAGAGCAATTTTAGCTCCCCGATAGTACATGGGTGTTAGGGATCGATATCTCTCTTGACCCGCTGTATCCCAAATCTCAAATTTAATCTTTTTGTCTTGGAACCTTTTGGATGTGTATTCTTTCGTAATGAAGGCGGCTCCAATAGTATTAACAGTATGTTCGTTGAAAGTGTCACTGGCGAACCTATGCGCTAATGAGGTTTTACCTACTGAAGACTCCCCAAGTATCACCACCTTTAGAGGTGGTGGTCCTAACAAATTCATTGCATATTTCTATTATTATTCCAATAGACAAGACAGAGAGTACTTTTTTCATGTTTTGGTTCCATAATTCTAAGGATTGGTCCTGCATATTCGTGGTATACAGCTTCTTAGCCCGAAGAGTACTAACAGACATTCAAATAAATTAGCATTAAGTATGAATATCTTGAGGCTAGAACCGTATGTATTTGCCGTGAAAGAAGAGGAATGAGCAAAACTCTATGAACTCATTGGTTGTAACGTAAATTTATATGTTACAATTCTTCTTTCAGGTTTCTACCCCAGGTTACGAAAAGAACAAAAAAAGAAAATTGGCCTTTTGCAAAGTAACAGTAAAAAGTCCAGACAAGTGTGACGAATTATATCCATACAAGTGATTAGCTTCTTCCTTTATGCTCTGGGATCATTTTGTGCTACTAGTTTGCCTCACTGATAACAGGTTTCTTTCATGATAATAGAGTAGAAATGATATAAAATGCTGCGAAAATTCAAGTAAAGGACAGAAGCTACCTAGACAAAAGGTAATACTCTTGCCCAAGACAGTTTTTAGAAACCAAGTTCAGCTGCTAAGTCTCTCTATAAACATCATGCTTGAGGACCAGATATCGAAAACCATACAATTCAGGATGATCGATATCATATTTCTTCTTGTAGATGTGCATTGGTTATAGACATCGGTTCCTTATACGTAAACGTGCTAAATATGTACACAGCATTCTATCCGACAAATTTTTATCAATGCAATCTTAGTGAGTGGCTGGCGTATTAACTCAATGGGCTCTAAGTATTATATAGAACTGTACTTGTTAGACATATACACACACAGATTTAGGCTGTACGAAAGACTTCCACTTCCATAGCCCTGATGTCCCTGGAATAACGCAATATCCAATCTTTGGAATAACAAACTGATGATGTAAAGCCCGACCATACTTTACATTCTTATGCAGTATACCTGAAACCTTGTTAGTTGAAAAGCGACTTAAATTGTAATCTCTGGTAGCGCCGCTCATCGCTTTTCTTTTTGCTAACCCTTGCTAACTCTTAGCACTCTCGGTTGTTCTTTATGAGTTTTAGCACTATTTGCTAACTCTTGCTACTCTTAGCATCCTTGCTAATTCTTGGTAGCGCCGTGCGTTTCGTGGGACTCATCAGGGGTATGAGAGTGTAAATCTTCCCTGTGGCTCAAATCATTGTATATATCTATCCACATAACAAGTATAATTATATATCCTTCACAAAAAAGATGTCTCACTATAAATATTTATCTCTACGAAAAGGACTAATCATCCCTATTTATATTTGTCTGTAATGGTGCTGAAACACTTTTGAAACGCATTCTAACGTGCCTCCTATAGCAGCAGAGATTCTAACCTTGTTTTAGTTCTCCCGTATGCACACTTAAATGTTTTTACTGGCGCGCTTTCTATGCTGTATAGAGGTGGTATCGACTATATGCCATAATCTAGGAGCCTTGTTATACTTAACACCTTACATTGGTTGTAGTGCACTCTATCGGTAAGACGAATACAAGACTTCTTAGTAGCCAGTGACAGTTTCAAGATGAAATGACCATCCTAATCACTCTGCCGCGTTACAGAATTATACCTTGTACGTATTTTTTTGGTAATATAGTATGTAAAGTAGAATAAGACAAAAAGAAAAAAAAACCACATATCCAAGTACTCTGCTATCTAATGTTGTTTATTTTACTTGTTTCGTGGTTAACAACGGTAACTCTAAGCGTCTCTACAGACTCAGAAGTATACAGATTTGACAATTTAAAGAGTGATGTAAGGGAAAAGGAGTAGATGGTTGCATGGTTGCACCTATTATAAGGTTTTTGTAGGGAATGTTAATGGAACCCACTTTGTTCCTAAAGACCCTATATCTGTGCTGGATTGATTCTCTCTTAAATAGCATACAGCTAGAGTATCAGTTCAGTCTTCGTGATATTCCAACTGGAAATGAGTAAAACGTAGTAGTCACATTGATATATGCTCAGTATAAGAATAGCATACGGACATGACCAGCATTAGCATAAGCCGATGAATCTGGCTATTACAAGGGGTTATATAAAAATGCGGCACTTCATAGAGTTTGAGATCTCGTTTATACTTAGCCATTTCCTAACAGAAAATATTAGGAACTACCGCTTTAATTGAAAAATGGACTTTAGCAAATCTGCCAACTTGTAGATATGTGCATGCATAAAAAGTATTACCGAGAAAACATAATTACTATTGTGTTTTGTTATCTTAAAGGTGCATCAAAGCTGTCTTGACGTTCTGACGCTTTTTAAAAAAACCTGAGGATTAATTCTCGTTTAGTTACGCTTACTTTTTCATACTTGACAGCTAATGTACTTTCTAACTTACTCCTAAGCTCCTTTTAACTATCAATGCTCGTTGATTTAGCTACTTATCCAGACTCTTATAGCACTATGTATCTTTTCTATTAAATGATTCTCTTCAATAGGAGAATAATTTGTGTACTTTGTCATTGAGTCTGTTTCGCGGGCTCTCATCTGTAGTCTAACCAGGTTAATTTGTTTAGGCAGCTCAGGTTCTCTCATATTCATAGGCCGTGTTAACAGAAAATGAGAATATAAACTACTGAAAACTCAATACTAGAAAACCGAGTTATTTTCTTGTGTTATTTTCTAATGTAATAATTTAAACCTTAGAGATAACCCTCTTGGAGGAGTCAAAGGAGTTTATAATTGGTACATAGGTAATAAATCTAGAATCTCGTGAGATTACTACTAAAATAGAAGTGATAAGAAGCGTTGTATGCCTGTCCTCTTATATCGTTGCGACAAATTGATGTCACTCTTGAAGCATTATAGTAGCAAAATCATATGTATCGCCAAGTGTTTTAAGAGGAATCAAGATACTGTTTATACGTACAGGGTTTTAAACTTCCAAGCTAAGGCTCTGTGGCCGAGTGGTTAAGGCGGTAGACTCAAGTTCTACTATCGTAAAGATGCGCGCGTTCGAATCGCGCCGGAGTCACTATTGCATCTTTCTCTTTTTTTTTTTATTCAACTTTGAAAGCCATATTTCTATGAGTACAATACTGACCTACCAAGGATAGCTCAGAAAACAAAAGACCCATGTTCACGATTAAATGTCTGTTCAAAATTAATTCTTAATTCATTAAATGTCACCAAACATTTATATGGGTAGGGCACATGATCACCCGCCTTATAATACTAGATATCTCAATACTTGATCTTCTTTTCAATGGGACAATTATTCTTTATATACTTTCTCTCTGCTTCCGTCTTAAGTGTCTTATCTCAAGTTCGGTCGATCCAACCGGGTTATCTTCGTTTGTCTATCATACTAAGATTTCTTCATTCATAGTTCGTGTAATTAAGAAATGAGCATATAAACTTCCGGTTTGACTCCTACTCTATTTCGAAGACACTACTTTCAAGATGATACTATTATTGTTTCAAAAAATATTTCTTCTTGAACTAAGCTTCTCACCCATCTTTCTAACTCCATTAACTTTAATTCTTGGATATTTTACTTTGGATATTTCGCTCTATGCTCGGACGTATGATGTTGAGCGTTACTCGATTATCTACTAACACTGAAATCTTCTCATATTCTCATCTTATTGAAATAAAAATCCTCTCAATATTCTAATGAAACTTTCTATATCAGTACGTTCTTCAATCTTCTTTAGAATAAGATTCATGACGCGCCCTTTACGAGTTCCAGTAGGGCTAACGGGATTAGTGGAATGTCAGAGAAGCTCAGCAAGGAAGAATTTGGCAGTGTGTACGTAAGATTCCTTACGGGTGAAGAAGAAAGTTCTTTATTTCCTCGAAATGTCCTCGAAATGTATCGTAACATCATCTTCAATTACCACTAGGTAACAAACTTAACTAACGAAGATCTTAAGAGTTTCTTGAGTGTCCACATGACTCAGTTAGCATAAGCAATTGCACAATTGACGAGAAATTGGGCCACCGGTTCATATCATAATAGAACTCATATTGCCTGCAACTTATTGCAAATAAGTTTTTGACTAACATACAGTCATGTGATATCATTATCATGAGTAAAATCTTGGAACTTGAAGGGATAAGCAGCAGAGGACTAATACTTAAATAAGCGACTATAAGGTTTAGAATAGAGGGAGTGAAAGTAAGTAATCACACATTGAATAATGAGGCTGGAAAACCATGAGCAATATAAAGCTTGTCTTTTAGTCGTTACGAAAGAGTATAAAAAGTAGATTTAATCAGATGCTCATAATAGAAAGAGTACTTTCTGGGGAGTTCGAAATTACTGATATTCCTTATTTACTGATGATAATTGGAGTTGTGGTAGTGGTTTTAGGTTTTGTCAAAATATTGTGGAATCGAAAGAATGAGAAATATTTTGGGGCCGGTCGTAATTTACAATGACTTCATACATGTTGTGTTATTTACAGTATTCAAGTTCTTCCTAGCGTATCGGATATACTGTTGAATGTGTGGATACAATCGGGAGTTGAAGATGCCCATGGGATAGCAACTTTAGTCGATCAGTTTTCTAGTAGTGGCGTCTTTACTCTTTTGAACTTTCATAAATCACTTTGGGTTTATCTCATCATTTACATTTTTGGACTCTCATTCGGCGCAGCTTGCTGCTTGGCTTCCTCTCTTACAGCATATACTGAGTTTGTTTCATCGAAGAAAGGACTGAATTGCCTTGACGAAGACCGTATCAGTATTTTGGAATCACAACAAGTGGCACTAGACGAGGAAAAATGTCTTCAACTGACAGAGACTAGAAAGGAGTTTAAAGAAACGGGAAAGATGGAATCCTGTTATGAAAATTTGGGTGTGCGTAATCCGAACAGAGAAAGCAAGCTCTATGTGATACTTCGTTTGCTAGGCAGACTCATAAAAGGTTTTATCAAGTATATGTTGGTTGTATCGCTTTTTGGATTTCTTCCACAGAATTTTGTTTTCAATAGCACTCCAATGGTTGCTTCACTTGGTCAAGCCTAGTGTCTTAAGTTGGACCATTTCTTTTGTGGTGCAGTATTTTGGTTCTACTACAAGTGGATCCCAACATTTTTAAATGCGTTTTCCATGAAGTCAATTGTTGATTTAAGTATCAATGCTTCTATTTTATTAAATTCACTGATGCTAATTTTTTGTGGTTGGTTGGCTTGCTTCTTCGAGGACTTGTTTTTTAACACATTTTTTCTTTCGCTTTACTTTTTAATGGGAGACCAAGAGAAATATTTCGACCATACAAATAGTACGCTTACGTTGAAAAGCCTTGGATTACTCATGAAATCAGATAAATTTCCTCAATGCTTCCAGAATGTCATGAGTTGTACGCAAGAGGAAGGCATTAATCA
Organism: [Candida] glucosophila; assembly: GCA_030572315.1. Lineage (NCBI taxonomy): Eukaryota > Fungi > Ascomycota > Pichiomycetes > Serinales > Debaryomycetaceae > [Candida] glucosophila. The sequence goes on along the minus strand of JAJLZR010000010.1, from coordinate 81,271 downwards.
GGTTACTGAGTTTTATTCTTGGTCACATGGTATAGCTCTCAATTCACTCGTTGCACTCACAACTTTGTCTTTGGTAATTTTACCTTTTATTATCTTTTTAGTGCAGGAGCGTAGAGCTTGTCGGTTCTAAGTCATTTATTCTATATAGACTTAGATATCGTAAGCTATACAACTGCTTGTGTAATGTTTTGAATATGCAATGTACCAGATATTTTTGCGTTTATGCGGGGGTCAAGTTTTTGAACGCTATTCGCTCTCATGCAACTAGTGCTTTAAGTGTACTGTTGATCTTACATCTGACTGTGTAGAGTAGAAGATAACCTCGTAAATGGTGTTCATATATTACATTATAGGGTTATTATAATGCTCATTTAATTTAGAAGAATTTTTCATTTGTCTCATTGATAAGGATGTATCACGTACACGACCAGGCCACACAGAAGAATACAGCAGCTATTTTTGAGACTAAATGGAGTCGGCGGGTACGTTTTGGAAATAGAAAATGGCAGATAGGTTCGATATTTGACTCAAAAATGACTCAAACATGGTGTAGCAATAAATTCAAAGTTAATGATTTTGCCTATAGAGTCCAAGACAAACTCGGAGTATCTCTGCAATATCTCGCAGTATTACGTCTATTTATGATGAGACTAATTGGCTAGGAAGTATATTCGGAATTATAATTTTAATCACTAACCACGTTAAAGTGTAAGGTTTCGCTATTTTTTCATTTTTCTTTTTATGCTTACGTTTGTGGATTTGATGTCTCTGTTGAGTATGATATATGCTAAAATGCGGGAGCTCAAGGTCTCAGCGAACTCTTTTTAGCTTTAAATACACGTTTTTTAGTATTCAGTACTTTGCTATCGATGACCTCGATGTATGTTCCTAGGGGAAGCGTTCAAACTTTCACGTCTTTCGCTTTACTAAAGTTTCTTAAAAATCGCTCTTGTCAAAAAAGAGTGAAATTCTAGTTATGAGACAGAAAGTAATAAAAATGGAGGTGTGGTATCGCAAGGAAAAAATGTTGTTTTAAGTTAAATTCCAGTGTTGAGTCACAATCAAAATTATGCCAAAGTGTCTCGCAAATTATTTGCGTACAATTAAAAGCTTAGGAGGTATGTTTAATTTTCTTTTGATAGCATTTTGTATGACACTCTCTTTCCAGAATTCATCCATACAAGAGATCTGTATTTTCTTTTTTTTTTTTTTTTTTTTTTTTTTTTTTTTTTAATATAGCGAAATTCCAAAGTATCCAATCATAAGAAAGGATAGGGCAGATAAAACGCAAGAGTCCATACTTAAAGTTGTACCAGCGTCACGTACTATAGAGTCATATAATGTTTTGTGTATTATTCACTCTCTTTATTTGTATTGTATTTCCTATTTAATTTTATAATTTATATAGCAGTTTTAGTTGGTATTCTGATACGGACTCTAAGTTTGAGGGGATATGCTACCTTTTAAGCGTAAGAATATAAATACTGCGGAAGATAGAAAGAGAAGTTCATAAACTTTTCTCTCTTTGAGATTCTTTTTTAAGATTTTCAATAATTCCCAATGCTAATTTTTGGCGTCAAGATATTAGTCGATATTTAAACAAGTGATACGAAGACCTAACAATGGTACATGAATCGAGAAGCAAAACGGTTATTTAATTTTTATAAGTGACCTAAACATTGGCTGCAAAAACCTCTAACTTACACAAAGTAAGAACTACTAAAAGTAAAGTTGACTTTGCTTCGCTGGCACAAAAACTGGTTTCCATGTAATACTATATTTCACATTATCGAACTTTCAAGTAAGTGTCTTGATCTTGCTAATTAACTCCACGACTCACGACTTCTAATTTGTGACATTACAATTAAGGTTATACTAAAGACAGTCGTACAGCGAGTTTTTTCGAGGTAAAGGCATAAACATATATATTTACATACAACCCGATAGACGGTGAAAACCTACTTAGCGTTTCCACTATAGATAGCTCATATAGGTAGTTCATTTATTAATATGCTGTAAGTTTTCATAGACGCGAGCCCTTTAACATCACTATAACACGATACGATTTCCAATTACACTTACATAATCGTTCTTACTTTCTGCTGATTCACTCGCTAATTCAACCCCTAAGTCCTTCTTAACTGTTAATCCTCAGTTGATGTAACTACTTACCTCGATAACTCTTATAACAGTAAGTATCTATTCTATTAGATAATCCTTTTTAATTGGAGAGTATCTTTTTGTTTACCTTTCTTTATTTACCTATCTATTCGCCTATATCTTTATTCCGGGTTAATGTGCTATTACTCGCAAGGAGATGAGGATATAGTCCGTCAATGTCATTGAAGCTCATATTAGAAAACAGGAGATATTTCCTGATGTAATACGTAGTGTCTTGAAGTTTAAACAAATTAGGGAGTTAAAGGGGTTTGTATTGGTATATGGGTCATATAGCTAGAATCCTCGTGAGACTACTAACGCTGTTCTTCTATAGCATTGAAGCACGATGCGGTTACTAACCTGAAACTTGGTGATGTCATGACTACATGTTCAATAATTTACATAAGGTTTGTTTACCACCGATGTTTATAAGCACACGTTCGAAGTAACTTTAAGCCAAGGCTCTGTGGCCGAGTGGTTAAGGCGGTAGACTCAAGTTCTACTATCGTAAAGATGCGCGCGTTCGAATCGCGCCGGAGTCACTATTGCATCTTCCTTTTTTTTCCATCGCGATATGGTATATCAACTCAAACTGAATATCAGAGCAGTATAGTCTATGCATATATATATCTCACTGAGAGCACTTTATTAAGGAGAAGCAGTAATGTACCAAAAATTATTATTAACGTTATAGATAATTAGCTTTTAACTTGCGAAGAAATGACATTCGCTAATTGAGAAGCACCACCTGATTGTCGGTACTCTAAAGTGAAGTCCTCAATAAGTGCAAAAGCTGAGCAAATGCTCACTACCATGCTCACACCTTTACCGAGGCCACCTACAAAGTCACTAAAGTAGGCAATGACGGATAATACCAAGGCTCCCAGGAGAGCAGCTAAGGGCACAGTTTTCGAAAACTCCTTGGCAACAGAAATATCCCTCCTACCAGATATTGATATAGCTTGCTCTTTGAATGAAGCGGCTATGTCTTTTGGAGATGACCCCGAAGAAAAGCTCCAGGTATATGCGAAAGAAAGCGCTAAACTCAAGACGACAGCAAGAAAGAAGATATCCTTGATGGGGGAAGTCAAAGCCTGTGTCAAAGATGTTGGAGGAGAAAGGTAATAAAGTATACCAGAAACTAGATTATAATGATTATTTTTATAATCCAAGGACCAAGTTCCAATCACGCGACTTAAGACTGGTGTGTAACTTTGGAGTGAACTTGCTATCACGAAACCAAACAAATGTACGTTAGCCAATATTGTGTAAGCAAATAAAACTGGTAAGCCTCCCGTGTACAATAACCTTATAGGATAGAAATTACTCATACCCCTCACCCTGGTAGAACGAATAGGAACATCCAAACGGACACTTTGCAAATAGATAATAACCAACACAACAGCGAGCATTATATAAACTTGAGTTAAGTTTGGTAAGCCAGTCCTTGTAAAGGTCTCAATGACATTGGTTTTCCAATGCTGGAAATTGAAATCTAATCCACGGAAAAAATTTAACAAGACACCTACATTTCCTCCCTTGTTCGAATTAGGAAGAAAAACATGTTCAACACCTACCATGTCTCTTACAAGGGACATTGCACCTTGCACACTTAAAAGCGTCAAAGCTCCGCTTCCGAAACCATACCCTTTGTCTAGTATCTCAACTAACATGATAACAACATAAGACATCGTTGTTATCTGCGCCGATATCAAAACATACTGCAAAAGAGACCAGCTATCAGAGAAAAATGTGTTGCTTGTTAAGAGTGCATTACTGTAGTAAGGTGAAAAAACCAATCCAGCAGCATACAACATTGACAATGTAATAGCAGTCAATTTCTGTGCACTTTGAAATAATTCTCTGTCTGATCTGACATAGAAATTGACATTCACTAAGCGGAGACTAGCCGCCACTTGCCATACGAATGCAGACGTTAAAACAGGCAACAATCCAAGTTCCAATAGAGTACCTTTTTCCATAGCAAAAAGTGGCCTTTGGAAGTAAAAAGGATCAATTATTTGCTTGCTAGCTTCTCCATTCAAACCGAAGATAGGCAACTGGCCAAAAAGAAAGATAATTGCAGAACCAATTGTATAAACTATTCTTTCGTCAATACTAAGACCTTCGTAAGGCCAATCAACCTCTGGCAAAAAGGACAGGACAAATTGAAAAATGTCAAGAAAACGAACTAAAAATACAGTTAGTCAACTTATTGGACTTTACAAATTCTGAAGTTATACCACGATTACTTACATTTACCCATTTTCAGTTTAATTCTAGCCGAAGGCTAATATTTTTTTCAACTCAACGATATGATTGACATGGTACTGACGTTAAAAAAGAAAAAAGTCACGTGTAATAGACTGCGCTATCAAAAAAAAAAAAAAAATTGCACACTACTTGAGCCTAGTAAGAGAAATAGTGTATTACTTTTACATTCGTATTAGAGCAGAACTTATTAGTTAAATTTTAGAGCCATTTCTACAGCAGCACTGGCCCAATCTTCCCCATGATTATGTACATTTCCCAGGCCTAAACCAGCACGAGCTTCTCCCTGCTGTTCAGTCAAGCATGTTAGAACTCCGAAGATGACAGGAATATCAATTTCATGGCTTAGTCTCATGATCTGGTGGGTAACTGCGTCAGAGATATACTCAAAGTGCATCGTACTACCCTTGAAAAGCACCCCGATAGGTATAATAGCATCTAACTTTTCACCTTTTTTGCTCTGCTTTTCCGCAAGCTTTCTAGCACCGAAAGGTAATTCAAAGGATCCCGGCACTGATTCTACCACTATGTTATTAGACTGTACCCCCAACTCTTGCAATTTTTCAATTGCGCCTTTAACAAGTGCATTGATAATTTTGCTATTCCATCTGCCATGAATAATCCCAATCCTTAAGCCAGATCCATCGTATTGACGATCAGCTTGAGCTACTCCGTGTGCCACCATTTTCTACTACCTAAAGCTTCTTTTGTCAGCTAGAAAACTCCAGAACGACGAAATTCATCTTCATCTTTGGTTTAAACGGCACGTGCTTGCTGTGCACATGACACGCTTTTTTTGACAATAAGCGTATACCGAAAATTTTTCAAATTTCAAGAGGGGATTTAGTTGTGGATTTTAGTAGAGTAGAAATGTCTTTGCTGAAATTGGTATGTACATGTCTATTTAATGGTGACAGGATGATTAATTGAAGCAAGCATAGTTCACTCTGACTTGCAATGAAGATACAAATCAAAAACTTTTAGTCTTTCACCCCTATCTGATTGCCTTTTTTCTTGTTTCTTGCAGAAACCTTTTTTAGATCGTGGGAATATGAATTACTAACATCTCATTAGTCTTTTCCATGTGATTAAACTAGGATGAATCAATAAGTTAGTTAGTTAAACACAGGTCCGATTAGCTTGCAGGAACAAGGGTAGTATTTGAAAATGATGTGCACTCCTTCTTTTTTGAAACTTTCAGGCGACTGGATTGCATTAGATAATACTCTATTTCGGAGTGAAGCTTTTTAACTTTTTTAAATAAGCAAGGGTAACCTAGAAGTCTTCTTAAAATGAGAATTTTTTTTTTTTTACAGACGACCTTCTCGAAGTGCGAGAAATACGACCTATTATTATTGGATCTACTGTTGCTTCTTGAGGAGAGAAACCTCATTAAGAGAAAAGATGATGCGATGGACTTGATTCTCTACAACTAGAATTTCGAAGCTAGTTTTAATTTCGTCATTTTTCAGTTCTAGTGCCTTAGGGATAGCTGGATCGTTTATGGGAGCATCGCGATTTTTCAATTGAGAGTATCTTGTACAAGAATAGCTTTAGCATGAAGCCTATTCTGTACTAGATTGTTCGGATTGAAGAAATATGAGGCGCTTTTGGGCAACAATGTCGTTGGACACAACAAATTGATATCGTGACACCAAAGTACGACATTTTAGTTTTTGTGTAACCCATTTCGGAATTGCGATAGCCCTTGAGTTATTTCTTATATTAGTGAGCAAGTTGTGTCGTTAAAGTATCAGTTGATTAAGCTATAGATATAAGTAAGATAAATTAGTCAAATCAGTTGGATTTCTAAATTTTTGTGTAAATTTAAACATTGGCCGATTTTGATTTGGGAGTTAGGAGATTTGCCTATCTAATCAAATAAACGAAGCCAAACAGAAACAGAAATAGAAATGGCATTCAACCAAGGATTACGGGTTGAGCAAACGAGCAAAAAGGCCGTACCAGAATTTGAGAGTCCTTTGCATCGTACAAGCTCCATTTTGTCTGATTCCCAATCACTGTGGGTGCTTTTTAGTCCCTCCTTATCAGGAGATGCAGATGAGTCAGATATATTATCTCTAAGCAATGATGATAGAGATAGCAAGGTTTCTAGCCATTCTAGTAAAGCGAGTGATGTGAGTCAATCAGAGGGGGCGGATTCTCTCATAGATACGTTTGGTGATATTGCCGGCAATAATAGTATGGTTAGAAGCGACGAATATCCAGAGGGAACTAGCTATTTGACAGCAACTAGTGACGTGGGACACCTGATGCTGGATGCACTGCGGTCGTCAAGATTACGAGATCGTATACAAAGATGGGGAGATAGTATGCAAGAAGACACTATAGATGATAACGTTGCCTCTTGGGACTTGGATGAGAATTTATCACTGTATAATAGTGGTTCGTCGTCTAAAAGTAGGCCGTTTTATGGTGATGATTTATTAGAAGGAATGACGAGGCAAGAGCGCTCGCGGGTACGTAAGATAGCAAAGAAGTTGAAACATTCATTGCATCTGAAGAATCAGTACGAAGGGTTGCTTGTCCGTCTAATTCTTTATAATATATCTCAGCTATCTGGACCTAGACAACACCAGATTCCACTCCATCTTGGTGTGAGCAGCAGGACTTCTACATATTCGCGTATGCTTGCAGAGAGTAATACTAGACCCTTTCTCGATTCTTATCTTAGAAATAACCTAAACTGCTCTAGAATTGCCATTCCAAAGGACAGACCTTTTTCTGAGACAACCTCCAACTCGTCTGCTATATTGTGTGGAGGTTCGTGGGACGAGATTTAACCAGGTTTCATAAAGTGCCTTGACTAGACTGCGAGGCCTGTTGCTTACTAAATAGTATTCACGATGTTAACGAGTGTTTTTTAATTTTTGGTTAAGTCGACTTTATGGTGGGTTTTCTTAATTTCATTTGTCGTTTGAAGTGTAAGAGTTAGAAGTTAATAGTGATAGTATAGGAGATTTAGTATTGAACACGATAATTTATTACAAAGAAAAAAAAAAAAATATCACGTATTGTGAAAATCGTCCAATTAATTCATTGTTCAATTGGTTGACTAAGTGCGCTATCAGAAAAGAAATGTTTCAACAAGTTCGAGGATTTGCTTCTTCAAGTCTACGTGCAGCTTTCGCCAAGATGTCACTTATGGGGACAGTTGGTAATGTTGCTACTAAGGAAACTAGAGAAGGGGTACCTTATATCAGATACTCTCTTGCAGTTAATAGATATTCCCCAAACGCTTCAGAGGAAAGAGTAACTGATTGGTTCAACATATCAGTTTTCAATGAACGTCACTTAAATTTCTTCAAAGACTACTTAAAACCAGGAATGCAACTCTACGTGGAGTGCGATGTTAGACAAAGAACAATCGCGGATGAGAATGGTGAGAATAGACGTTCACTCAATTCACTTAGACAAACCAGCTACGATGTGATACGCTTTGCAAAGCGACCAGAAGAGCAATCTCAAGAGGAAGCTAATTAATATATAAAAATATATATTAATACTAAATATGCTAGTATGGCACTGATATCTATAGCGACGTAGGAGTAAGGTTATAATGTTACACATTGGAATGTTAATGGTGTATCAGAGCCATGCTCAATTCAAATGCAAAGGCAACTGTCAATTTGACATGCTGGGCGATAAGCTCCAAGTCAAGTCTATCCTGGGTATCCAATACAGTGTGTATAAATTTACTGTCATATTTTATCTCACTTTCACAAACGAAGCTGGCAGGGTATCCATACTCAATGGCGGAAGCGTGGTCAGAACATGCATAACCGCAGTGAGTGGTGTGGTAAGGAATTTCGCAATATTCATGTATCATAACTTTTACAAATTCATTAAGATGGCTACTAGTATAATCTTCAATCAAGCCAAAATGGGGCTCCGCATTTGCTGTCTTGGTACCGGCGGAATAGCCGGTCATATCCTGCTGAAGCAAACCAAGGACTACTTCATGTGATTTAAAGTATTTATCAAAAATGTCCATCGATCCAAGAAGTCCGCCTTCTTCTGCTGAGTAAAAATGGAATTCCAAGGTATTCCTAGGCTTGAACTCCTTTCCGTATTCACTAGACAATAGCCTGAGTGCCTCAAGACATGTAATCGTTCCCGAGCCATTGTCATCTGCACCAGGTGCCCTCAACAATTTAGGAAACAAGAGGTTAATTGAGTCCTGATGCGAAGAGATCACCACTTTTTCTTGATTTTCTCCTTGCATTCTCACGATTATGGAGAACTGCTCCCAACCCTCGTGTTCGAATGTTTCTATACTGATGTTGCTTCCGCTGTCTCTAATTATTTCATTAACTTGTTGTTTTAACCACAATGCGCTTTCATAGCCGTACCTCGACCGGTAATACCTGCTGTAAAAAGAGCTGAAATACCCAAGTCGAGAACTCATGAACTCCAAGTCGATCCATGAATTGATCTGGTCAACCTTACTCTTAAAATAAGCTCTCTTGGGGTACTCATATTTTGGCACAGGTCTTTGTAATTGCTTTATCTGCTTGGCTCCTAATAAAACAACATAATCTAGAAAACTACGATCTACTCTTTCTAGTGATCCTCTTTCAACTTCTTCATGTACACTTATCTTATTAGTCACATCAACAAACCCTATACCTGATTTCTTGATTTTAACCTTGTCTTTTTCTTCAATGACTCCATATCTCCCCGGGCCGGTCTTGATTAGCCTTTTGTCACTTTCCCCTATTCTGTTCCCATATTCACCTGTCCATAGGGACCCTACCAGTGTCAAAAGGACAAACAACACAAGATAAAGCCTTAACATCTAGAGTGACAAAGAGAAGAAATGCACGATTCTAGTATCCATATTACTCGAACACAATTGTGCTTATCTCATTATTTTTTTTTTAGTTGTAAGAATTCTCTATTTCAACAAACTTACTACAAAAACAATCACCTTCGTCGATAGAGAATATCCGATAGCTCTGTGATAAGACCTGTCGTATTTCCTACTAGCAGATTTCAACCCCAACAAATCGAGGCCTCTACGAGATGAAAAAAAGAAGCATATATAACACTATGCACGATATCCGAACCTAGAGACAAAATCAGCAATTAAAGCGAAGCATAGCCATATATGAATGTGATCTAGAAAACACTATTATGATGTCTAAACTATGCTTCTTAGGTTACAGTATGGTTTTGAAGAAAAAAAGAGGTCGTGCGTGGAAATTTCCTTAGTGAAAAACAAACCATTCAACGACACTTGTAAGAAGCTTAAATGGACGAAGATGGTTTTACCAGAAACGAACAGTTCAGAAGGTACACAAAGGAGCCATGGAGAGCATTTGATATCGCCTTCTATTAAATTGGAGGATACGTCAAGGAATAGGCTTCAATTTCAGCAAGATCAAACACAATCATCGCAGTCATCGAGAGGCATTCTTTCGCAAAGATTTTTCAATACAGATAGGCTAGATTCAGATAATGAGATCAACTACAAGATCCACGTACCGAACTTTGCTAGTTTAACTCCATTGGAGTTGGGTAAGAGGTATATTGGGGATTTAATAAAGATAGACTCCATGTCACCACCCGACATTTATTCGGATGAGAATATCAGTAAGGGTGGGAACAAAGCAGATAGCTATTATTTTTCGTATGAAAGCGGTTTAGGAGAATTCTCTAGATTTGAAAAAATTAACCAGCTTGACCTACCAGAGACATTTTTCGACGAGTACAACAGCACAGAAAGCAACACAAGGCTTGGTATACTCCCAGAGATTGACAGAGCGTGGATCACTGTGGATAACAAATTGATCTTGTGGAATTACAAGGTACCACAGTCGTCATTTAATAAGCATGTGCAGTTTCTCACCATCGATCAGATAAAAGAAACGATTTTGCAGGTGCAGTTGGTAAAGCCTAAGCCTAATGTGTTTGTTAAAGACATAAATTATATCCTTTTGATATCGACACCTATTGACATTCATCTTTACATTGTTAAGCATGACAGGAAAATGAACAATTTGGAGATTTTCAATCCTAACTTGTCGGTCTCTACGCAAGGTCTTATTGTGACCAAGTTCGCATTCAATGAACTTACGGGTGACGTATATTTTTCAGGTGAAGGTGAGGGAACAAATATATGGCGATTGGATTATTCGAATAAGCCTTCTTTCATTCGAAACAGATGCGATAAGGTCTGTTTGACTAGGAGTGGTATTTCTAGTGTTTTACCTTTTAATAAATTACCAACATTTGACTTATTTGGTTCAAATGCAGAGAGGGGATCAGTGGATGGAATAAATTTCAATTCTGCGAATGTCCCTGAAGTTATTACTCAATTAGAAGTGGATGCAGAAAAAGAGATTTTGTATTCTTTGTCCAACAAAAGCATCATTAGAGTATACAAGCTACAAGCCAACCAGGAGAGTTTCACTCAATTCAGCCAATTGTCACCATCTGAAATATTGCGCAGTATATCTAACTTATTCTCAGAGCCCGAAAATTTGAAGTCCTTTCTGAAATTCCGTATAGTGTCTATACAGCTAGTCTCGAGAAGAGAGTCAAATAATGTCCAACTCATAGCGATAACAAATTATGGCTGTCGAATTATGTTAAGGCTCGGGACTCCGTTTTCTCTTTCTAACATTTCATCTCTTGTCAGTTCTTCGAGCTCTACGTCTAAATTGAAATTGTGTGTTGCTGGAATTAAGTTTCCTCCATCGAGAGACTTGCCTCAGGTTACTACAGAGTTAGACACTTTTACTCGCAACAAACAGTTTGTTTCTCAGCTTATTACTAATCAGCAGAAATCCGATTTATTAAAAAATACAAAATTTGCAAAAGTGTTGAGCCCCGGTGTCTTTCTTTGCGTAAAAAGAACTAAAAAGTCAGATAAGCTTTTTATTTGCACAGCCAATTATGGTTTTTTAAAGAAAAGCAAGAAACTCGTAGAAGACGCCGAATTTGTTAAAATCGGAGGACAAAACGATTCTTCGGGGACCTATATTCATGATATTGTTCAGTTAACTCCTTCTATGAATGCAACGGAGACTCCTACTGGATATGCTAATGTATCTGCTGCACAGTATACAAAAGAACCTTTGAAGTTTGCGGTGTTGACCAATTTTGGCATTTTCTTTTATCAATTCAGAACCTCTGACCAAATTTTGAGGTCGTTAAATGACGACACAATAGAAAATTTTATAGAGGAAAATGGATACGAGGAGACGTGTTCCACACTATTATACCTCGCTTGCTCCTATGGACATCAAAATATCAGCAATTTATACAAGCGAAAAGCACAGGTCTTATTTTCAAGCTGTGGAAATGGAGTCCGAATCTTTAAAAATCCTCAAAGTGCCACGAACTTTTCGTCTCAATTCAATATAGGAGCCTTATCAAACTTTTCAACGAATGCACCCCAAAGACCAATTGAAACATATCCCTCTGTGGAACAAGTCATCTTGAGTGACAGATTCTATGGAACTTGCTTGTTGATTTCGAGGTTACTTCGAGAGTGCTGGAACATAAAAGTTTTCAGAAAAGTTCCCCATATCAAGATAACAAATAATGATCAGGTATTATCTTCCTCTATAAAAGAAGACAATTTATTAATTCAAGGACTAAATATCAGTAAATCTCAGTTGGAGTATTTTATAGGATCCGTGATTGTTTTGTCGGATTTCTTCAAAGAACATGGAAATAGCATTCAGGGACTCAATGCTCCTAATTACAGTTCTGATCCTACTAAGTTTGAAAATGAAGTCTGTCTTAGAGCTGAGCATATTGCCTTTACTTCAATATTAAAGTCGTTAGGTTCTATGAAGGAGGCCTTATCATTCTTGATGGTATTGACTGAAGAACTGGAAATGAATCAGATCAATTTTGATGAGATCATTAAATTCTTATCTATAACAAATCAGGTAAATTTATTGTCCTTGTCTTTGAGAGATTTGCTATTACCAAATACTGAGGTACGAAACTTGATTAAGGATTTGTTGTCTTCGATAATTAATAAAAATATTTTGCAAGGTGGATCGATAGATTTAATAGCTATGTCGTTGCAAGGTCGCTGCGGATCTTTTTGTTCAACTAATGACGTCCTTATATTTAAAGCTATCGAAAACTTGACCAAAGCAAAGGGCATTGGCTCTCGAGACAACGAATTAAAGGGCAAATGCTTGAAAAATGCTTCACTTCTTTTTGAGGAAGCCAGCGAGTCTTTAACTTTAGTAAACATCGAAAATGCAATAAATATTATGCTTGATTTGGAATACTATGTTGGAGCTGTTGACTTGTTGCTAAAACTTGCATCTAAATTTAATAGTAATGTTGGACCGACAGTCCCAATTGGGCTGCCAAACCTTTTAATAGATAAAGATGGTAGTAGCGAAAAGAATAATAAGAGACAAGAAAAGAAATTTAAATTATATGAATTAATATTCAATATTTTAAGTAAAATTGATCAAGATGCTATAAAAATTACTGAGACAAATGATCAATTTTCCATTAATAGTTTCCTCGAAATTCGTGATCAAACATACGACACCTGTTTTGCATCTACCGAGAAATCTTTCCACTATGAGTTTTATCTGTGGTTTTTAAGGCGGGGAGCAAGTGAGCGTCTTTTGGATATTGACACCCCTTATATCTTACCTTTCTTGGAAGAGAAAGCAGAGAATGATCTTTATTTCAATGAATTATTGCGTTATTATTACGCAAAGAGGAAAAATTACTACGCAGCAGCGACCATTCTCTATTCGTTGTCTATCTCAGACTTTCCATTGGTTTTAAATCAGAGAATCGAGTATTTGTCAAGGGCGAATGGTTTTTGCAACTGTATTTATCCTCCTAACTTGCGCCCTAAAATGATCGAATTATCTACTACCATTCAAGAACTATTTGAGGTTGCCAATGTCCAATTGGATGTTTTAATCGCAATAAAAAGCGACGAAAGAATTAATATGGAGAATAAAGAGGCCGCTATGAGAGCTCTAAACCATAAAATTTTGAGTATCAGTGAGCTATTTAACGAATATGCTGATCCACTTGGTTATTATGACTTGTGCTTGCTTATTTTCAAAGTTTCAGATTATAAAAATAGTGACGATATATTGAAAAGATGGGAACTTTTTTTTGAAAGAATTTATCACATTTTTCAATCGAACGATTTGAAGAATGAGAAGCCTCTATATATTATTTTGCGGCATGCTTTTGAAGAAGTTGGGCCAAAGTTGTCGTCTAATGATATTGTCTTTCCAGTGGACGAGTTGATAAAATTAACATGCAAGTATATTCAGAAAGCAATGAAAGAAGAATCTGCTACACAGAAACCACCGAAAGGGTTCCTTGTGGATAGCTTCATTAACTCAGGAGTAAGTTGCATAAAACTTTACTACATTATGAGATCATTAATCGAGAATAAGACTTATGACTTATATCCAGATTTTAGCACAGAGTTTCAGTCGGACGAGATGGTATATTTGATCCATAAGTGGTATGATTCGGATAAGAAGCTCAAAGAATTGGTCAACAGTAACGAAGTTAGGAATCTAACCAGTTATTCCTCTGACAAAGACCCCATTTATAGGGTCATCAAAATTAATGGTATTTTATACTGATATCTGTAGACGATTAATAGAAATGATTTAATAATATTACATTTTTTCATGCTAATTCATAATACTTATTAGATTGTTCTATCAACCTGTTGATATCCAAAAAATTATGGGCTGGTCTGAAATAATTGTCATAAAAAATATCTTTCTGCATTGGACTCCAAATAAATGACATCAAGCCATCCACTACAAGCTGAACAGCATTGCGATCTGCCTCTGGAGGTAAGATAACATCCGCAAACTCTTTAGTGGGATATATAAAGTCTTCCATTTCTGTCCTAGCTCGCTGCAAGTAAAAAGTCAATACGAACTCGAGACTGACTTTGCGTGATGCGTCTAACACATCTCTTCTTATCCATCTGATAAGCCTAGTATCAGGATCCCCCATAAGAAAAATTTTCATATGTGATAAATCGCATAAATCTCTATCATACAAAGCATAAAGTCCATAGACAATATACACCATCTTTTCATTTGACTGAACCTTTGTCTCTTTAATTCGATCAATAAGCTCAGCGAAATTGAACCGCGAAGGCTTTAGTGGAGGGTATTGTAACTCTAAGTTATTCATAAGTGCTGCAGTTCTGGTCGAGTAGTATGCTTTTGTTGGTGTACAATCTTCATAGTTGGCCATATTAATTAATTCAATTTTTAATGACGCATCACCAGTTGATGAAAGAAGCTCTTCCTTGAGAATCTGTGCCATTGTACTCTTTCCAGAGGCATGCCCTCCTCCAATCAAAATAACAACTGGTCTATTCTCTGTCATGGTAAAATCCGGATCACGAAACACCCAAGTCTATCTTATCCTTATAATTTTTCAGTATATGATATCGCGATGAGCTTTAAGTGCGATAAGCTTCAGTGCGATGTGGACCAAAAAAACTACGAAAGTTGTGATAGAATATGAGCGAATTTGACGTCGAGGAGGACAAAAAGCTTCGATTCAGTTCTAAATCCTCCAAGAATGTAAAGGTTTACCCTACATTTGAGAGTATGAATTTAAAACCTCAGCTTTTAAAAGGTATTTACGGCTACGGGTTCCAGTTACCCTCGGCAATACAGTCCAGAGCAATAATGCAAATAATTAGCGGTAAAGATACCATAGCTCAAGCACAATCAGGTACAGGAAAGACAGCTACATTTTCTATTGCAATGCTAGAAACGGTTGATACTAAGAAAAAGGACTGCCAAGGATTAATATTGTCACCTACAAGGGAATTAGCGCAACAGAGTCTGAATGTAGTGAAGCAACTAGGCGATTTTATGAACATTAACACAAGAGCATGTACTGGTGGTACACAAGTAGGAGATGATATAAGGATGTTGAACATGGGCCAACACATAGTTAGTGGTACCCCCGGCAGGGTGGTAGATATGCTCAAGAGACGCATTTTGGATGCAAGACATATTAAGATGGTGATTCTAGACGAGGCTGATGAGTTGATGACCAAAGGTTTCAAGGAGCAGATATATGAAATTTATCGTTTCATGCCGCCGAGTGTTCAAGTAGTTGTGGTGAGTGCTACTTTGTCGAAAGAAGTCTTGGAGGTAACTGGCAAGTTTACCTCTGACCCGACAAAGATATTGGTCAAAAAAGATGAGATTTCCTTAGAAGGAATAAAACAGTACTATGTTCAATGCGAAGAAGAGGACTGGAAGTTTGATACCCTCTGTGACTTGTATGATTCCCTCACAATTTCGCAGGCTATCATATTTTGCAATAAAAAGGCGAAAGTCAATTGGCTTAGTGAGAACATGAGAAGATCCAACTTCAGCGTCGCCTCAATGCACGGTGATATGAAACAAGAAGAAAGAGATTCTATTATGAACAGATTTCGTTCGGCAAATACCCGTGTTTTGATTTCTACTGATGTATGGGCGAGGGGTATAGATGTGCAGCAAGTTTCTTTGGTCGTTAACTATGACTTGCCCTTGGCGAAGGAAAACTACATCCACAGAATCGGTAGATCCGGTAGATTCGGTCGGAAGGGGACTGCTATAAACTTGCTTACAAAACACGATATTCCTACACTCAGAGAAATAGAAAGATATTACTCCATTAGAATTAAAGAAATGCCACTGAATCTAGAAGACATTAACTGAGCAACGGCTGTTAAATAGTAGACATATAGACCAAATCAGAAATTTTTTTTTTTTTAGCCAGAAAGTCGTGTATCTAACATCTTAATCTCATCGTAAATTTTTTCTATCTGAATAGTTCCTAGTTCATAATAGAGGAATAACCTTCCAAAATGGAGGCAGAATACATTACAAATTTGGAAGGGACTTTGAGGCAAACATTGATCCCAGACTCAGGAGCAGTCAAAAATGCATCGAATAAATTGACCAAGGAATTGTACCCTAATTCTTTGGCCTTACCGTCCTTATTTCATATATTGCATAATGCGCAGGACACACAGTTGAAACAACTAGCAGCAGTGGAAACTAGAAAATTGGTTTTAGGTAAATGGGAGAACTTAGACGGAACAATGAAATCCCAAATACGTGAATCAATTTTGAGGGATTCCTTTACTGAACCATCAAAGGCACTCAGACATCAAGTTGCTAGAGTAATAGCAGCTATCGGTGAAATCGACCTCGAGGCAGGAGAATGGCAGGATCTACTTCCATTTTTGGTAAGCACAGTCCTGGATTCTAACCAGCAGGCTAGGGAGATGGCTGTTTATATTTTGTACTCCTTATTGGAGACGCACATAAGCGCCTTGAGTCCACATATGAGTGATTTTGTGCGGCTTTTCACTGACCTTTTATCCAGCAGTGGTGAAATGGAGATAAAGGTTAATGCTGTTCTTTCTTTGGATGTTGTTGCACAGTACATAGAAGAGGACGCTCAAATTAACGACTCACTTGCTGCACAATATCAAAGCACAATTCCTGGTATGGTTAACGTGTTGAAGGAATTGGTAGCAAAGGATGATGTTACCATGGCTAAGGATGTTTTTAATGTCTTTCACAGCATAATTTTCTTTGACAATAAATTAGTTGGTGACCATTTATTCAGTTTGATACAGGTGGCTTCTGAGGTTTCGGCCAATGTAGAGTTGGATGAGGAGTACAGAACGCTCGGATTACAATTCTTGATTTCCTGCGTTTCTTTAAGAAAATCCAAGGTTTCCTCTTTTAAATTGGGTCCCGACCTTACTTTGTTAGCTTTGAAAATCGCTTCAGAAGAAATTGACGTGGACGAGGAAGTTAACAATGAGCTGGAGGAGAATGAGAATGAGGAGAATATGCCTCCTAGCTTGGCATTGAGATTGGTATCTGTGTTATCCGCAGAGCTTGCGCCTTCTCAAGTCATGAGTACAATATTTGACAACTTGCATATGATGAGCTCTTCCAATCCTTTTGAAAGGAGGGCCGAGTTACTAAGTATTGGTGTAGCTTCAGCAGGTGCACCAGAATTTTTGTCCACTCAAGTTGGTAAGGTGGTTCCTGCCATAATAGTGGGGTTGAAGGATCCAGAAGTAGTAGTAAGAGTTGCTGCTTTGAAAACCTTGTCGCAATTGACGTCAGAATTGCAGGACACCATTGCTGAATATCATAGAGAATTTTTGCCTGAGCTCATTTCAATAATTGATTCGGCTACTACGGCGGTAACTTACAAATATGCATGCTATGCCTTGGATGGTTTGATCGAATTTGTGAGCCATGATGCAATAGGTGATTTTTTGCAGCCGTTGATGGACAAGTTATTGACTATGTTGCAACAAGCGAGTTCTTCTTCTTTGAAATCTGCAATCGTGTCTGCAATCGGATCGACTGCCTATGCCGCAGGGAAGCGTTTCACGCCTTTCTTTGAGCCTTCTGTTAAAGAATTAGGACCTATCATTGGTAGTTCCGTTGAAGGAGAAGGTGTGACCGAAAATGATATTGAACTAAAGGCCTTGTCATTTGAAAATATTTCAACAATGGCGAGGGCTATGGGTTCAAATGCGTTTTCGAATTATGCCAAGCCCTTGGTTGAGGCAGCCTATTCCTCCTTGGGATCTCAACACTCTCGTATAAGAGAGTCTGGTTTTGCGTTTATTTCGAACATGGCTAAAGTATACGGCTCAGAATTTGCTGGCTTTTTGGATCAAATAGTTCCTCAAATTTTGAACTGTTTGAACCAAGAAGAGTTTACTTTTAATGTGAACGAGGAAGATGAGCTTGACGGCGAAGACGAGGGCTTAGAAAATAAGTTCAACGTCCACACAGGAATTACAATAGAAAAGGAAATAGCCTCGGTAGCGTTATCAGAGCTCGCCTTGGGTACGGGAAAAGCATTTGCAAATTACGTCGAACCTTCAGTTAACGTATTAACTGAGCAAATAGATAATTCCTATGGGATGAGGGAGGCTTGTATGAATGCGTTATGGAAAATCGCCAAAGCGATGTATAAAGCTCAAGTGGGTGACCAATTCAAATTTCCTAAAGGAGTGCCACAACAGGTATATGTTGATGATTCTTTGTTGCAGTTAATACGCAAAATCAGGGAGATTGGTTTGACTATTCTAGAAGAAGAATTCGAACTCACAATGGTTGCTTGTATTTTGGATAATTTTTCGGAGGGCTTACTGAGTATGGGGCCTATTATAATAATTGATAACGCGAGCTCGTCTTCTTACCTTGAGAGAATGTGCGTCCAGTTAATGCAAATTTTAAAGAATGAGCACTCATGTCAGATTGATGATGAAGAAGAAGCTGATGATGAAGAAGATACTTCTGAAATGGAAGCCTTTTTGTTTGACAGCACTTTGGAAGTATTAGTAGATTTCGCTGTTACATTAGGTGCTGACTTTAATAAAATCTTTGGTTCCTTTAAGGATATAATAATTTCTCACCTTAAAACAAAATCAAGAACCAAGAGGGTCTCTATCATTGGTGCATTGGCTGAAATTTCAGCCGGGTTGCAGGAGTCGAATGCTTATGTGCAAGAGCTTTTGCAAGTATTCATTGATAGATTGGCAAATGATAAGTCTTTAGAAGTAAGAGGGAATGCTGCATATGGTATTGGGATTCTTATTGAACACTCCACCGAGGACTTGAGTGCCACTTATAGTCCTGTTTTGCAGTTATTGTACCACTTATTGAATAAGACAGACGAAAAAGCCTCGGCTGATGATGTGGAAACAAAGGATGTGGTGAACAGATTATATGCGAACTCTTGTGGCTGCGTAGCGCGTATGGCATTGAAAAATGAACTGGCTGTTCCCTTGGAGTATATCATGGAACCATTGTTAAGCCATTTACCTCTACAAAATGCCTTTGAAGAAAATGCACCAATATTGCTGCTTATCGTTAGGCTTTATGAGACCAACAATAACCTAATCATAAGTAAGACTGACGTCATAGTATCAATATTAGCACAAATATTCGAAAAGGATTTGGAAAGAATCAAATTGGTTAATGAGTCTACACTTGGAAGAGAAGAGAATATTGATAGAATGAAGCAGTTTCCTTCAGAAAATTTGAAGGAAAAAGTTATACTGTTGCTAAAATACTTAGATACCAATTATAATGGTATTGTCTCCTCAAATATGACTTTAAAAATGTGCCTTGAACACAATTAATATACTTGATTAGAATACAATACACTTTATCTAGAAAACTAGTTTTCCTGGTATCATTTGATTTCTTTTTATATTTTCACATATTTTAAGATATTCTCGCTTAGTTGAATCTGGAAGCGTAATATAGGTCTTATGTGTAATTACCAATATCAAAACTACTTTGTTAGTCTACTAATGGAACCAATTCATACATCAAAGATAAAAAGTTACTGAAATGCGGTGAATATGTAGAATCGGGGACATTGAGAGTAATCTATATAAACCCAATACGAGACTGAAAAGCAGAAATGACTATAACTTTTTAGTGGGGTATTATTAAACATGAATGATAAAGCTAATGTACTTGCAGCTTTTACCTTCATAGCATTCTTCTTGCTACTTGGTCCATTTGTATGGCATTGTCGCTGTAAGAACATTCCAACAATCTGCTTAATTTTTTGGTTGTTGTTCAACAACTTGGTTGGATTCATCAATTCGTTAATATGGAGTGGACCAGGCGAGCACCAAACCTGGGACGGAAAAGTATACTGTGACATTGTCACCACGTTGGAGGCGGGAGCGAGTTGTGGTAAAGTGTGCGCTATAAGTGCTCTTGCGCTTAACTTATATATGATATTGCAAGCCAAGAGTTCAACTTTCGTTGCAGAAAAATCGCTTAGACGTCTGCTAATAAACTTAGCAATGTGTTTGATTACGCCGATTTTTGTCATGAGCACCAATTTTATTATCCGAAAATCACGATACGTGCTTTTAAGATACCGTGGTTGCACAACCTTGTATGATTCTTCGGCAGTTAGTGTCGCTCTCTTCTTCCTTTGGAATCTTGTTTGGGCCATCGTATCCTTCGTGCTTTCAATAATGACCCTTTACAAATACTTTGAGAGAAAGAGGGACGTTACAGACATTTTACGTTGCACCAATTCTGGATTAAGCTTCAAGAAGTTTGCAAGGTTATTAATCTTTAACATCTTGATAGCAGTAGTGATGATACCGGTGACTGTGTACTACTTTTCTAGAAACGTTTCTGGAGTTCATGGAAAATTTGAATGGTCCAATGCACATGAGCTATGGAACGTAATTCTTTTTTTTGATTATGGATACCAAATAGTTTATGACAGGTGGGTGGAAGTCGCTTTGGCGATTGTGACTTTTCTATTATTTGGTTTGGGATCGGATGCAATCCAGATGTACAAAACGGGGTTCCTCAAAGTCGGTTTAGGAAAATTGCTTCCTCAAAAGAAAGCGGCTGCAACTCCTTTGGAGGGTGTTGGAAGAACTTTACCCTCACCAATGACAAGAACTCTTTCTAAAATGTCTACAGAAACACGAGTGGACTCCAATGTATCCGATAATTACTACAAAATGGGTGATGAAGAAAAAGATATCGGGCATAATATCCACATAGGTGTTGATGAAGACATACTGACAGAGACGAGTTCGAACGACTCATCACAGCAGAAAGAAGTTTACAGTCAAATCCCGAAGGATTCTAAACAATTGCAGGAAGGCTTCCTGGAGTATTTAAAACAATTGAACAACGAGTATGAAGGCGTCGAACATATTATGAACATAAATGAGGAGAGCCCTAATATTGGGTATTCTTACAAAATAAAACACAAACCCGATACTTCAAATGATGCTTTCAATAAGGTATAGGTAGGAAGACCAACCAAGGTGTGAATGCTCTTTTTTTTTTTTTTTTTTTTCCTCTCTCCTTCTTTTTTTTAGTCTATTATATGTTATGATCCGTAGTTAGTTACTATACATGTCTAGTATTCTATTCTATTCCTATAGTATCTTTAAGAGTCTTTTCTATAATTTTTGAGTTTAGCTTACCTTTTGTTTGCTTCATAGACAAGCCAATTAGATAATTAATTTTTTTGTAATCACCTTTTCTTATATTCGCTACCACTTCAGGATTATCTTGAACTATTTCGAAGCAAACCTCTTTTATAGCATCACTCAATTCGTCTGCAGGAACACCACTGATATTTCCCAAATCATACTTCTGTATGATTTCGTCAATAGCTATATTCGGATCTTGTGGCGTTTTCAACAACTTCATAAGCAACGTCTTCGCGGATGCCAATGTAAGTTCATCATTTTCAACCTTCTGAATAATTTTGGCGAACTTCAGCGGTTGAATAATGTTTAGGTCTAAAGGTAGCTTAAGCTTACCAAAAGTACCTATAAATTCATGGATAAGCCAATTATTTAGATGTTTAGCTTCCACGATTTCCTTTTCCACAACGATGTCGAATAGTTTAAAGTAGTATGCTAATATATCTCGTCTACTCACAAAAAACTTAGCATGCTTTAACTCTAAGCAGAATGGATTCCCAATGAGTCTTTTCAAGATACTTTCCGGAAACTCAGGAAGTCCGTCACGAATATCATTAGCGATATTTGCATCTAGTAAAACTCGTGGCAATTCAGGATCAGGTAAGTACCTATAATCAATAGATCCCTCCTTACCTCTCAACCTCACCGTTTCCTTCCCTGTCCAGGAGCGCGTCTCATGTTCAACTGAACCGCTTTGTTTCAATAAATGAGCTTGTCTTTTATATTCGTATTTTAAAGCATCCACAATCTCCCCCGAGCTCCCAAGGTTTTTTATTTCTACTCTGGGCCCATCATTCACGCTAACATTTACATCCGCTCTCATTGCCCCCGTTTCCAAATCCCCCACGCATACTTCCATGTATTCCATTAAACGTTGATACTTTTTAAGAAATGCTCTTATCTCAATCAAATTCCCAAAGTCAGGTTTGGTCACCATTTCAATCAATGGTATATCCGATCGATTGAGATCTATTTCACTAGTCTTCTCATGCTTGTTGTATTTTGTTTTACCTGTATCCTGTTCTATTTGGATCCGCTCGATGCCAATTATTTTTTGATTAGAGTCTATCTCGTCGAGCTCACCACTTAATTCCAAAAACCCATTGGTAGCTATAGGATGGAAATATTGGGTAATTTGATATCCCAAAGGCTGGTCTGGATAGAAATAGTGCTTCCGGTCGAAGCTAGATTCTCGTTGCACTTCGCAGTTCAATGCAACTGCAGTCCTGAGGGCCAAAAAGACTGCTTCAGGATTAAGTTGCGGAAATGTACCTGGCAATCCGCAATCGAAATAGCTGACCTTACTATTTGGTTTGGAATTGAAAGAAGTAGAAGAAAGCGAAAAAAGTTTATATTTTGTTTTCAATTGAGTGTGGATTTCTAAGCCACACTTAAGCTTAAAACCAGGATCTAGTTTAAAACCTTTATGTTTCAGTAAATGCCACTTACTGTAGTGCAATAATCTTGTGCTGGAAAATTGTACCATATTCTACAACGGGTTGCCTGTTTTTCAATTTTTCATTCTCACTACCTTTCTGTAACTCACCCAAATACTAAAGTTTTGAAACTTCTGTGGGATTGTCCGTAGTTCTGACCTTCTCCTTCCACGACGCGCCTGAAGCTCTGCGTAAACCAACTCACTACTTCTTAGTAGTACTGGTCTGAATTTTTCATAGCTCACAAGGCCCACTATGGCCTGAACATAACTGACACAAAAACAATTTTGGGCAATGTACACAACCACTCAATACTGGTCTAAGCTCCCTAAAGATAAGATAAAACGAAACAGTTTGTATTTCCAACTAAATAAATACAAGAGTTTATTTAAACAAAGATTTCAAGCAATAGTGGGTACAGAAATAGTATGTTATATGACTAGTAAATAAAAGGATAAGAAGCTAAGAGCGGAAGCATATATATCAGGATTAGGATTGCGGGGGTAAAGAGCGCCACAGCTTCTGTGATTTAAGCTTTCAAAAATATTAATAAAGGATTAAGTACTAACAATTATAGTAAAAAGATGAGATCGCAATTTAAGGACGAGCATCCTTTTGGTAAGTAGCTGAAACATCCAAGAAGTGACAGACAGGAGAGACAGGAAGTTTAGATTACTAACCGAGATATAGAAAAAAGGAAAGCGGAGGCAACACGAATTATCCAGCGATTTAATGACAGGCTCCCGGTCATCTGTGAGAAGGCAGAGAATTCTGACATCTCGGAAATCGACAAGAGAAAATACTTAGTTCCAGGGGATCTCTCAGTAGGACAATTTGTGTACGTTATAAGAAAGAGAATTAAGTTGCCTAGTGAGAAAGCAATTTTTATTTTTATAAACGATATATTACCTCCAACGGCAGCTTTAATGAGTACTATATACGAGGAACACAAGGACGAGGATGGATTCTTATATGTGTTGTATTCAGGAGAGAACACGTTTGGGGAAAGGGAATTCGAGCGTCTAAAGATGTCTGACTTGCAGATCGACTGGCAAGCTGAACTTGCCGAACTTGATTGATTAAACACCTTATATTATTTATGGGAAGAAATAGGTATTGGCCGTTATTGTTGGGTATGTGCAATTTATCATGAGATGTGGTTATATGTTTATAGCTGTCTTGTTATAGGCTACTGTGTGGCTTCAAGTATGTTTCGAATATACACATATAATGACTCGGAAAAGTAGTGTTGCTTACTTGTCGTAGTTGATGGCCACAGGCCCGTCTTGCTCGAATGTGAGTCTTATCTTATTATCTTTTAATTCTTTCATTCTATAGTTTTCAAAAAGCGCCTGCATTTGTTCTCTTGTGCTTGGTAAAAGAAGTTTCTTGTCTGCAAAGAGATTAACCATGGCATTTCGCACCTTTTTCAAGCTTGTGAACTCAAAGGCTAACCCGTAGTAGACCGTATCATATTGGTGCCTTATCTTACACCCTAAATGCTTGGTGACGTAGGTTTTGTAGTCTTTTACCATTTGACTTAATTTCTTGTTAGTCTTCAAGTATTCTTGATAAGTTCCTGGCTCCTGTATAGGTTCAAATACTATTATTCCGCCTGCTCTAGTACTTTGAAACGCAGCTGCTGTGGTAATTATGACAGCTAAAAGTAACTTTAATACCGCTAAATACTTCATAGTTCTCTACAGCTTTTATGACTATATTCCATCGCTTTCAATCCCTCTCTATGTAGCAGTTTTGTGGTTGATGCTATTACGAGACACAAAGCCGAATGATCCTGATTCAGAGCCTTGTGCACTTATCTGACGTTAGCACCTTAATCTTCTACTGTCTTAAAGACTCTTTTTTCTTTAGAGAGACGAGATGTTGTTTAGCGCCCTTTTTATATATCAATATCCGCCTGTTAATAGCTTTTCTATGCTAAGGACAAGCACAGTTATGTATTTCCTGCCGATAGTCTCCGGCTCGTCTACCGTCAATGACCGAGACATTGACGGGTTGTCAAAAAAAAAAAATAAAAAAAAAAATAAAAGTAAAAATAAAAAAAAGTCGCAGCCCAAAACCAAATCAGCAGTGCATTCAAAAGCCAGTCATTACACGAGTATTCCAGTATTTCTATTCAGCGTTACCTCTCCTCCATAATTGGAGTTACCTAATTGCTGAGCCTGCCATTCTTTTTGTTTTTTCTAAAACTTATAACTGTATTAACTACCAAAGCCTCTCTTCACTCAGGACTGCTTTTTAGACGGTTACAGACGTTATTTAGTGTCACGTGATTAAACGCTTCCGCGATACTTTATGCAACAGACTTGCTACGCTTGTGAGGCGCAATGCATTTTTACTGGTGCGGAGCCGAGTCTTCGCATGATCTCTCCGCCTCATGGGCAGCGATCTGTTCCTGATTGTTCTTATTTGACCTTACCCATTTTATTTGATCATTCGCGTTCGCACACTTTCGCTTAAACAGCATATTTCTAAATATGGCTTCATACTACAAAGTACAGGGCTTTTTTGATGCGCCAGTGTGACATTAGCGGGGAATAATTATATAACTTCTGAATAAAAGAGGGAAGCAAAACTCGTTTCTTGCCATGATGGGATACTATTTCATTTCGCGCCCCATAATAATATATGCTGCTCCATTACTTAGGAATGTATCAAAAGTCTTTTTTTTTTTTTTTTTTTTTTTTTTTGTGTCTTCGATTGTTATTTTGAGCATAGGGCATAGTTACTGCAGCGTAAGACATAGCTACAATGTAAGACGTAGTTCCGGTGTAAGAAGTATGGTAGTCTAAGACGTAGGACAGCGGACAACACAACCAAAGCGTAAAACTTGATCGTAATATGTACAAAACATAGTTTTATACTTTGCCTATAAATATAGCCCCAGTACTAACACTTTTCTTCTCGTTGATTTTTGCAATTGTTTCTATTAATAGAAAGCCATCTAATAAAGTGCTAAAGCTACACACCTTAACTAACATTTTTTTCTTTTATTCTTTCAAAAATTTATTGAATAAGGGAACTGCACTGCTTCAACTCTCTGAAAAAGTGTTCACCACTTGTCTGGAATAATATTTTAGGGATAATAATTTGAGCTCTACAAAGATCGTTAGGTTTTAAAAATAATTAAAAAAAAAAAAAAAAAAAAAAAAGTACCGCGTACACTTATCACACCGAAAAAGACATATAGAGGGGTACAAGAAGCCGTTGTAAAAAAAAAACAGCTTAATAAAATGGATAGAAGAATATACAAACGTCGCCCACCAGCGGATGATTACTCCTTAAATGATTACTTTGAGAGATACCCAGAAGACGAAAGTTACTATGTTGGTACCCCAACCATGCATAATAGTTTTCGAGAACCAGAGCCAGCTTACAACAATAGGATTGCAAGCGAAAAATACGATGATTACGACGACTACTATCAAGATGAAGATTATGAGATGCCGTCCGTCATATTTAATACAGACAATGTCGAGATGCAGGAAAGGTTTTCCCCGTTACCAATGAAGGCAGAACTGTATGATCCAGGACGTTACCATGACGAATATGAAGGAGACTATGAAATGGGAGGACTTCAAAATCCAGGATATCATGGCATGGGCAGAGCTTATGATACTTTCGAAGACAAGGTGTACGATGACGAGGAAGAAATGGGGTTTGACGAGCAAATTCAGTATAATCAGTATGAAGGAGATACCTTCGATCTCAATCCTGTTCAAATGATTCCGCAAGAGGTTGAAACAGATCTGCAGCTAGTAGATCTTCCACAATCACCTTTTGGAGATGAAAACGCGGAATTCCCAGATCCACCGGAAAAAGAGCCTGTGCGATCGAAGCAAGTGGGAATCGCAACAGGATTAAATGGTCACTTGGTACTCGACTGTCCAGTGGCGACAGAACTACTTCGCAAATTCCCAGGATACAACCCTAGTGCTGATGACTACGGTCTTTCTCGAGAATTTTCCTACATGAGATATACAGCCGTTACTTGTGGTCCTTCAAACTTCTATAGAGACGGCTACATTTTGAGACCTGTGCATTATCCCATGCCTCGGCAGACAGAGCTCATGATTGTGGTGACAATGTATAATGAAGACGACCTTGCTCTTGCCAGGACATTAAAAGGAATCTTTAAAAACATAAAGCACTTGGAGTCGAGGAATAGATCACCAATATGGGGGCAAAACTCGTGGAAGAAGGTAGTAGTCTGTATAGTAAGCGATGGTCGCATGAAAATAAATGAAAGAGCGAAAGCTCTTCTAGCAGCATTGGGTGTCTACCAAGAAGGTTTGGCGAAGAGCAGAGTTGACAACAAACAGGTCCAAGGACACATATATGAATATACCACTAGGGTAGGCATTTCAAGCATTACAGATACAGTCAAATTAACAACAGACAAAGTAGTGCCTGTTCAGCTTCTATTTTGTTTGAAGGAAAAGAATACAAAGAAGATAAATTCTCATAGGTGGTGTCTTCAAGCTTTAGGGCAGGTATTAGATCCTAAGGTAGTCATTCTTCTTGATTGTGGTACACGTCCTTCAGGAAAGTCTTTATACCGCCTATGGAAAGAATTTGATAGGGATCCCCAGGTAGCTGGTGCTTGTGGAGAGATAAAAGCATCTATGAAAAAGAGGCAATTTTTTACAAATCCTATAGTGTATGCGCAGAATTTTGAATACAAGACCTCAAACATATTGGATAAACCCACCGAATCAATCTTTGGCTTTATCACCGTGCTTCCCGGTGCGTTTTCCGCTTATAGGTATGTTGCTCTTCAAAATGATATCTCTGGTAAAGGTCCTATGGAAAAGTACTTTAAGGGTGAGTTTCTTCATGGCAGTGGAGAACTTGACCCAAATGATGACGAATATGAGTTAAAGTCTTCACAAATGAAGCATGAGGCTGGCATATTCACTTCGAATATGTACTTGGCTGAAGATAGAATTTTATGTTATGAGATTCTCGCTAAGAAGGGATGTTCTTGGCTTTTAAGATATTGCAAGTCAGCGTCTGCAGAGACTGATGTTCCAGAGAGGTTATCCGAGTTCATATTACAGAGAAGAAGATGGCTCAATGGTTCTTTTTTCGCTGCAATCTATTCCTTAGCCCATTTTCCAAAAATATGGGTTTCTTCTCATTCCATTGGGAGAAAAATATGGCTACATATTCTTTTCTTTTATCAAACAATTGCATTAATAGTTTCCTGGTTTTCGATTGGATCTTATTTTTTGGTCTTCAGAATCTTGACTACCTCGTTAGGAGAAAAAAGCTTGCATTTTGCGCCCGGAAAAATACTTTCAGCTGTTTTGCTATGGTTGTATCTTGCTTCCCTTGTCACAACATTTGTGTTAAGTTTTGGTAACAAGCCTAGAGGAACGGAAAAGTTTTACATCGTGATCGTCGCTTTCTTTGCTATTTTAATGGCTTATATGATCTTCGCCTCTGTGTTTATGTCAGTGAAAGCTGTGGAGAGTCTTTATCATTCGCATACTGAGATTAATGTGGACTTATTCTTTAAAAATTCAACTTTTAGGGATTTGATAATTGCAAATGCTTCCACTGTTGCGTTATACTTTGTGTCCTCGCTCATATATTTGGAACCATGGCATATGTTCACTTCTTTCCTTCAATATCTATTATTATCACCTTCATACATAAATGTTCTTAACATTTATGCTTTCTGTAACATTGACGATATATCGTGGGGTACTAAGGGTGAAGTTGGCGGTGAGGATTTAGGTGTCGCAAAGGTAAGAGAAGATGGTACTTTCGATGTCAATATTCCTACAGAAGCGGAAGAAATAAATAAATCATACTTGCAGCAACTAGATAAAATCAAGGTGCCCCAGAAAGACGGAGATGATAAGCCAAAGGGTACTAATGAAGATTATTATGCTTTTGTCAGATCCATAACCGTGTTGGTGTGGATATTCTCCAACTTTGTTATAATAGCTGTTGTTCTTGAAACTGCTGGCTTCAGTGATATTGAGCAAAAAAAGCTGAAGAATCAAAAAAGAGCAAGTGGAAGTGACAGTAGTAGCAGCGGTAGTAGTAGTAGTAGCGACGATCTGAATAGCAAAGATTCTGAAAAGAGGTCGCAAATTTTCCTAACTGTTATATTATGGACAGTTGCTTTTATGGCTCTTTTCAGGTTTATCGGATGCTCCGCTTATCTAGTACTGAGGTTCTTTAGAAGGTTTACATCCAAGTGAAATCGTTTTTCACTACCCAACGCAAGACCGGATTATATAGTTTTCTTAGAGTAGGAAGCATTAAGATAGTTTACGATCCTATTGATGTACTTTTCTGGTAGACTTTTTAGATCTAGCTGCCTATTTGAATGCACCTTAGTGTTTACTATAGATAAGATTATTCGCTAAAATCGTTTCTAGTTTCCGTTACTTTTCTTGGAAGGACTGCATCGCGTTTTTGAATATTCGGAGTATGAGCTATAAAAGAACAGCCAGGAATCTCTTTTTTACAGTTGACTGAGAAGTACCATAGATTAACATGGCACCTTACGTCGTAGTTGGGTACGTTCTTGAGTAAAAAACTAAACTGTTTTTTCTTTTAAAAAGGTTTGCTAACATTTTAAGGTCAGGCATACTTGGTCTTTACACAGTGTATTGTCTTCTTGAAAAAGGAATAGCAGCTGGGGATATTTCTGTTTTAGCATCCTACCTTCCTGGTGATGAGTCAATCAATTATACTTCGCCATACGCTGGTGGAAATTTCTCCATTGCAATTAATGATAGCCCCGAAGGTTTGGCACGAGACCGATTCACCTATACCAATTTGGCGAAGTTGCAGACTAAACTCGGCAGCCCATCTCAATGTGGTCTCGATAGATATATGAGTTATGACTACGGAGAAACAGATTTATCGGAAGCAAAAGTGGAATCTTTAATGAAATACGGCGATGAAGTAAAACTTATCAAAAAATCGGATTTACCAGAAGGGACCATTTTCGGTATTCAATACAGATCATGGAATTTTAATTGCCCTTTCTTTTTGAAAAGTTTATACAATTACTTGTCGCAATTAGGTGTGAAATTTATTAGAAAGAAGCTTTCTAATATTGAAGAAGCCTATGACTATGACACCGAATATGTTTTTAACTGTACCGGTATCGGTGCACGTAGCTTGGGGGGTATTAATGATGAGAAGGTCTTTCCAACCAGAGGACAAGTAGTAATTGTCAAAGCACCCCATATTTGTGAAAATGTTCTGCGTTGGGGAGAAGGTTATGCAACATACGTGATAAAGAGACCCTATTCACACGATCATTTGGTTCTTGGTGGTTTCATGCAAAAGAATGACTGGACCGCAGACACTTTTAGTAGCCAAACGGAGGATATTTTAGAACGGACTACAAAGTTATTTCCGAAAATTCTTCAAGAGAACCCCCATGGAAATACCTTGAAAGATTTGGAGATCGTGAAGGTATCTGCTGGTTTGAGACCAAGTAGAGAAGGCGGTCCTCGGATTGAAGCTGAATCACTCAAAAATGGGAAAATATTAATACATAACTATGGGTCAAGTGGTTATGGATACCAATCAGGACTTGGAATGGCCCATGAAGCTGTCTCCTTAATCGGATCCAGATCCAAACTCTAAAATCGACTGAGAATAG
Source organism: [Candida] glucosophila (assembly GCA_030572315.1). NCBI lineage: Eukaryota > Fungi > Ascomycota > Pichiomycetes > Serinales > Debaryomycetaceae > [Candida] glucosophila. Next base: position 50,709 of record JAJLZR010000010.1, on the reverse strand, counting down.
AGTACCTTAATAATATGATTTTTTGTTTTGTTTTGTGTAATGTTCTGTAATCTGATAAGTTAATAGTCGCATTTTTACCTGTTAGGGGCCAAAGATAAGTGGTAGAGAAAATTACATTATACAGCATGTCTCTGTTATTTGAATGGGCCTTTGGTAAGCGCCTTACTCCTCAGGAGAAACTACGAAGGAATCAAAGAGCGTTAGAGAAAACCCAGCGAGAGCTAGGAAAGGAGGTCACAAAATTAGAAGCACAAGAAAAAAAGCTCATATCAGAGATTAAGAAATCAGCAAAACAGGGCCAAAGTTCCAGCGCTAAGATACAAGCTAAAGATTTAATTAGAACTAGAAACTATGTGCAAAAGTTTAATGCATTGAAAGTTCAACTTCAAGCTATTCTGTTGCGTATTCAGTCAATACGTAGTAACCAGCAAATGGCTATGTCGATGAAGGATGCTACTAGATTATTGAATGGGATGAACAGGTCTATGAATTTACCACAACTAAGTCGTATTGTTCAAGAATTTGAAAAACAGAACACCATGATGGATCAAAAACAAGAATTCATTGATGAGGCCATAGACGATACTATGGCAGAGGAAGACGGCGAACTTGGCGAAGAAGAGCAAGCAGATGAGATGGTGAATAAGGTATTTGAAGAAATTGGAGTTGAATTAAATTCAAGTTTACAGGATACGCCTAGTCAGTTGGTAGCGTCTCCTGGCAAAACTGATAACAGGGAACGTGTTGCCGAGCCTGTTGGCGGCCAAGAAAAGAATGATGTCGACAATTTACAAACTAGATTAAATAATTTGAAAAAGTGAATCTCTATAATTTGCATACGACCTTACTGTGAAATATATTTATGTTCAATCAAGTAGTCTATAATTTTCAGAGCTGACTCTTCAGCAGAGTTTCCTTGATAGTTTTTTAAATGGATTTCTGCACGCTCAGGTTCTTCATATGGAGCACTGACCCCAGTAAACTCTTTTATGATTCCTTCTTTTGCTTTTTTGTACAAGCCTTTTGGATCTCTCTCTTCCGCAACACCGATTGGCACATCTACATAAACCTCTAAAAATGGCAATCCACTGCTTTCATGCAACTCCCTGGCTCTATTTCTGTCCACCTTGTAAGGCGAGATGAAAGAAGTAATAGTGAAGCAACAAGAATCAGTAAATAACTTGGCGACCTCCGATATCCTTCTTATATTTTCGTTTCTGTCTTGCTCACTAAAACCTAAGTCTTTGTTCAATCCAAACCTAACGTTATCACCATCTAAACGGTATGAGTTGACTCCTCTTTTCAAAAGAGCTTGCTCCAAAGCACAAGCTATCGTGGATTTCCCACTGGCCGACAAGCCCGTGAGCCAAATTGTAGCTCCGCTTTGCTTTCTCATCTCAGAGCGCTCGCCATGAGACAAGTTTGGATGCCATGTTATATTCGTCGCCATTAGTAACCCAGAAATTGTCTAACCAGTTCACTACTACAAGGTACAACTTCGCTCAGAGATCTCTGAAAAATTTAATTTTTGTTAAACATTTTTCTTTCATTATATCACATGATAAATTCAGTGACATGCACATGCTTTACGTTAAAAAGATACCTTTTTTTCTGATTTTTCATCAACTATAGAAGAGGTTTTATTGTATTTAGACCTAATACGGAGAAGATAGGGGAATTCAATAAAGATGTATTACGAGTTAATGGCGATCTCTCGAATTTCGGATCCTTTAAAATCTAACAAGGAGGCGTCCAGAATTGCATCTACAATAGGAAGGTTAATTTTGAATAATAGAGGAATTATCAGAGATATAACAAGCTTAGGACCAAGATATTTGCCAAAGATAGTGTCCAAGGATCAAGAAAGACATTTCCAGGGATATCACTTTATACTAGGGTTTGATGTGTCCACAAACGTGCAACAAGAATTATTAAGAACATTAAGAAGAGATCCAAGAATATTAAGAGCGAATATAATAAAACAGGATATGGATAAAAAGCTCGACGTGGGAACCTCATTCCAACGAGCGTACAATAGCACACCAAAATAGGCGCAGAGTTCATTTTTCATTACATATCTAATCCATTAGAAAAGTGACTTTACAAAAAAAAAAAAAAAATTACATATTAAAAATTATAGACACTTTCAAATATAAGTATCATCATCAACATGATTAGCATTAAACAAAGGGCGTAAGCATTATATCGACTAATTTCTTCGAGTGAAGATGTTTTTGTTATTTTTCATTAAATCAACCGTAGCAGTGTCAAGATCTTCTAAAGATGTCGTGGAAGTATTAGAGACTCCTAAATTACCACCTTCATTGTCTCCCTCAAAAACGGAAGCCGAGGAACTGTTTTCCAACAGCGAAGTATCCTGATCATCCGACACCTGTTGTTGCGACGGTATCGCAAAATATGATGAAGAAGGCATTCTTGTTTCACTAGGAGTGATGTTAGATCTAGAAGCACCTCTTGACCTAGCACATTGGTTACAATCCGGTACCAAGCTGTCCTCGCGAGCTAAGAACATAGTAGAAACATTCGCATGCGAAGGAAACTCATATAATTCGTGTGACTCCTGATCATCTCTACTTACAAAGTCATAGTTGTAAAGCGGATCTTGATCCTTGGCGCATATCTTTTTAACTTCAGTGTAAGACCAACGACAAAATTTCTCAGCGTCCATTAATGGTAAGTGGTTATACTTTGTGTAGACAAAGACGACATAAGATAACACAGCACCACCTATTAAATCAATGAAGTAATGATGGGTTAAATACATTGTGCTCCACCACAACCATATTGCGAAAAACCACCACACGTATTTATATTTAGGGAATAACCAACTTAAGAACAATACATCCATTACCGCACAGCCAGAATGTAAGGATGGGAACGCCCCGAACACAACGGGGGAGTTTGAAAATGCTGTAGTATACATGTCGAAACCTAGTATTTTGTCAATACGTCCTAATCCACCAGGTGAACCCATCATAGAGTAGTTTGCTGGTTCCAATCCATGCAACCTTTTGTACCATGGCGGCGCTGCAGGAAAAGAAAGCTGTCCCATTACCCCCAAAAGATTCATGTAGCCAAAGGCAAAACCAAACGCTCTCAAGGACGTTGGCGGCCCAAATAAGAACACTAAAGCTGCCACAATAAAAGGAGTTACAAAATGCAATATACCATAAGGGAGCCATGCAAGAATATCGAGGGCAGAATTAGTTATCGTGGCAAGAACGTTCGATAAGTTGTCCCCATACAACACTGTCTCCATAGCTGGCAAAAATTTTACACTTATAGCAGGTTTCCACGACACCGGTATCTTGCCGCATGTGAAAAAAAAGGCTAGCCATGCAAGCACTGGTAAGCCATGTACAAAAAATTGCGAAGTTAATGGAACCAGAAAAAGACTCACAAAAAAAGTGAACACTATTATCTTTGGTAATATAGGCGCCGGAAATATTATAAACACAAAAGTTATCACTGTCAATAGAAATGAATAGTGAAATATATCCCTTATTGTCCATTTATGGTTTTTCAACTGCGTCAAAGTGGCTCTGACATTCGTCTCAAAATTCAAATCTGAGGTCGTACATCCCACTGGTTTTTCCAGCAAAAAGTAGTAATTAAATAGCTGACATGCTTTGTGCACTGGTTTTATTCTTATTATCCTTTCTGCTCCAGACAGCATCCTGTCTTGATATATCTCCTTCTCTATTAAATATAAATTACAACTGAGAACGCTCCGCTTTCTGGTCTGGTTGTCTAGTCCTCTTTTGTCTTTTCTCTGTTTCTTTTTTTTTTTTTTTTTTGGAAAAAAAATCTATATGCTTCCCTCTTCTCTTTCGTTATCGAAGGCCCTAGTATCCGGCTTTATCTTCTCGCACTTGCTAATATCTTCCAAGAGTTCAACTTTTTATGGTCGCTACGGAAACCCGTCTCGATTCTTCTTCTTCTTCTAGACCAGGAGATATCCCTATTTCTCTATTTACTTCTTCGCTTTGCTTCTTAGGGATCTAGCAATCCTTAAAGCCTAACCTCTTCAACAAATATTAATTCAAGATGCTAAATGAGCATAAAAAAATACTAGCGTCAAAAAACTACTTTTGTGTAATGTTTTCTCTAAAAGGGTTTTGTGTAACTTTCGCTAAAGGAATAGGAGAAGCTAGAGAAGACCAGAGAGCCCAGAAAAAAGCCCGTGACGCACTAAAAAGGAGCAACACATTGAACTTGCCGAGGTGGCTGTAAGTGTACCCTAGCAATTATAGAAATAGTACATATATCAGAGAGCTAGCAGTCTCTTAGCGTGACTACCAAATAGAAAAGCTTGGAAAAGTTACTGATAAATGCGTCAGCATGGCGCCCAATTGCCATTATCACTTACTTTTCTATGTTAATAGTGCGCTTATAAATTTAGCAAATGGGTTGCAATGGGATTGCAACTAGCCATTATGAGCTAGCTATTACCCTAATGAAGTCAACTGATTCAGTTCGGAGTGTTACACCGTGTGCTCGGAACATGCGGTAGCGCAGAGCCTCCATAAATCACGCGCTCCTGTAGGCTACATAGTAAAATTCCGCTAGCGGTAAGGTTCCGCTTTGACTTCCGGGTTGAAATAAAAGGAGATCGGTTCATACACGCCAGTATCCGGCCTACTCAGAGAGGAAAGATAACTTCTAAAGAGTGGCATTTTTTTGATGTAGTCACAGAAAGCCTGACCGAACGACTAATTAGTTAGTCGGGTAGTAGGTCTTATCTATAGTTCTACTCATTATAGTGATGTATTATCTACTTTTGATAGCAGTCTATCGGAAATGTGGAGTCCCTTAAGTATTGAAAATAGTTAAAAAACTAAGTTACTTGGTCGATATTATGTTTGACATACTATTTTCAATGCCACAAAAAACCCATTTGACAATGTAGGCGACTGAAAGAGGCCAAGTAAATAGAGACTCTAACCAGAGCAGCGCTATAAAAAAAAATAGGCTTGCTATAATAAAGGACGTGCGCGTGCTAAACATCAGTGGGTAGTGCCGTACACAATGCTGTCGATTTAGCGTAGTCAAGACTTGATTTAAAGCAGAGGTAGCAGATAAGTGAAAAATAGGAGGGCGTATCTGTCTTAGTGAAATACCAAGGCAATGACAGTTGAAGAAAACGAGAGGGAAGTGATTTTGACACACCCCAAGAACCCCAGTAACAAGGCAGTGGTTTTAAAACACGGAGCTACTGTGATATCTTGGGTAAGTAATGGTAGAGAAAAGCTATGGTTATCAGAGGGAGCCAAGCTAGATGGCAGCAAACCAGTGAGAGGAGGAATTCCACTTGTTTTCCCAGTCTTTGGAAAATGTAAAGACGAAAACCATCCTGCTCACCCTTTACCACAGCATGGCTTCGCACGAAACAGCGGATGGGAATTTTTAGGACAGACGCAAGAGAACCCATTGACTGTTCAATTTGGTTTAGGACCCGAACAAGTTGATAGTGAATTGTATAAGTTGTGGGACAATGGGAAAAATGATTTCACATTAATCCTAAGTGTGACTTTAGGGGAGGACTTTTTGAAGACAAAAATTGATGTTGAAAATACGGGGAACAATGCTTTTGATTTCAATTGGTTGTTCCACACCTATTATAGACTTCACGATGTTACGGATGTTGTTGCAACTAATTTCACCGATGCCGACTGTTTTGACCAACTTCTTGGAGAAAACTATAAAGAAAAGGCACCTATGATAAATTTCATAGAGGAGTTTGATAGAGTTTACAAGGGCATTGAGACCGACAAATTATATCAGATTGTGGAGTTTGGAAAAGTGTTAACTACTATAGAAAGAGAAAATTTGCCAGACACGGTCGTATGGAACCCATGGATTGAAAAATCTAAGGGCATGGCTGACTTTGAGCCAAAGGATGGCTACAAAAATATGTTGTGTATAGAGCCCGGTAAAGTAGGTCAGTTTGAGAACTTGAAGCCTAAGGAAAAATGGAGTGGTTCACAAATATTGCGTGACGGTGGTGAGATCACTGTACAAACGAACATTTATTAGGGTAATAACTATATATTTATTGTATTTTGAAGGATCTTTAGTGGCTTTGATTTTTGCTGCTGGCATGTATTGATTTCTGTGAGGAGGATATTGTAGGCTTATTGTATAATGAGAATGGTTTGGGTACTGTAAATTTGGGTTCTTTTTTATGAGTAAATGAATAATCACGTTGAATGGCTTTCAGATCCAAAAACTTGCCATGCGATGTCTTTCTATCTGAAATTTTTTCTTTCTTTTTATCGCATAGATGCTGAATATTTTCTTTATCCTTCCTGTTGAGGGTATTGCTATGGGCCAGAGGTACACTTGGAGAACGAATGAAATTTGTACTCGTTTGAAATGCTTGTAAGCTTGGTATGTTCTCTTTAAGAGTGCCTTCGTGTCGAGGCCCTAAAATTTTTGCGACTGATTCTTGCCTATTTGTATCCATACTGATATTTCGCCTATTTTCCAGCTCTGAACTGCGATCTACTCGCCTTCTGTTGCTAATATAATTAGCATTCTTGGTATTTCTATTTCCTAAAACAGTCGAGCGGGGCGAAAATCTGTCTCGTTGAAGTTTTGATTGATTCTGATTGTCCGTTTGGTTGGAAGAAACCCTTTCTGTTAACCCTGGTACCTTAGTAGTCTCACTCAGCTCTGGAGAAGACACAGGCTGCGATCCCTTCGTTCCTATGTTGCTTGTATGTAAATCACCTTGTCCTTCCTTCAAGAGCTGATGTAAATTATGGGACCTCTTGGAAGGCGAGATACCTTTTAGAGGACTGCTTTGAGGCAGCGACCTATTAGAATTGCTGTAAGAGCTAGGAATAGCTGTACCTGTCAATGCCTTCCTTCTTTTTGCTGTGCTGTCTTCACTAGTCACTATCCTCTTGCCATTATTTCCTGGACTCTCTAATCCTAGACCTTTCACGGAATAATGGTCGGCTATTGAGTCCATTTTATCAAATTTGGTCCGATGGATTTTATTATATCTGCTCCTGGAAATATTTTTTGGCTCAGTAGGAGATTGTGGCAGCTTAATCTTCAGACAAATAGCCTCCGCTCTCGCATTAAGTTCCTTTAATACGTTATTCGTTAATGTCTTGGGATATGCTCTATCCACTGCTTCCTTAGAATGAGGTTGTCCATGTCTGAAGGAAGTTGTCTGTGCCGACCGTAGATTCAAAGCTTCAATCTTTTTAATAGGTGTATTCAAGTGAACGTCATCCATCCTCTAACTCCTTTGTCTCCCCGTTCTCCTTTCTCAACTTTTACTTTTACCAAAAATAATTTCAATTCTCATTGATGGTCCCTGATTGTGTCCCAAGAAATTCCCGATTTAGTAGTTCTGTAAACACTTCTCATCAGATCTGGTTTAATCATCTGATACGTCACGTGCGCTCTATTTGATATTTGTGGCTCCTTGGAATTAACTTCCTTTTTCTGTCCGGATAGCGTGCATGTGAGAAGCCTCGGACTTATCACATCCACCAGCTTCCCAAAGAAGAAGGTAATACTACATTCCCTTCTGTAAATTAGAGAAACTCCTTTGATCCGAGATTTTGTCTCCTCATAATGCAACCGAATTGTTCGTCTAATGCAGTATTATACAATAGCCTCGGAAACCGTCTTCCTCTTTGCAAGGCCGTGGTGTTCTCTGACCGATTTACTCTTCAGCGGCGACGACGACTTCCTTGTATATTGTATCTTCTACTAGCTTTGCATAAGAGTTTCGACTGATAGAAATCAGCCTTGGACTTTCGGACAAAGGAATCTTCAACATTGGTACAGAGCTATCAAGAAAATTCAACGTCTCGTCCGATTTTAGCTTTGGCGGATGCATACAACAGCAGCACGCCTTTGTCAAATGCGGTGTGCATCTGGATGAGCCTGCCAGTACATGAGAGTACTATCGCAGCACCAATCTCCTTTCTATATCTTTCCGATTTTATCCGCCGCGTGCTCCCCTTCTAAACAGGACTTCACGCATATGAGCGGGCTTCAAAGAAAAGGTCTTAAAAAATGAACTGGTTCAGTTAAACACCTGAGGTCCTAGAGCTTGCTCGTTATCACTCAAAGGCGAAGTCATCTAACTATGAGCGATGATAGTCCTTTTGATCCTAATCAAGAAGAAACAGCTTGAACTTATTACTGTTCGTGTAGATCTTCTCGCAAATGCGACCTGACTTTGGCGAAGAAAAAAAAAAAAAAAAAATAGATCGGAGTTTTTGACCCCTCATTAATCGGACACCCCCAGGAACAACTTATAAAGTATATAAGTAGCTCTGATGAGGAATTATACCATTGAGGGCGGCTCGCTGAACGCTGTCAACAAAAAAAAATACTGTGACTGAATTAGGTGATGAGCTCTGACGACTTACTTTGTTATTCGATAATGCACAATGGACCGTTTGTCCACTGTCACCCTCGTGACAGCTTCAATGTGAACATCGCGAGCCCATTTAGTAAAAACCAAAGAGGATGGACACTACCCCCTTTGAATTTGTTTCATACAAAGCAGCATGTGCCTGAAGGAACAAGAGTTTATGGGAGCTATGTGTGGGATGAACAAGAGAGGTTTGACAGAGCACGGGGCAGTTTTGATTCCAATTACTCCAATTCTGTTTCCTCATCTTCGACTTGTTCATCACCCAAAGTAGCCCTGGAAATCCTGGGTGATTTTTCCCGAAAAATTGTAGCTGACGCACGACCGAAGGCAGACGATGGTAACAAGGAGCATAAAAGAAGACAGAGAAGTGGGCCTTCATGTGACTCCTGCAGGGCCAGGAAGATAAAGTGCAATGCCGAAATTTCAGTCATGAGCAAGAATGTCAGTGAAAAGGAACTTCTTCATTTTGTTAGTGGGAGTGACGCTAAGAAGTTACTTGAGAATGGACATTTACCGTTAGGAGATAACCTTGGTCTCTTCATCTCCAATAATAAGCTAATTAAATTGAGGGGATGTTTTTCTTGCAAAAACAAGGGCATCGATTGTCATTTTAGCAAGGGATTTACAAAAGACGATTTTATGATGGACAACAACAGAAGAATAGTAATGGTTACATCTCTGGTGCATAAGCCAGATTACAAAGGGAAGGATCGTAGGCAAAAGGTATGAAAGGTGCTAAAATGAGCAAAGCAGTTCGGTATAAGCAGCGCTTGTACTTAGTTTGTTTTCTAAAAAAGAAATTCACATCTGCATTCCTACATAGGATACTTGGAAAGAGCAGCGGGCATGCGACGGTGCGCTACCGTCAAAACTTATAATATATTAATTTAAATATTTAATAAAACAATCGGTAATTTTGAGCATCACCATCTCTAGAACAGCGAAATCCGCTAGAACGTCGTACTTTAATTTAAGCAATTGGTTCTCATCTGCTTTGAGTTCATCAATCCCTCGAAAAATTAGCTCGAACAATTTTTTAAATTTTAAGTTCTTCGAGCTCAAGTTTTCTTTGGTAGATAACTTGCACATTAGTTTATTCTCTTTATCAAAGTAGTTATTGCGCAAGGCCAAACTAATTACGATCTTGTCTTTCACTAGTTTTTTTCCCGAATTAGCATTACCATGATAAAGGTAATAAAGAAACCTTATGTAGTTTAAGTCGTGAAATTCTGCGTCAAAGCTGAGTCTGATATCTTCCCGTGAGTTTTTTGCGTCGAACTCCATTATCTTTTGCCTAACTTCTTTGATTGAATTTAACACGGGAGTTATACCTTCTAGATATTTTATCATTCCGATGATAGTCACTTCATTTGTCGGTGACAAGTTGATATATCTATTCAAATAATTTATTATAAGCTTAACTTCGTTGGATTCAACAGAGTCACACTGCATTCTCAAGTGCGGTAGGTTAGATACGTCAATCCTCAAATTTTTCTTTAGGCATTCGATCCCAATTTCAAAAAAATTTACAGAATTGTTTATAACGTGAACGCCACTGCGGTCTAAATAATTGAGTAATTTAAGGTGATTTCTTAGTTTGCTTAACTTATAAAAGATAGAATCAAGCACATTATTTTCGCTGAAAGACTGTCCATCTGTGTCTCCTGAAACGTAAACTTGATTCGTAATCTCAAAGTAGGTTTGTTCATCATTGATATATACATCCAGTTTTTTGAAATTTTGGAATAAATTGCTCTTAATATTCCTTAGACCACCAAATAATTTAAGTGTCATCTGTGTGTACCCTCCTTCTTTTGATAGACAAACGTATAGAAAAAGGGCGTTGGACGAGTTTTCAATCGGTAGCATGTCTTTATTGTATAATACAAACATAGACTTATAGATAGATAACACATCTTTATCATCATCTCTGGAATGGTACAAGTTGTCAACACCATGACGTGAAAAAAATTCGTCAGTTTTTGAACTGCTAGGTAACTTGAGGTATTGAATCTCTTTTTTCAGTAGCTCTTCTATTAACATATGATCTATTATTTTGTTTGAACATAAGCCTGCTAAGTTGCCGATAACTTTGTAGCTAATATCCAGTGAGCCTGAATCAGTATTCGGATAAATACTGTCAAATGTCAATCTGTCAACCCACTGAATTTTGAAGTCCGTCTTTACCATTCTGATTCGAGCAACCCACCAATAGGACCTAAAGCATGTATCCAAAGTGGCATTGCATAAGAACCAGCTAGAGGGCCAATTTTGACATCTGTAAAATCCAAATGCTTTACGACTGACATCAAAAAGTTTGCTATCCTGGTCAAGCAAATCGTAAAGTTTTGAAAGCTCAAAATCATTTAGCTTCACTATATCACTCGTAATCCAGCCACAGACAATTAATCTAGTACGTATTTCACGGGAGAACATATCTAGTTTCAATTGTTTCAAGCGGTGAACCACATGCTCGATAATATCGTCATCTAATGCATCACCCTTCCAGGACAAAGACTCATTATTAATTTCATTCACCGCTTGATTTTCAATGGGAGAAGAGTTTAAGAAAAAAAATGATCCTGTGAGAGGATTTATCGTGAAGAAGCTCGTTTTTGAAGGTGTCATTTGAATTGATAATTGAAGAGGTCCATAATACGAACAACATTGTTCTTCCTTAGATATAGTTTCATTAAGTCTTTGGAAAATTCTTTCCATTAATATTTCGGAGTGCTTACCGACAAAAGAACCCAATATAGAATCCAAGCTTAATTCAACAAACTCGGAATAATCTTTTTCAAAGACGCTTAGGTCCAGAAAATCAACAGCTCTTTTGAGATCTCCGACTTCTTGATTGAGCTGGTAATTTCCATTTCTAAACCAGCGGAAACTTATGTTATACTTTTTGTCTACCCCCAATTCTATAAAAGATTTCAAATTATTTCGCCTCGTCCAATAATGAATGACTATTAGAGTTTTACCATGCTGATATTTGTATTGTATGTTATCCTTCCACTTGGTATAATGCATGAAGACCTTCAATTGTTTTTGCAACAAGTATATCTTAAAGGATATTGAGTACTTGTGTAGCACTTCATAGAGACCGTTAAGGCCTTTACCTAATAAAACAGTATTTACTACCTTCTCGAGTTTTTGATGAGAATGGGTAGGTAACTTAGTGATAACATTATTTTCTCGAGATTCTAGGATGGAAGAGTTTCGCAGATTAGCTCCAAATAGAAATCCAAAGTCCACAAAATAAAAAGGGGATTTATAGTTTTCTTCGTCATTACTAACAATCAAATTATTGCCAACACTAAGCGAGATAGCAAATTCCGTTGGCACATATATGTAAACCCTTCCATCTTTGACCTCATATCTTCCCACAAATCTACTTGGAAGATTATCATATAAAGACATTCTAGTCATTAAAGTTATATTTAATTCGTTCATAACATCAAGGATTTTTTCAGGAGACACTGGAGAGCTTTTTATAAAATTATAGGAGGGAAGTTGAGGTCGTTTTTTCATTAGGACCTCCAAACTGGTAATTATATCTGCATTCGGCAATTTGGCACCTGCAAATCCACTCAATTCGGAGAGACCAAGACCCAGTTGGTCGAATGTAAAATCCAACGATCTAAAGTAATTTAACAAATCAATAAGCTTCGACAAATCTTTAGAATTACTAGCCCATTTTACGAGCGTATATATTTTTATGAAGTCATGGCGTAGGGAAATGACAACTTCCAAAAATGCTTTTTTCCTGTTCGAATCATTTACATCATCTCTGCTTTTCGATAAAGAGTCTATAATAATTGTAAGGTTTTTGTACGATTCTTGACTATAATATTTTAATACATTGGAAAGTGGAATGATATTGCTTGTTATATGAACCAATGGTGGAACTTGTTCTCTTTTTTTTAGATCGGTCCGCCTCTGTTTTTTATCGACTGTTTGGCTTCCATTCTGAGTCGATGTTGATATAGTATCAGTATCATCTCCCCTGGCCTCCTTTTCTGCTTTGATCATATCAGGCCCTAGCTCTTCAGAACATTTAAGTACACCAGTATTAGAGTTGAGACGTAGGTTCGCATTTTATGTCGCGAGACAAAGTCGTCATACGTTAAAAAATGACTCCAGAGATTTAGTTCTTAGTTTAACTATAGGAAAGCTAACAGATATGTTCTGTATTTTCAAGAGAAGAAATACCTGTAAAAGTCTCTATGCAAGCTTGAATAAGGAGAGTTTAAGGGGAAAAAAAGGATTAGATATATAAGTAAAATTAAACTTAAAAAGAATGGCCGACTTGTATGCGACAAGACAAATAGAAAATGTCAACTGATCATGAAATCGTAGTATTTTCTAGGACATCGTTCCTTAATCCAAGAAAATTCACTGGAACTTAAAATATCCGTAGCTGTAAGCCTTTTCTCCTTGCGGACTAACAAATTTTCAGTCACTTGTTTGAGGTTATTCAAGATCTGCTTCAGATTGTTATCGAGTTCGTCCTTGCCCAACAAATCTGGCAATTCAAACCAATTCCAGTCTATTCTTGCAATACGATGAGGGAGACTGGATTTAGCTCTTTTACGTCGAATAACTGAGGGAGAAACCACAACTGAATTCATTGCGCTCAAAGGAGGAGGATCAAATGGTAACCGGTTTTCTAACAAGGCATAGATCAAAACACCCACAGCCCAAGAGTCAGTTAACCGCCCATTGTATTTGAGGCCCATAAGGATCTCTGGGGAGATATAATCTTCTGAACCACACCTAGTTTTCAAAAGTTCGTCAGGACTTTTTAGCTTCCTCGAAAGACCAAAATCAGTAAGGTTGCATAACGGCGTATTGTCTAACTGCTGTGAAACTAGTGCGATGTCTTTCCGTTCAAAGTTCAATAGGATGTTTTCTAACTTTATATCCCTGTGGACAATATTTTTAGAATGCAAATATGCAACTACTATTATAATTTCGCTCACTATTCTCTCCATGATTCTCCAGTACGAAGAGCTTAAATATAACTGAGAATAATTCTCAGACTGAAAAGTGTATAAGTCACCTCCAGGACAATAGCTTACAAAGAATAACTCTTCGTTTTTCAACTTAAGATTTTCGTAGTCCTTTAGCGAACATTGATCAGTCTCATGGTCACTATCTAAAGGAGCTGACAAGGTACCCTGGTCTAGGGCTATATTAAGGTTATAGTCTAGTAATTGAATGAGACAAGGGTGCAGAATCTGAGTGAGTATGTTCAATTCTCTCTTGATGAAGTATTTGAAGTTAGAGATTTCCCTCATGTCATCAATTGGAATAGAAATTACTTTTATTGCAACCTCATCATTCTGGTCCTTAATATTTTTTGCCAAAACAACAGTACTAAAATTACCCTTTCCTATTTCTTTTTCAAATCGATAAACTCGCTCTCTCTTTGGAGAATGAAATAGTCGGTCTTGGTAAGGCGAAGAAATATCTTGCTCTTCCTCTTCTTCACTCAAAATATTAATACCAGGAACCTCTAATACGGCCGAATTTGAGACAAATCTCTTGGGAAATGTCTTGAGTAGATTACTTTCTTTTTGTGCGTCAATAGGAAAAGGTCTATAATCAGACAAAACTCTGGTACTGTCATTCGCATTATCCGACGAACTTCCTCTCAGATTCTTTGGTATATTAAGAAACTGCTCTCCTTTGCTAGAAGGATGTGAATTACCCAGAAATACTTCTGGATGATTATTAAGAATTGGTGTAGGCAATTGTGTTATTCTGTTAAAATTTCCTTGACTTACACTATGCGGTGAATTAAGCTCTATGGGTTCACTGAGACCAACTGGGGGTTGATTTGTCTCATTAATATCTGTACGGTTTTGAGTGTATGCATTGGAGTCCCCTATGTCCACTCTCAAATCTTTAGGGTTACTATTGTTTTTAGAAATCGGCCTGTATATGTTTCCGAATTCACTCCCTCCATCTCCTTTTCGTCCCTCCGAAGTGCCTTCTGGAGATGTATGCTCTCTATTATTTGCCCTTGGTGAAGACATGATCAATGAGTTATGATTCTATTCGAAAAAGGACAGCCTGATGTATTTAAACATACTAAATTTGCAGAGATCATAATATCTCTATCGCTGTACTGCATATACCCTACATACTTTTTACATAAATCCTTCAATGGCTTTCAAAGCTTTCTCCAATCTTGTGATGCCTACTTCATACCTGCTCTCATCGATGAGCATATCCAGAGTTAGCCTAGACAATGAATCTACAATTTTTTCGAGTAACTGTTTTTCTTTCATTGGTAGATTTAATTGGCCAAACTCTTCACCTATTATAGTTCCATTAGTGCTTTCAAGTAAGTTAATTAAAGTGGTATAAGAAAAAGGCTTCAAGCTCTCTCTTTTACCAGACTTTTTCCCTTTCCTCGCTTGCTTGGAGCTGGCTTTTTTCATTTCAGGGAACCGCTCATCTTTAAAGAGGCTCTCCTTTTCTAACAGGTCCAGGGCATCATCGGTCCGTGAATTTGACAACTTGAGGCTTCTTGGTTTCTGCTGGTCATCAACCCATTCACCTTCAGCGCCCTCAAGTGTTTGCTTTTGGGCAACCTTATTGGAAACTTCTCGTGCTCTTTTCATACTTTCTGGTGTTGGTCTCGGAGGAATTCGTTGACGAGAGGAATTAACCAAATGCCCTTTCGTTTCATCATCACTACTCCAGGTGTCAGAGCTAGTGTTTATATGAAATGCGGGTGCTTTTTTCATTAGAGGGGAGCTCGAATCGTAGGAATCAATATGAGACCGCGGAGAGCTGCCATTCTCGTAGTTGGAGTCATGACTGTCTCGATTCCGTTCAACTCTCGCATTAAGTGTATCATTGCTCTGTCGCTTCCTTTCACTCTTACTCTCTTGTGTCAGGGAATATCCTGCACCGGTTGTCAGAGCAGTTTCCTCTGTGGGCCTACTCGCTTCCTTAGAAAGTTCCTGTAATTCATTACCATCAAATAAGAAAGCTTTTTCACTCATGGAACTAGCGCTATCCATTATTTTTTCTAGGTCCTCATCAAGCGAGAGGGATTTATGCCTCAGTTTGAGGAACTTCTTGCTTAGTTTCTTTTTAAGTCCCGGGTTCAATTTCTCATTCGATAATATTGCACTTCTAGGACGACGAGAAGAGCGTGGTGGGATACTTCCTTCAATAGTTGTCTCATAAGATACCCCTGGCCCTGTTTTTTCCCTACTCGCGTTTTCTGTAACTAATGCTGCGGGTTGGAAAGACTCATTTGAATCGTCTGGCGAAATAGATCTCGAGAAATACTTCTTGTTTACTGGGCTTTGTTTTTGATTTACCATAGTCATGGATACACTTCTTGCTACTTCTGGCGAATCAACTAATTCTGTGACTGATGAAGTTGGGGATCCTTTTTTTGAAGGAACTTCCGGCAAAGAAGAGTTAGAAGGTACTCTACTATCCGACTGATTGATTTTGTTACTCTCACGGACATTTTGTTTTTTATCATTAGCACTGTAGAACCTCAGAAGCCCTTCGTATTTCAGGGAGCTATTATTTACTTTTTCTTGTTGTTTAGGTTGTCGATTCCTGTTGTTCTCACTTTGTGTGCCCGTTTCCTCCTTCTGAGCTATATCAAGAACGTCCGATTTAGCAAATGAGAAATTAGATTCTGCATCCTCTTCATCACTAAACTTATCCTTCTCCAGCATGGTTGAAGATTACCAAAGGGCTTTCTAAAAATATGTTTTTATATTGAAGTTAATAATTTAATTAAAGCCTGTCGAAGGTATCCCTTGTCTTTATTTTGGTTTTTAACAAATCGGGTAATGTAATTGATATTCTATATCGAAACAGATGTAAAAAAAAAAATATATATATATATATAATATTACAAAAAAGTACAGCTTTTATGAAAGCCTGTAACATATATTTTAGAAAGAGGAAAGGATTACTCAATGTAGAATGCACCCTTCCAATTCATATGGTTTGTTGATGTAGCCAAGAGAAGTAGCACCGCAGTCTTCTTGATGGCGAATGTTTACTAGGTTTATCGAATTTAATTTAACTGCTTTACTAGAAAACAAAAGTGCATTCTGTTTTTGTTTGTGAAGAAAATTCACAAAAATATAATCTACCCTTCTTTTTTAGGACGTCATATTTTCCATAGCTTGTGACATAGAAAAACTCTTTTCTTTTCACGTATTAGCTTGTACGTTATGGAAAGTACGTACGGTATAGGTGAACGCCTCGGAGGTTAAGATTACTTCACCAAAGAATTGTGTGATTGATATAGCTAATAAACCCCCTAGCAGAAAATGAAGAAAATACAGTAGCTCTGGGAAGTACCGAATCTCTTGATCATATTACCGTAACCGACTAGGTCGTGGCTTTTTGCAACCTCCTGGCTTGGTCCAAATTGCTTCGTATTTAAGCGGGGTAAGATACTTAGTTGACAAAGGATTACGCTCATATTACGTAGTTTTCTTCTATCCAAACATTTACTATTTTTCTTGATTTTTACAATATCTGAGATAATTTGTTTTGTAAAGTATAAATCAATAAAAAATGGAGAATCAATACAAAAACACTGCCATCGTGATGTTTTCTTTATCCTCAGAATTTTTATAGAGTATGGATCTACACATGCGATCAGGAGATTCACCTACATTTTAACAAAAGGCATATGGATAATTATGATCAAGCAAATCAAAATCTCGAGTCAGTAGCTATCTATCAAGACAAAATGTTAAAAAGAAAAAGATTTAAAAGAAAATAATGAAGTCAACCTCGAGCTAAAAACCAATCAAAAAACCAATATTGCTGGTGTTGAAATTTATACTAAGTCCAAGCCTATTAATATGCAGCCAAGTTTTGATGTTTCATTTGACACAATGTCGTACGTTTATAGAATATCACATTAAAATGTCGCGACAGCAGGACGCTAGTGCGCGTTGACTTTAATCAACGAAGGAAGCAAGACTACGTATATGAAATAGATTAAGACTGATGTCTCTGGCGCTTGCT
This sequence comes from [Candida] glucosophila, assembly GCA_030572315.1. NCBI lineage: Eukaryota > Fungi > Ascomycota > Pichiomycetes > Serinales > Debaryomycetaceae > [Candida] glucosophila. The sequence continues at coordinate 33,251 of JAJLZR010000010.1, read as the reverse complement.
GTGGGACTCCCGTTGAAGAAAAATACTGGATTAATATCCGATCTTCAGTTTTTGCCCTTTGAAAATCATTTGTTGGTTTCCTCTTTGAATAAAAAGCTCCTACTTTATGACTGTTCGAGACCCCAAGAGCCTAGTCTCTTTTCAGAACTAGAGCTGGATAGCTCTATACTAAATGTTGCTTGTACATTGAATAATTCCGTCTATTTGGGTATGCTAGATGGGTCAATTAAGCAAATCGACTTCGAAAACATGAAAATAATTGGAGACTGGATTTTACCTGCCTGTGCGACAGAAGTAAATGGAGGTGTCAACAATTTGAAAGAAATCGATTCCGGACAGAACACGCTTGTGTGGAGTACATTTGATCATGAGTTGGGGCTCCTAGATACAAGGGAAAGGAAACCCCTATTTAGGAAAAATTTTGACAATAAGATATTCAAAGTAGATACAACTGAGAAATATTTGACTGTTGGAATGTCTGGTAGGCAGATAGAAATTTATGACCATAGAAACATGTCGCGTCCCTACCAAGTACGTGAGAGTGGCTTAAAGTTTCAAATCAATGATCTCAAAAATTTTCCCAATGGTGAAGGATTTGCTTTGTCTAGTCTTGATGGCCGAGTCGCTATGGAGTACTTTGACCCTTCCCCCGAAATTCAGTCCAAAAAATATGCCTTCAAGTGCCATAGAACGTTTGATCAGGAAAACAATATAGATATAGTTCATCCAGTTAACTCTCTTTCATTTAACAAGCAAAATAATACACTATTTACTGCTGGCTCAGATGGTTATTTATGTTTATGGAATTGGGAAAAACGGAAACGAATGAGGCAATTTCCCAGGTTTTCTGACGAAAATGGCTTACCTGAAAGTATACTTAAAACCAATATCAATACAGATGGTCTGCTCATCGCCATTGCCACTGGTGATGATGCATATCGCAGGTTAAGTTCGACGACTTCTACTTTTACACCCAAGCAGGCAAAACTATATTTAAAACATTTACACACTAATGATTCTATGCAAAAAACACACATAAATTAATAGAGTATGTACTATAGTCTTATATATTTAATGAGTTGAAACAATAAGCAGCCTATCTTGCTGCTTATAAGATCGCATGCAAATTCTATTCACACAATTCTATATAATGCCCAAGCATAATTGCCCACAGCCATCATCAGTAATCCCAAGCACTCTTTTATAAAAAATAACACAAAAAGTCTCAATGCTAGTTACTATCTTCTTTTCTCCAACGATAGCTCTTTCTCGGTTAACCACTTGCTTCTTTTTGTTCTCTTTTTTTTTTTCCCTTCCTCTTTTATATATTCGCTACAACTCACCATTCAATCATTAACTGGTCCACGAAGCTTAGGATACAACCTAGCTGCATGAAAATTGATTGAGGATAACTGTTCCTCTCCCTGTTTAAATGTTTCCATGCAGTTCTTCAAATTGTGTTCGTAAGCTGCACACTGAGAAGAACCTTCACCGTTAGCTGCCCAACAGTTTAATAAAGATGACATTAACACAAAGCATTGGTTCGTCGCCTTATTCGCTGTGGGCTTTCTAATCTTGAGACGAGGCAAAGGAGGCAATCTCTTATTAGGCTGTAGTTTTTTGTATGGCATAGTAGCTGACTACCGTCATGAACAGAAATTTTTTTATCCTATATTTCACTACCTAAACTATTTGTGCATTACACACCCCATTTTGTATAATCACTAAAGTCTTTATGATTAATTCTAATGCAACCTCTTCTATTATGTGAAGGCAACGCTCGGGAAGTCGATGGATATTTCTTGTAATTCAACCAATATATTCTAGTGAACAGACTTGATTTTGCAGTCCTATGAAACAAAGCATCGCACCTTGAAGTCAGTCGATTTTGATAGGCAAGCGACTTCGCGAAAACCAAGCAGGGTATCATGAACTTATTGTTCAACGTAGTCTCTATAATCGACTTCAAATGGTTTATAAAGGCATCCATCTCATTCGATTTACTGTATTTCAAGCGAATCAACATATCTATTTGATCCTCTAAGTTTATAAGAAAAAGCTTAAAAAAATGGTTGAATAAGCGTTTATACTGCCTTCTTGAGTTAAGAATATATGAATAATTAGGAAAAATGTTGAACTGCTTCAAATTGTGGTTCAATATAACAACCTGGCCTGGCATAATTTGGTCGGGTTTGGTTACTTCACATAACCTAAATTGATTAGTCTTGATTTCCTGGTTAGCTAAAAGCAATAATCGATCACCATTTTTCGTCAACAAGAATTTTATTTCTTTCTCTAGTAATTCTCGAAGATGGAGAATTTCCCCTTCTAATGATTCCAATAATTTCCTATTCATTATTGGTATAAAATTATACTCGTCAATGTTTTCGCATTTTAATGTAAACTCGGGGACTTCATTCTCATATATTATATCCAAAATTTTGTTGACGTTTGTCTCAAACTGATTCCTTGCGCCCTTGCTTAAGAACTTAGGATCAACATTGACCGAGTTATCCTCATACTCCAAAAAGTTGATATCTCTTTTGAAAATAGGTATCTTATTGCGAAACATTTGTAAGTCCTCTATAAATTCTTTTGGATACGATTCATCCGGGCAGCGATTTTTTTCCGAATAGAGAGGTAAGCCACTTATACTTTTATCAAAACCGACGACGTTATAGGAATGCTTGAACAAATTCTCATTACGATAAAATGAGAAAGGTGATAATGGAAGACTTGACGCCTCATTGCGTCTTAGCATCTTGAATTTAGAATTGATCCCATTAAATTCTTGCAATATGTTGGTCATCAGGTCGTCATAGTTCTTTACGTATCTTTTCAAATACTTTAGTTGCACTGATTTATCCGTATCCAATTTCTCCAAATTTTCATAAATCTTTTTTAAGTCCACATTCTCAAGTTTGAAGAGATCTAGTTCAACTGGAAGTTCTTTTACTATCTTCTTCCGATCTAGGCAGTGCTCCGACGGAAAGGAGAACTGTCTGCCTTCATCAAGATTATTCTGAATGGCTAAGTCGTCGACTGACATATATGCTATTGAATCATAAGCATCTTGCACTCCCTTTTTAGCAGGAAATTCAATTTTCTTGTTTTTTCTAACAAGTGGAGAATAGGATAACAATCTCTTAGGTAACCAAATTCGACTCATTTCTTTCTTAAATTCAGAAAAAAAAACATTAAGAGAAATAAAATAAATCCTGTTTAAGCTCAATATTTGAGTTTATAGCAATAAATAGTCTTATCGTTCGCTTTTTTTCTTTCAATAAAAAAAAAAAAAAAAGTAAAAGATTAATACTTTGTACTATTCTCTTGCGACAATAATTATAATCAGTATGAGATTAGAATATCTAGCTAGAAGGCCTAAATAAAAAAAAAAAAAAAACACGAATAAAAAAAAAAAAAAAAGAACTAGAAGTAAAACGATAAATTAACCACCTATTATTAACCGATTACTATTTGAAGGGTATCTGTATGTATACAAATATAATATGCTATTAAGAACTGAACGCGAAAGATATAATTTTTAAGTTACTTTCAAGAGCAAAAGCTAGTTGGCCAATGCATTTGATGAATCAAGTTTTTGAAGCATTTTCGTAAGTTCTCTTTCCTCATTTAAAGCGGTTAACTCTATTAAAGGGTCTACTTCATCCTTAAAAAATGGGTTAGTGTTTATAGTAGGCCTGGATATCTTGACATTAGGGGTATGCTCTGAAGATGCACTTGAAAGCGATGATGCAGAATTTTGTCTGCAATGTAAGCTTAAATCGGAGCATGTCGATGATGAACGTGAAATATGCACAGGGTGAAGGCGCTGCTGTTGCTGTTGTTGATTTTGGTCTTTTTGTTTCTGTTGCAAGTGTCTTTCCATTTTTTGTTTCTCTTGTTCTTGTATAAACTTCCTCATTTTAGAAGTTGTTACTATTTCTTCTTGTATTGGTACCAAGAAGCGACCCAACTGCGCGACCATTTCCAGATTCTTCACCTTGAGGTCCCAGTTGAGCAAATACAATAACTGCCTTTCCATTAAATTCACATCTTTTACCGAGAACAATCCGTCCGTGTATTTCGCCCAATGACTGTTTTTTGGCGAAGAGTCATTATGAAACTTAGACGATAATATTAAGCACGACAATAAGATTCTATGTCTAGTGCAAGGTAATCCTCGTGCATTCTTGGGCAATCTGTGCCTCAAACGATTGAGATACACAAGCGTTGCCAGCAATGTGCCTGTGTACACATTCGTATATCTCACTAACCTAGTGAGAAATGTCATTAAAGAAGGTAACTTTTTTTCTTTGTCATTCTCATCGCTTGGTGACCCTGGTGGGGTAGGAATTCCATTCTCCTGACATGGAAGCACTTGAAGTGCTGCAACAACTAGTTTATGGATTAAGTCTTGTGTCACCGGCGTATGGATAAATACCTTCAACGCCTTGAGTTCAAGTGCACTAATCGAGTTGCTCATTGCTTCTATATCTTACACTCCAAGTTACCCTTCTATAATATTGAATGCTTTCCTTCTCTTGCATTTCTCTTGTATTTATATTTTAATTTCACCTTTCTGTCTCTATCATTTTTTCTTGATTAAAACTTCACTTCGCGTCGCCATTAACGTAGATGAAAGGGGACTAAGTTACGTATCTTCAATTTTTCTTACTACAATACTCCTCCTTTTACCAATAATGTTTAACCTGCATTGGCGTTCCTCATTTTTCTGCATCTCACCAACTTAAGCGATCGTCAGTCTCGCGTACAGGAGTGCTACCAACCCGCGTTTTACCTCTAGCCCAAAATTTTCGTGTTTTAAAAATCTCCTAGTCTTTACATTTCCGTGTTTATTTCTTTGCACTACCATCACGCGGTTTCAAAGCTTGGTTTCGTACCTAAATACCTAGGCTGTGTGAAACGGGTATCACCTAGATGATGTATCGATGAGGAATTTTTGGTCCAGTTTTGGACTTTTAATTTTAACCCAATTAGGATATAGGGCAGTTATGTCTTTTTAGACTCTCTATGGACGCTTGATACACTTGTGACCAATCTACTACTCAACCGGCAATCTACTATTCGACCACAGCCAACGCTCAAACTGCGGTTTAGATTTCGTTTGAGTTACTGATAAGTTTATGCGGCTCGCATATGACTTAGTCATTTTACTTTAATTATCAAGGTCACCAATTTCGTGGTGCGACACCTATGGGTGTAGAAAAATTCCTAAGGTGAAGCGTAGAATTTTTACCCTATGAAATACATGCTTTTACCATATTGAATATAAAGTTCCTACGATATGAAATATGCAATAGCAAAGTTTATTTGTGTGCTTAACTATCTATACAGACTTTGAAACAGAATCTGAACAAGGTTAGTACAAGTACAAAAAAAAAAAGAGTACAATTAAATAGCAGATATGTTCAGTAATATATGGGTAATACCGTGTCTGTCATAAAGTTCGAGTACTCAGACTGGTGCACAGCAAACAAAAGTCATCAGAAGGATATCCGCTAGCTTAGGGTACTTACACAGTAGTAGACGTAACGAGATAATTATAAAATTTTTCACACTTGGGAAATCCAGTGATATATATAGGTGCGGGTAAGTGAAGTCCTGTATATAGAACAAAAGGCTACTTGACTATCCATCGAACATACCCATCTGTTGACCAGCAAAATCGTATAAAAAGTGGGACATGTCATCCTGATTTCCAAGAGGGTCCTTGAGCTCCAAGAAACCATTCATGAGAGCAAATATGGACGAATCGAAGTTGAATCCATCGAAATCATTGAAAAATTCCTTCCAATCAGAAGCGGTTTTGCTATCGTAACTATCAGAATGTGATGTTTCATGCGACTCGTTTGCAGTAACACTGCTCTTAGAATCTTTTTCATATTTCTCTATGAAGGACTTAAAATCCATACATTGTGTGCCAATGAGATCGATTTCTAGTGGATCTATAAGGTTAAGCATATTGACGGTTGCCTTGAATCCTTCATCCTTTTCGGCCCGATCAAAAAACACATTTGCATTGTCTGTAGCTTGTCGTATTATGAAAACTGATAATACCCGTATTCTATAAGAATTGATGTAGTTCTTGCTCAATTTCCTCAAGTTCTCCAAAAATAAATCCGTGTTGCTTAAAACAATTAAAAAAAGCCTATCGAGAACTTCGGCTTTAGTGCGTTCCTGACGACTCGCTTCTTCTGATAAATCAAACCTAGGAGTCAGAAAACCCCTTTTACAGTGTAATAATCTCACAAAGAAAGAAGCTATCAAGACGTGGATTTTGATCATACATTTTTCATTGGACGAATTCAAAATGTACTCGTAGTCACTGCCGAATATTTCATTCGAGTGCTCAAGAAGATAAGAAATTATATATAATAATCTGACCACGCGTATAACATAAAGCTTGAAGAAGTGAATACCAGGCTCGAATGATTCAACTTTCTTGTACTCTTTTTCATAGAACAAGGCAATCTTATAGTAGATGCAAGATGACTCCGACATTATTCGTAGCCAGCTCCTGAACTTTAATACTCTCAAAAGTTGCTTCTCATATCCCCCCTCCTCGTGTTCAAATTCATTGGCTTTGTGGCTAATCGTTTCGAAGAAGAAGTCATCACCAAAGTAATTTTCAAGTAGTCCCTCTATACGGTATGTTTGCCTCAAAATAGAAACCACCAGAGAGCCTCTATTGATGTTAGTCAATAATTCGCATATCATTCTAAAGGAATCAAGAATCTCATCTTCCATGTGAAAGAAGTCCTGAAATTCTTTTCGGCCTTCGAATAGATTAGGTTTCTCGACGTCACTTATTTCCGTCGTTCCTAAAGCAAACAAGAAACCTGAATTCATAGCCGAGTATACATCAGTAGCAAGCAAATTATGCCACAACCTTCTCCAAGTCTCTATTAAAGATTTGTTTTGGGAAATACCACTATAGTCCTCGTATTTCTTTGGATCCCGATTTAATCCGATTGTTAAAGCATGGTTCATTATTGACCTAATTAAGGTTTGAGATTCGGAATCTCCAAACCCAAGTGAATTATTAGGCGCTAGCACACGGTAAAAGTAAAATAAAGACAAACTCTGAATGAGTTTGAAAGAACTCCTTTGATAAGAAATGCCATCCTGGAGACATAAGTGAAGTAATTTCATGTAATCGTCAGTATTGAACCTTTCGATATCGCTAGTTATTTCTTTAAAATCCTGATTGTAGCCATCACGGCTGTCGTCGTTAGGCATAGTAGTTAAGACGCCAAGCTGTATCATTAGTAGAACCATGCTCCAGATATTTACATCGACGAAACTACGGACTAAAACATTCGTGCATGATCCCGTATCATCAGTATGTTTAATATTTTCACCAGGCGATACGCGTTCAAGATTTTGCCAGAAAGTATTTTCGTCCACAACAGGTACGAAGGGATGAACATATTTGAAAAAGCGAACAAACAAGATCCGTAAGTTTTTTTTTCTGGGCAAGACGCAAAGAAGAGACAGGCGAATGGCTTGAAATAGCTCTTGTTCGGATTCGACTGTGTTGGGTATTATAATATTTGGGGACATTGTAGAAAATGCGCTCGAACGAGTAGGCATACTTTTTTCTTTCTTGTTAATTTGCCTTATGATGTTAGCATCATCAACATCAACATCGCCATCAGGGGCTTCATGATCTTCGAAAGCTACATCTTGCTCACTTGATTCAGTTTTGCTTTTCGACCGCAGTTCGCTTCTCTTTCGTCGTTGTGGTTTTTCACCTGATTGATCTATGGCCTTTCGCTTGTGTACCTTATTTTGAGCAGTGCTGTTGTCGTCTTTTGAAGAATCGACAGAAACGCCTTCTCGTCCTTCTTGGGTTTTCTTTTTATACGTTGAATTATTTGCGGTATACTGAGAGAGAGCTCCTGCTCTAAACAAGACACGAATGTATTTTCTGAAAATTATCAAAAATTCATCACTTTTAAACAAGCCCATATACGAAAGTGGACCTTGCTGTTGCCAGTAGACTCCATCGACCAAATATGATGCGCTCGCATTTGAACTTATGTTTATTGTATCACGGGGATCTATCTTGAAAAACAATCCAGGCTTCCACATAAAGTCAATTAGATTATTGGGTCCCTGTCTTTCTCCTAACCCAGTGCTAGAGTTCATATCAATATTACCATTTACTATTGGTTGACTCGGTGGCGCGTTGACAAGAGTTTTGTTCCGTCCGCTAAAATCTAATGGGAAGGATGAATAATACGGCTTTTTTCGGTCTAGACTATCTTCTGCACTCTTGGGTGTTTCGGGTTGACTTCTTAAAGGTGTAGAATCGTCTATAAGATGTTTACCTTTTTTATTCCAATTCAGATCCGTCAAACGCTCCGACATAGGCCCCCACAATCCTGGATCCCCTACGTATTTTCGACCTTGGGGTAAAAAGTCCCCTGATGGCATTGCAACAGAATTAGATAAGTCTACATTTTCCGGCTTCTCCGAATAAACTTGGTTTATGGCATCATTGCTGCTTCCAAACGGCTGCCCAGTTTGACTCCGTCTGTGGGAAGTGCTTTGATCAGATGGTAAATTTGCATTATCGCGGTATGACCCTTGATGCATCATAAACCGTTCCGATCCATGTGCATGCGGTATCTCAGGAAATCTACCGTTTGGACCTATTCGACTCTGGGGAATAATTGGCATCGAATTGTGTGAACTATATTTTGGCCTTTCTCCCAATCCTATTACATTGACACCTGGTATTGCTTTCTGGGCTCTGTTATCTCCTGTTGAGTTCTCCGATTCGTAATGGCAAAGATGTGCAATGGACTTTTTTTTGCAAGATCCGCATACTGGTCTTGCTCTATCACACTTCGACTTCCTCTTCCGACATACGACACACGAGGCTGCCACTCTGTTTCTCTGTTTTTTAGGGGCGTCAGTCATATTAGATGGCTATTTAGCATTAGACGTTAATTCAATCTAGCAAAATCGTGTCACGTGTCAGAGGGCGCTTTGATGCCGTTTTATCGAACAACCTTCCACCAATAACCATCGAACTGATTACTGTCAACTAAAATTCTTTTATATCAGTAAAAAGAGAATGTCCTCAATGTACTTTACATGCTTTTTACTCTTAAACAGGGCGCTGCTGCTTAAATTTGGAAACCCAATTCATTCAAAGCACTAAGTGTAGATGCTAAACCATTGAGATTGAAGAAAGGTTCCTGCATATATCACAATTAAAGACTTAATGCCAAAGTGCCAAGTATACTATACTTACACCGAGGAAACATTTACACTGAGGAGATTTTCGACGTGAAATTTATTTTTTGCCATCATAATTTTTAATTGGTAGAGTAAATTCTAGTAAATAAAGAGTCTAGTATACACCTTGAAACTACGAAAAACAAAGAAAATCTTGTGCTCAAATGTTCGTAAGCACATTCGTTGAAAAATAAAACGTTTAAACATTTGTGAGCGTCTTATATGTTTACATTTGGCGATTATGCAACGGTGACAACTGCGGCTTTAATTAAACCGAATAAGTGCTATCTCCCTGCAACTAAAAAAAAAAAAAAAAAAAAAAAAAAAAAAAAAAATAGACATATACGTAATGAATAGAACAATGGAGAAAAGTTACACAAAGGTGAATACGCGTCTCACTACTGATGAGACAACTAGTAAAAGACAGTACTATAGAGTTGATAGAAAGACATGAGTTCAAATGGGTCCGAGGAAATTACTAGCTCGGACAATGAAGAGCAAGAACTCGAGAGCTTTATTGTGTCAGAGAAAGAAGATACAAATGGGGAGGATCAAAAAGAAGACGAAGTTAATGACAGGATAGGACAACTTACAAAAGAAGTTGGACCGCACGAAACTACGACACAAAAAATCCTAGGAGCACATATATCAGTTCTCGTGTCGGCATTGGGAGGCCCAGACCATACTTCTAGTACGTTTCCTCCGCCTTATCACTTGGGACAAGACGCGTTAGCGTGTTTGAAAGACATAAAGAGGTGGATCAAATCGGTTGATGAGCGAAACAAATCGTATGATGTCGCCTTGGCTTGTTCACAGTGCTCGCTTTTGACGAATGATTTAACTGTTATTCTTTGTCAGTGGGAAAATGATTTGAAATCAAAGACTAGTGCAATTAAGGCAAAGTCGCAAGGGAAAATTGCATTAGCGTGCTTAGAGCTCCTCGTATTGCTTACATGGCCTATAGATTCATCCATGGAACAGACGGAAAGTCAAAAGATAAAATCCAACTCTATTCGTAAGATTCACGTAGGATATAAGAAGCATATTTTGTCTTATAAAAAAGGCCAAACTCTAAGAGCGGTAATCAGGCTTGCATTACCGGTTGTGTCGAAAAATAAGTTGGACAGGGAACCAAAAGACAATGCAGTTCTTCGATTGCTGCTTTTTTTCATCAGGAACGTACTTGCTATCGAGCCGCCAAGGACGTCTATTTCAACAAAAGCTAGCAAACAAGTGACTCATTTAGATAATATGCCAACGAATGTAAATTACGAAGACATCAGCTTGAATACGATACTATTGAGGTTTAAGGAAAACAAAGTATTATTATTTTTGCTTACAATAAGTGGATCCTTGGGCACTGAATTCGAAAGAGAAGTTTTTACTCAGCCTTGTTTGGAGTGTATATATTTGTTCATAAAAGGATTGAAACCGGAGTCTGCTCTAGGAATTGACATAAAGGAGAGCAAAGGAAAAGGATCAGCGAGGGGAAGCGGTGCAACTACTAAGTCAACGAGAGATAAAAGCGGGCCTAGCCAGACATCTGGCCATGGTCTTGAAGAATTATTGCTGGAAGAGAACAACAGAAAGAAGGCGCATATTAAAAATATGTCTTCTCGACATGGACGCTTCGGTTCACTTCTTTCACTACAGGATGACTCGGGTTCCTTCACTATATCAGGGCAAGAAGCATTACTTGATGCGACTCATTCTCTCGCACGCCTTGATAAAACAAAGAAGTGGAACAGTCGTCCTCAATTCCGTTATGATTCAGATGAGTACGTCAAGTCTATGCCAGAAAGTCTTGATGCTGCTGCTATAAAAATCATGCAGAATTTTTTGGATCAGTTTCTCACTGGTGGTTGTTTTAACAATCTTGTTGAAAATGCTGCGTGGTTGATTTCCGGTTCTCATGATTTGCATTACGTTGATGAACTAGAAAAAGCAAGTTATTTTTTAGTCGTAGCGTGGTTTTTCGCATTTAAAAGAATAAAGCAAAGTTCAAAACATAATAGAGATGACTTTAATGATACTGATGACTATTCCTCCGTCGGTGCTGTTTTGGGGGAAGTAAATTTCATATTAATTATTTCTTATTTCAGGGAAGCCTACGAAGGAAAAAATTGGAATGCCCTTCATGTTGCAATGATTTGTTTTAAGGAGTTTCTTTACACATCACATTCGATCTTTGTGGAGTCGCTCAGTCGTAGAAGAGAAGAAGTGAATCAAGAGGGCGAGAGCGATCAAGACTTGGATAGGGAGTTAGCTGAAGGCATATTCAGAAAATTATTCTCATTTTCAGATTTTTTAAGCATTATTATTCTGATACCTCAAACCGCTTCCAAGCATTCTCCTGATTATCTTTCTGTTAGTATATCCGTAGTTCATATAATCTTGAAGGCTTTTGAATGCTTCGCAAATGAGGATGTCAAGTTATATGTGCAAGAGAAGCGGAAGACTCCAAAAAAAGTGAAGAACACGAAACTCCAAAATGACATTGATGAGGCAGTTGAGGAATCTGACGAAGAAAGGGCAATGGTCGATGCAGCTAGAATTCACAAGGAAAGAAAATTGAATTTTCAAGCAACTGAACTTCGGTTTTTTCAAACCTCGATTGTTTCCGCCTTCATCGAACATTTGTCAAGGTATGAGGACTTGTCATATGAAGATATCAAGAAGTGTTTATCCTTTTTTCATAGGCTTTTCATTGTCCGAAAGGATTACACGGGACTTTATCGTTTAGATTTTCTTCTTCTATTGAACAACTTAAGCGTGTACCTTCCTCGAAGTTCCATCATCAAGAATGAAGTCGACGAGTTTACATATCACTTCATGAAAAAATTTAAGAAGGCTTTCGAGAGATTTCCTAATCCAATCGAAATCTTGTTTACGAGGATAGAAAACGCAGAGTATAAGACATATTTAGGGACTGGTAGCGTCTTCGAAAGGCGCCAACAAGATGATAAAAAGTATACTCCAAAATTAGCAAAAAGTCTAGAGTTTATTAGACCTAGTTTCAGCCTAGACGAAAAATTCAAAATACTCGTCACCAACTTATACGAACAAGAGAAGGCTGATTTGGTGTCTTTGATGATTAGAGGAATTGAAAAAATAATCGAAGATGAAATAGCAAGATCTGCGGAAAATGGTTCTAATGAGGCCACCACTACGTACGAATTACATTTACCTGCAACTTTTTCAAGGTTACTCATCAATAACTCATATTTAAGACTCATGCTATCTTTGCTTGGTTTTAACCTTCCTTTTGAAATGGGTGAACAAGTCTCTCTTTCTTATGGTACTAGCACTGAACATTTGATCGAGTGTTTGGATTTGTTGAAGAAATGGTCATCATTACAGCCGGCAAAATTCGAAGATGGAAAGGGAGCTTCATTTTTCTTAAGAGCAAAGGAGGTGGACACCGACGGCTTTGGCTATGATCTGGAAAACTATTATGACGAAAATGACGATTCAATTGCATTCGAAGTTAATGAAACTACGAACCATAAAAGACACGGAATAGATTTGGATCGTCTTGACGAACTTGAATCGGCCATTGAGACAACTAATAATTATGGAATCCGCGGTATCGCTAGGAAAAAGAGAAAAATCAAGAGTCGGAAAGAAACTAATGCTGTGAATGAAATAGACGAGAAGAGGAGAAGACATTCACCTCAGCTTACTGAAGTTGCTTTGCCCGTTAGGTCAACTGAATTTGTCCATCATTCTGACGACGAGACCGATAACGAAGACATGAGAGAATTTTTTGAAAGAGAAGAGAGATTACGTTCCTTGATCACGCGAACTGGAGGGGTGGTAACGCCTCAACAATTGGCTGAGTTCAAGGAGGCTTGGGCTAAAATAGAATCTAACAAGAGCACTGACCGCATCACAGAACCTGGTATTTGGAATAACCAGGACAATAATTATCGTAATCAAAATGAGCTCTTCAGTGACGTCGAGCGATCATCTGTCTTATTTCCCCAAGATGAGACAATAAATATGAAGAAAATGAAATGGAACTCTACTCAGGAACTCGATGGTGATACTGACGATGTGAATCTGCAAGAAACACAAAATAGTGACCAGTCCTTCTCAAAATTTCCGAGAAAGGCCTCGCGAAAAAGAAGGGTTGTTCTAGATAATGACGATTGATAATGTACATTTTTATTCTAAGCTTTCCTATTAATTTTCAACACAGTGTTCACTTCCGTCACTCTGTGAGTAATTAACTATCGTAGTATATGAACCTATTACCATTATTAAAGCACCAAAAATTATGCATGAAACACTGGGTAAGACCTTGTAGATAAGAAAATGACGTGACACATCTGACCATTTCCTGTAAGTTGTAGCCTCATAAGATAGCTTCAAGAAACAAGACGGTGGTAATATATAAGCCATTAACGATGCAGAAATGGCACCTATGAGCTCAAATATCATGCCTAAATTACAGGTGAATAACGAAACAAACATTGAAGTAAAAAGTAAAAATGTGGTCAATATGAAATGATTAAGCGTCGACAACTCATGGTCGCTTTTCTTTCTCGAGAATATAAATAGTATAATATCCTTGACGAGATCTCGTACAACAAATACTTCTAGTGGCAAAGTCGTAAGCATATTGGCTCCGAAAAAGAATCTTGCAACATTTATCCATTGATCGTCACTCTTAAAGTTGTTCAACACATTGCCTTTTGTCTTGTCCCCAAACGTTAGCAATCCACCAAATCCCATTACGAAGCAGCAAATCATAGAAAAGGTAGTGACCACATGAGTAAGAAAAGAAAAATTTTTCACGCTTCTATCTTTCATAGAGTTGTAGATAAAAATGATGTTGTGATGGCACACCATAGCAAAAGAGATGACAGATATACCCTGGAAAACCTTAGGATTAAACGTCCACTCCGACCTAGACAAGTCGCCTTTGAGGGATTTTTCAACTAAGGCACCTCTCACAACTGCTAAAGAGACAATTATCAACATCCCTAATAAAGCAAATCCAGAGGCCTTCGCCAACCTTGATATGTTCCTGTTTAGGCACAAAGGATAAGAAATGCAACAAGTACAAAGAACTATAATACTGTTTCGTCGAAAGAGCCATCCAGTGTACGAATGAAGGCTTGTAATTGATTCAGGAAGGAACGCTTTCAAAACATGAGGGATGGTGTCCCCTATAATCACACAAAATGCTATGCATCCACCAAATCCAAATGAACAAATAGAAATGAGTAGTAACAACTTTCCCGGTACTCCAAAACACTTATACACCGTGTCCTGATAACTGTTCGTTCTGGAAAGCTCTGCATTTTTGATTATAATTAGCATAGTCCAGTCCACCAATACTGTCAACAGTAATAAAACTACGATTGATCCAACTACTCCACAGTACTTGAATGCTAGTGGCTGTCCTATAATTCCCGCTCCTAAGATGGAATTTGCAATATTGAAGAATGCCATTACCATGTTGGATCCTTTTCTCTTAGCCTGTTCTTCATTTTGCGTTTCATACTCCGCTTCATGCTCCGCTTCATCCTCTGCTTCATCCTCTGCTTCATCCTCTGCTTCATCCTCTGCTTCATGTTCATAGTCTAAATCGTCTAAAGATTGTAACTCATATTGGTCATCCCTGTTATCAAACCTATCTGAAGCGACGTTCTGTTGCGGTACTTCTTGGTATTTATGTCCTCTTCCACCGTCACTATAACCTGGAGCAGGATTTGACATTTTATATAGTCAAATTTACCTGGAAGTAAATTTCACAGTCGCGTTATCTGACAATAGCTACTTCCATCGATCATACTTAATGAGCATGTAAAGCGAAACTGAGAATGTAAATCGACTTTCAATCATATAAAGTTGAACCTAGAACAAGTCAAAGGGCTGTTGGTGTCCTACTCTAGAAACTGAAGGCTGCTCTTGCTGGAAAAGCTTTTCAAATAAAACAAGACGCCCTTGCTGGAGCTATTTTTATAGGCAATACCATTTTAAGAGTCATACCAACTAGATGAAGTTGAGAAATTATTGCATAGACTAAATAATAGAAAATTCGTACTTTGTCAGACTGAAATAACAGCGTACGAAAGGACAAGAGAGGAACATATGGTCTCTCTAATATTTAAAAAAAAAAAAAAAAAAGACAAAAAAAAGGAAAACGTGGGTAAAAGTTAATTCTCATTAAAAGCTTGCCTATTAAAAGTATCCAATTGACTGAATGGAAACAGCCAATAACCGAGTAGGAGATGGCAGAATCCTCTTCGTCAACTAAGAAACGAAGCACTGTACAAGCTTCGTTCTTTCGGGAGGACTAAGATGAGATTACATAAGCTGAAAATATCAGATGTCATCTAATAGAACAGGTATATTTGTAGAAGAAGGAAAAATGGCCAGGGATGGCAAAGGAAAGGGAGTTAACCCCTATGTAAACCATCGAGAGCATAAGGTGAACGAAATAAAACGTTCCCTAACACATAGAGCACGTCTTAGAAGAAACTATTTCAAGTTATTAGAAAAGGAAGGCCAAAATAATAAATCTAACGAACAAAATAAAGAAAGAGATGGAGAATCTCATGGTGATCTGATTCAAGGCACAGGTAATAAACAATTGCATAGTGATAATGAGTACGAGGAAAAATTCCAACCCAAAAAGGTTTTAACATACGGGGAAAGACTCGAGAAAAATAAGCAGAGGAAGGATGAAGCAAGAAAGGCCAAGCTTAGAGAAGTTAAAGAAGCCCAAGCTCGTGTAGAGAAGCGAAATAATGAGAAGAAGAAAAATAATATACAATTATCCAAGAAGACTAAAAAAGGACAACCAGTCATGGCCCCTAGAATTAATCAATTATTGGAAAAAATAAAAAGTGAAAAGGCGATGCCATAGAGATTACTATGGGTATAAGTATACAAAAGTGTGTATTAACTATTTAGTTCTAAATTACGTGCAACCATTCTCTAATGTTCCGAATAATCATAAATAAATCATAAATAAATAATGTGCTTACCCATCTTTGGTAAGAAAACCAAGCACCGATATTGTGCACAAATCTGCTTATTGGTTTGTTTGAATATTTCACTTCGTTCTGTTCTCTCGCTTCATCATATACGGACCTGGCACAATAATTTGCCATTATAAGAAAAGATCGCTCAGGTCCCAATGGATTATGTAATTTTTCGTCAAGATTTCTTATCAAATCATTAGTTTTCAAGATCATCAACACTACTCTAGGGGCAGAATCAAGTATACCCATAAGTCTTTCTAAAACACCTTGTTCTTCTTGGAGTTCCTTCTGCAAGGTAGACATCTCTTGTTTAGTTCTTCTCGATGATATGTCATACAGGAGAGCTTGCAGTGGATGTCTTCCAGTGATAGCGGCTAAAAAAATAAGAAACTCCTGCTCATCTTTGATTCCAGTCAACTTTTGGCAATACTTCCTAAGTTCTGGTATATCTTTTTTGAGAAGCGCAAGCCAAAAATGGGCATAGTAGTGCTTTAATGGAGTTGGTACATTTCTGTATAACCCGTGATCATATAAGATAATCTCAAAGTTGTGCCCATTACCTGGCTCACCTTTTGATTTTTTTCTAATCGCTAAGTTACCACCATGTGGATCACAATGCAAGCCAACGTTTGGCGTGAAGATCATATTATTAAACAAATGAGATAAACAGCAAGAAACTTCAAATGGACTAATATGATTCTCCTCCAAGTACCGAGCATCATCTAGTCTAGCACCCGCAACGTATTCCATCACCAAAATCCTCTCCTGCGCAAACACGGCTCTAGGTACCCTTAATGCTGTTTCCTTTTGATAGTTATCGAAGTACCTAGAAGTCATTTCGGCATTCATGGCTTCATTAGTGAAATCAAGTTCAACATATATCGACTTTTGCATTTCATCCGAAAGCCAAAGTAATGGGTACTCTGGAAAAACCTTGTTTATTAAAGAGAAGACCTTTTCTGTCAAAAAAATGTCAAGCGGAACGAAGTCTTCGAGGGAGGGATGCTGTAGCTTAACAGCGACTTTCTTACCACTGTCATGTAGACGACCCAAATGAACTTGAGCTAATGAAGCAGTACCAATAGGTGTTGGATCAAATTCAGAAAAAACTTCGCTAAGTTCTTTTCCTGTATCTCTCTTGAACATTTTCTCTAGTTCATCTATATAAGACCTAGGACACCGATCCTGTAGCGGGATCATAGTCTCCGTCCATTCTGGTGGAAGTAAATATGTTAGCGCAGAAATATGTTGTCCAAGTTTAATGTAAATGCCTCCATTTTTCTCAAGAGCTTTCAAAGTAATCAATGCAGCACGCTTATGTACGTCAGCTAGTGCTTTCCTCCTTTCATCATCGGAAGGATGTTCTTCCGACAACACGGCTTTATATAGCTTAAAACATCTTGCCGTTGCCAAGGTCACCGTTCCTATTCGTTCCGCACAGTAAGTAAAGTATTTGACATTTCTATTAACGCTGTCATTTGTAGTATATAGTAAAGACCCAACAAGACCAACAACTAATGAAACTTTAAAGGTTGAATAGTTGCTTCTCGCCCTCTTTGGAACACCAGTAGACAAAGTTCTCTTACCTGCAAAGTTCCCACGGAACAAAATACCTCTTGTTGGCTTACAAGATAGAAGAATACTTTTGTCCGCGCAAATTCCTCTATTTAAAAGACGAAGCATTCCAGTACTTAAGTCTATAGAGAAATACTTCAAAGGCGATGATTTTTCGATATCTGAAAAATAAAATCACGTGCTTTTGCTATTTGAAGTGGTGTCAACGCCAAAAATTTCAATATCAAATTCATCAATCATAGGCTCTGTCTGTAAGAAATCTAGATCCACATCAGTTAGATCGAAAGTACCAAAATCTCCTGTAGCACGCGAAAGGTTTAGTTGGTCGGGATCGCTACCTCGTTCAACATTTTCAAATGAATTTTCATATCTTGAAGGGATCGTTTCCTTTGGTGTTTCATTCAAGGAACTTTCCAGCACGGTTCTAAAATGGGTATAATCAGAGTTTCCGTAAGATCTGTTGGAGTCTCCAACATCAATACCTAAGAAAGTTTCATCTTCTTGATATGGAGCTGTTTTATGAAAAGGGCATTTTTTTCTTGAGTCCGTGCCTTGTTCGTAGATCGACTCCTGCGCTTTCTTAAATGACGACATACCAGATGAATGTGTCTTTGGGGTTGTAATTTGAAGAATAGGACACTCAGGTTTACTATATTGGAATGCCAGTACATGAGGATGTAGTTTCGACCACATCTCTCCTGACAAACTATGAGTGAGTGGACAATGTCTGGAATCTAGTTCTTGATGTACTCCTAAATCTTGCTCTGGGACATGTAATTTCACGTTGTCTCCTACTCGTCTGCCAACCGTGCGGACCAAGGTTGAGCAAAAACTCCATAGTCTCGATAACCTCTGAAGTTTCGAATTGACACTAAAGGATTCTAGTTGGGTTTCAAGTGTGCGAGATACAATATGAACAAGAAAATCAGGGGGGTTCAATGAAACTTCCTTTTCATTTCCAGAAAAGTTAAATAATGCCATGTTTTTCCTCATAATTTCTATGAAGTTTTGAGAAAGTTGGTAGGAGCCGTATTTTGGCAAGTACGTTAGCCTTAAGTATAAGGCCAAAGCTATATGAACCAACCTGCTTAGGCTTTCTACTGCAACGTTCAAGATACTGAAATAATTATGGTTCTTCAGGTCAACACGTAGCAAGGCATTTAACAATAAGGCGTATCTGCTAAAAATGGAGAGCAAATCAAGTAAAGCACAACGCTGTGTATCCTCATCTTTACCATGCTCTGTATGAAGAAACTTGATGAAACTCATATGCACCCTTAAATAGCTTATTGAACAATATGTTTCCAGATATTTCGAGTTGAGTACGTTGTCGATTCTATTGTTACTGAGCCACTTATCACATTCAACCATCATACCATCTAGTTTATAAACTGTCAAATAAGCTTGTGAGCCAAAGTAAACACCATTGTTTAATGCTCCACAAATTCTAGCCACTAGAAATTGGTCTTCCAAATCTTTCTTTGATTCAGCCAAAGCATAGTTGTCATAATGACTGACACAATTCAAATGATAACCTTTTGAATAAGTTTCCTCTACTAAATCATAAAATTTGTCCTTGTACTGATTTACAATATTTTCCTTGGTATTGACGGAGAAGTAATGGATAACAATTATGTTGAACAACCGCATAACGTTCGACCACATGTAGCAGAAGTGAAGTCGCAATGCTCTTATTTTAATGCTTGTGTCTTGACCATTGAATGTGAAAATTTCAGGGTTCTTAGAAATCTCAAAGACAGGATTTAATGTTAATTCAAAAACTTGAGGTATTAATTGGCGATAATCCTTCAAGATGCAAATATCCGTAGTCTCAAGTTTGAGGATTACAAAATTCAACAAACATGAAATGAAAGGCAAAGATTTCTGAAATAATGACATTTCATATGTACTGTTCTCCAATGAAAGCGTCGACATAAAGTCTCTAACCAAATGAAATACATTATGTCTTTTACATTCCCAGTCATCTGACACTCCGTAGGTTTCTGGAAATAATATCCGAAAATCTTCCGACACCTGGTCGCATTTTTTGACCTTGGCATTGTTTCCCAATTGTATCAAACTCACCTCAATAATTAAAGCTATCATACATATATAAATACCCTCAAATCCCAACTTAAGATATTGCTCGTCATCAGTATTTGTTTCGACACCCAAACAATTAAGATAAACCCTGTTTCCGTCCTTCTTTATTAGGTTAAAAATCTCGTCTTTAAAAAGACAAAATAGTTCTGATCCGCCAATTTCATTATTGGTACTAAAATAAAAGTTGATGAGAAAACATGTTTGTTCGTAATTCATTTTTTTGTTCGCAAATGTGATGGCAGCATTCCAGATCTTTTGTATGGAAATAAGCATCCTTTTACCAGGCTCACCAACTTTTTCTTTCTCAGATGAAATAGCAGTCTCTTTCATCACCGATGTCTCCCTCAGATCCAGAGAATCACTCTTTTCACTTTTAATAGACCCGTGACCGATGCCTCGAACTAAATTTAAATCACAGTGTAACACAGGGCAGCGCCCTTCAACATATGTCGGTTTCAGTGACTTTGCATAAGTAAAATCAACCTCAGTTATTTTTTTTTGTCCAAAATTCTTGCCAAAATCTTTCCTTTGATCCTTCTCCAGGTGACCTTCGTTTTTTCTGTACGTGAGGTAGAGCTGTTTTAGATGCGATATCTGCCCCCAAAATGATACCAACTGAAAGTCTAATTTAATAATATTCGGGGATGACAATAAGGACAGCATATCATTTAAAGGTTCCCAATTGGAATCACGATAACTGACAATATAGAAGCTGTCGTTGCTTACCTCAATCTTTTCGTTTCGATCATGATACCCTGGAGCAAGTCTTTCAAGCACGTTGATCTTTTCATCTTTTCTACTTTCCCTCCCCAGTAGCTGTTGTTGAATTTCTAATGTCCTTTTTAATCTCTCAATCTCATCTCTCTGATGACTTAGAGTGCGTCTGGTATTGTCCTTTGCAATTTGAGGTACTTCAGTATCGTTGCTCATTACTTCTTTGTATCTTTCATCGATTTCATTTTCTCTGGCCCATTCCGGCTCCATATATTTGCATAGATGAGCTACTCCATTCTTTTGGCATCCGCTACAAGCAGGTTTAATCTTATCACACTTGACCTTTCTTTTTTTACAAATTAAACAAGACAGTGGTACCCTTTTTCTCCCGCATGGCTTCTGTATTTTATTTGGTGACATTGATTGAGCCATTCAAGGCAATATACTCATATGTATATTAGTCCTTTTTCTTCATCTAATGTATGTAATATTGTAATTCTCGCTTCGACCGAAAATCTAAGCTTTATTTAAATACTACATTTAAGTTAACTCACTAAAATTTAAGAAACATACTCTGGAAGTGCAAATGTCAGCAGGCATTCCAGTGAAGTTGTTAAATGAAGCACAAGGCCATATAATTTCAATAGAGCTTAAGACGGGGGACACGTACAGAGGAAAGCTACTTGAAAATGAGGATAACATGAATCTATCATTATATAATGTGACAATAACGAAAGGACGGACTGGACAAACATCACATATGAATCAAGTTTTCGTAAGAGGTTCGATGATACGGTTAGTGATGGTACCAGAAATATTGAAGAATGCCCCTATGTTTTTTATGAAATCAGAAGACAAGCCAAAACCACCAGTAAGAGGTCCCCCACCAAAGAGAGTAAAACATTAAAACAGAAGCTTTTTATGGTTCATAATATTCGAAGGTGTCTAAATGAAGTGCTTAAACTATTTTTTTTTTTATAATATTGTCTAAGTGGAATAAAAAACTATATAGCTTGGATAAAAATACTAAATAAATTTATTTCATCGTCACTAATTCTTCTGCAGAAGTAGGATGTATAGCAACACAGTTGTCAAAATCTTTCTTGGTGGCGCCCATACGAATAGCAACACCGAAACCCTGCAAAATCTCTGAACTTGCGTCTCCTACTAAATGCAAGCCAACCACTTTCTCATCTTTACCTGCACAGACTATTCTGTAGAAAGTTGGAACTTTTTGAGAATCATCATCCATCATAGCATAATACATAGAGTTAAACTTGGAGTTGTAAATTTTAACTTGGTCATCGCCATATTTCTCTTTTGCTTCTTTGCTGGATAAGCCAATAGAACCAGCCTCGGGATGACTGAAAACAGCCGATGGAATATTAGAATAGTCTAAATGGTCATCGCTAAATTCCGGCTTACCAGAAAATAACCTGTTGGACAAACGGCGGCCCGCAGCTATTGCCACTGGAGTCAATTCGACTTTTCCAACAACGTCACCCAAGGAAAACACATTAGGATTAGAAGTCCGTTGATATTCATCTACTTCAACTTGACCCTTGCTGTTCACTTCAACATTCATTTTCTCCAAACCGATACCAGACAACGATTTTCTGCCTATCGCCCAGATTAATTCGTCTACTTCGACCGTTTGGCCATTTCCAAGCGACAAAACTTTCTTGCCATCAGCCTTTTGCTCGACTTTATTGACGCTTCCCGATTGCTTGATAACATTTACACCAAGCTTGGTAGAATAATGGTCGGTAATGCTATTTTGGATTACCTCATCAAAACTCCTTAAGACGGTGTCTCCCCTTATTATCAAATGAGTTTCAGATCCGAGAGAACGGAATACTCCTGCCAATTCTACACCAATATAGCCTGCACCTACGACAGCTACCGATTTTGGTTGGTAATCCAAATCAAAGAAACCATCCGAAGTTTTACCCAATTCAGTTCCTGGAATGTTTCCAGGGATTATACCTTTCCCGCCTGTGGCAAGCAAATACTTTTCAGACGTAAAAATCAATTTCTCTGACTTCTTGAATTGCTTGCCTTTTTCCAAAAACTCTAATTCTTGGTCAGCGGTCAAAGTAACTTCGACATCGCCATTTGAATTCAAAAACTTACCGCTTCCGTATATCCAATCAACACCTTCATTGGTCAAATTTCTTTCATATATCCGATTTAAGCGATCAATATAGGCGTCCCTTTTCTTTTTAAATTCACTCCATTTAAACTCGCCATGTTTTACTTCACTATCGCCACCAAGAAGTCCATAAGCTTTTAGCTGACCCCTCTTCTCCGCCATATCGGCCGCATGCCACATAACCTTCTTCGGAACACATCCTACATTAACACAGGTTCCCCCCATTTTGCCAAACTTTTGTTCAATAAGTAATACCTTAGCACCATAAGATGCCGCTCTTCTTGCTGAGGCCACACCTCCAGAACCTCCTCCAATTACAAGATAGTCATACTTTTTCATTTGTAATGGTGCCATACTTGTGGAAAGATGTCTATGTAGTCTGTCTAACCTAAAATATGTATTGCGATACGATCTCCCAAGCATGCTATAATTTGAGAATCGATTTTTTTCTTTTATCAAGTAATTAATAAGCCTACACAAAATGACATTCTTCTTATTAATATAAAATTGGTCTTTCCTATAAATCTTAAAATTAGATATTAAAATCTATTCTTCATCTTCACTATCTCTTAATGAAGCTCGTAGATATTCGGTTGAAAAATTCAAAAGTTCGTCGGAAACATTGTCCAAATCTTCATCCTCGTCCATTGGAGGTTCGTTATCGTACTGATCGTAGATCTTGTCAAGTTTAAAAGCGACAATATCTCGAAACTTTTCGTAATCGAACTCGTGGTACTCCAGGTGTTTGATTTTTCTCTTATCAAAAGAAATCCTAGACGAGGCGAGGTGACACATCAAGGCCTTCGTTTCCTGGAGGGCTAGATGGAAAGCCCTATCCTCTTCTATGAGACCATTGACTTCTTCCTTGTCTTCGAGAAAAGCTTTTTGGGTACTTGAAATATTGTCTATTGCAGAAAAACACGAGTTATTCGTAACGTACTCTAAGTTGACATTATTGCCATAGCCAAACACCTTGTGAAAAAGATCCTTCTTCTGGGCTAGTTGTATTTTCCGTTTATTACTCATTGACAGATATTGGCTGAAAAGTTTCTGCAGAGCCGCTTGTTGGTTCTTACGAAACTCCCACAAATGCTTTATTTCGTCATCTTCTAGAAAATTTTTAAAGCCCATACTCTGTCTTTGTTGTTCGTTGAAGTTATTAAGCAATATCGGCAACTCATTTTTAGTATATCCGGGAATTGCTTCTATCAGAGACGAATTTGCCGAATCCTTGCTTTTATTTTGGAAAACGTTATTATCCATATCCTCCTCCTTTATTTCATCCTCGTCACTGATATTACCATCGAAAACGACATTTCGACTCACATTCTCTGCCATTTGAAAAGAATTTATCAACGATTGTTTCAATAAAGGTCTGTGGTGACCGTCATGCTCATGCCCAACATCATCATCATCATACGTGCCACTTGCAAAAACTGAATAATCATAGGACCGACTTGTAGAATTACCTTTCGGCAAGTACTCTTCATCTACATCACTACCCTTTCCATGTTCGTCTATAACCCTTCTCAGCGATTGCAAGTTCAATAACTTATTTTTTACATGGTTCTTGCCATTACTAATCATCTGTCTTTTATATTTGTGCCGGGCCTTATTCTTGCCTTCCATTTGTCCTTCTTTTTTTTGACGTTGAATATGCCGTATATTATTGCTAGGAGTACTTAATAAAGAAGTGGACGAAGACGAAAGTGTCCCATTCGAATTTTGATTCATTGTCTCACTACTATTAAAACTATTTTGTTCCGCCAGATGATACGACAGCACTCGTCTAAATTTCATCAAGTTGAACCTACTTCCACTATTTTTAGCTGAACTCATGTGTCCTGTTCATTTTACCATCTGTTTCTTTGGCTCAATCGTCCTTGATCTCTAATTCTAAATGTAATTATCAATAGCGAGCTAAAAACACAAATATCCATATTGTACTCTTTCCTAGTTAGGAAATATGAATTATTCCGCAACCATTGAATCAAAAAAAAAAAAAAAAGAGTGCGTGCGAGGGCAATCCTTTGATCAGACTGCATATAATTATTCTTGATAAAAAAGAGTTAGGGTTATTGCCCTTTTATAATCTTTGCCACGACTTTGCGTTTGTGTAATTGTTTCCTCACACTGAGCCAGTTCGCACAGGACCAAAGAGGAATTTTCACCTGCACTGAAAAATTTTTAAAATAACGAAGGAACATAATTCAGTTACTTTAGGACAAGATGGCTACTGAGTTGACAGTTCAGTCTGAGAGAGCGTTCCAAAAGGTTAGTATAAGTGATTACAAACACTTTGATGTCATTCCAGGGAGGGATTAAGGAAAGAAGGCATGAGAAATATGAAGTAACTATAGAAAGCTTATGTTAAAATCACCTTAGCAAAACCAACCATAAAAGAAGCATCATGAACGAGGTACACCAATGGAAAAAGGACAGTTCTTTGAAGAGCTACAGCACTATTTGGTTTGCTTATTTTGAATTAGGAAGCGGAGTGACAGCATTGAGAGTTTGAAGAGATTTTATTCAGGAAAGTTACTAACAAATTTAGCAACCTCACATTTTCACCAACCCTAAGTCTAGAGCCAACAAGAAGGCTAAGAGATGGTATAAGGATGTTGGATTAGGTTTCAAAACACCAAGATCTGCCATTGAAGGAAACTACATTGACAAAAAATGCCCATTTGTCGGTACAGTATCAATCAGAGGTAGAATTATGACTGGTACTGTTGTTTCTACTAAGATGCACAGAACTATCATTATCAGGAGAGATTACTTGCACTACGTTCCAAAATATAACAGATACGAGAAGAGGCATAAGAACGTAGCAGCCCACGTTTCTCCAGCATTCCGTGTTCAAGAAGGAGATACCGTTGTGGTTGGTCAATGCAGACCTATCTCCAAGACAGTTAGATTTAACGTGTTGAGAATCTCTGCAGCTGTTTCTAACTCAAAGAAGTTCTCCAAGTTTTAATCAAAGTTGGTAGTAGTAGCTATGTTTCCATAGCATTTATAATGGATACATATAATGTTATATATAAATTACAGATATTGAATCTAAAAACGTATAAAACTTAGGCGTTCGATGGTGCCTCCTTCCTTTTAATTATTGCCATGCGACCCACCCATGCACGTAACAGCGATAATAATTGTCCCTCTCTCTGTAATTGCTCAAACGTGTCACATCCCCCTCTACTCTCAAATGACTCCCCAACTATCACATTGGGTACTGTATGGCGTCCACTTATTTTACCAACATACTGCTGAAATTCTGCACCATGTGGGTGCATATCGAGCTCAACGATAGCCGGATCGGGTGTAATTTCAAACTCACTGCTTAATATTTTCTTAAGCTTTTTTGAAAAAGGACAATATGATTTAGAAAATACTACTATGGGCGAAGTGTTGCGTAACTGATTCAAAGCTTTCTCTGGATTAAAGGCTATGTCCCCTGAAGAAGCACTACTTCTGCTTGTCGTAGTTGGCTCAGTGTTCTCTTCTTTGATCTTTTCTTTGGAAATTTCTTTATTTATGGCCTTCTCTTTCTTCTGATCAAGAAGCTCTGCTCCTATCAAACTGCTTGAAGGTGTGTTTTCTTTCTCTGGCCTTATCACTTTCTCCTTCTTCTTCTGAATAATTATATTCCTACTTCTACCAGTCTTGTAGAAATGAATGAAACATAAGACTATAACAAAGGCAACTCCGATAATTCGGATCTTTCTATTGTTCACACTTAATGCCATCTATATAAATGAACCTATTCGTGTAGTAAAAAATCTTGGTCTTTCTTTTTTGTCGATCCTGATATAAAGTTATAAGGCGAATTTCGGAAATCTCAACCGTTGGCATTGCAGATTTAAAAAAAAAAAAAAAAAAAAAAAAAAAAAAAAAAAAGAAATAAATCCTTTTAGGTAATATCGATGATAAAGGAAATTCCTTCTCGAACACAGCCAATTCAAATGAGGCTGGTTCGCCTACAGGAGAGAAAACAACGAGACCTTGATCAGTGGTGAATCCACCTACTTCTGAACTTTTTGACCTATACTTCAAAGAGATTCTTTACATCTACAAACTTGAGTTCACAATATTCACTAGTCCGATAAGATAAGGCCGGATGATTGCTCATGAAATTATCAAATAATCTTGCTGCAATCTTCGCACTCTCTTCTGTAATCGAAACAGCATCATCTGAATACATTTAAAAATTCTTACTTTGCTAAGATTAAATATTTTTATATTTTCAACACCAACATGATGAGGAAAGATATTCTAAAATACTAATGCTGGTATATCTTTACGAGATAGTTGATGTGTATGTTAATTTGCTTTAAATTTAAAAGAAAACATAGGATTGGTATCTGCAAATTAAATTCTAGCAAGGACCCATGATTCTTAGGAGAAAACTAATGGACAATGAGCTTTATCGATAGACCGGAGAAACTAATTTTTAGTAAATCTTACGAGACTAGGACTTAGAAAAATACAAATATAACGTGATATCAGAACCAGAGTCCACAATATGGATACTCACTATATTATGTAAATAACCTGAGAAAAGTTAGTAATATCGTTCCGGCCGACTTTTGTTTTAAACAAATGATATGATGAACATAGCTGAATAAGCAAATCATGACATTATTTGGACCAATGGGTCCTAGAAAAGCCGAAATGCCTTATTCAATTGAAAATCTTCCTCCGATGTTTATAGAAGGGGGGCTTTTAGTCTTATTTATAGTCTGGAGTCCGAAAATAAGCGAGGAGATACTTAGTACGGGATTAAGTATTAGCCTTATTGCAATTGATAGATCTCCGTTTTACGGTCGTTCTGAAGATGTATTGGGACGAGCATTAAAAACCATGGGTCAAACTTGGCCCGAGATCATATTATCTTTGCACAGAAGTTAAGACTTTCATCAAGTAAATCTGTTTATTACAGACAGGGTGTTCATGGAAATCAGTCCAAAACTCGTTGAGAAAACCACACACTAAACTACTTTAACCACATCTACATGCATGATATTGATTTGGCAACAGAAGAAATCTTTAAGGCGTTGGAAGAGTTAGCGCTAATGAAAAATGAGGGATTCGTTAAGAATATTGATGTATCAGCATCTTATATCGATTTTCTTTATAAAGTATGCTTAAGGTGGCATACGCAATTCTCGGGTGAAATTGGGTCTTTGGTTGCTGTCTTCTTTGCAAACGTTTGCATTCAAAATGTTCTTTATTTGAATATTGTGATGACTTTTTCAACGTGTGTGGACTCAAAAGGTTATTGAATGCTTCTATATTGTGTTGCTCTCTGTTGAGGTCTGCAGAAACTCCCGAACATTAGCAATTGGCTTTTCCAAAAGAGTAGGGAAAGCGAGAAGGATGGGTATTTGGAAAACTATTCCAATTGCTCCATAAAATTGGGTGTTTCCAATGTTCAAGAAATACACGACGCGGTTACAGACTACGATATTGTAAGAAAGAATATTGATTCCATTAATGATAAAGATCGCCATCTTTTTGATAAAGTAAGGGAATTGCTGGGTCAAAAGCTCTTCAATGAAAACCTGGGACTGTATTAATTAAACATTAATATGGGCTAGAGCTTCGTGATTCAAGTCCCCATGTATTGAAACTGTTGACAGCCTTGTTTTACATATTATTAATAAACCGTCTTATTAGTAGAAGAGACCAACTGTCTGCATTGGGAATGATGGATATGTCGATATTTTGAATGAATTGGCTATTGATGTAAATAAAAGAAAAAGCAAGTAACAATTCTTACATTTGATGATAAGCTTGTCGGCAAAGTTGAAGTCTATGTCGACGAGGACACCAAAAAGAGAACATCTGTAGAAAGAGTACACCTCTCGCTTATGGAAATTTAGAAACAAGTCAACCTAGAGGATTTTTTTTTTCCTTCATTCTTCTTTGGACAACAAGCAAATATATCAGGATACATGCCACTAGCGATGTATGACTTAAATACTAAGGAAAATTTCCAAAAGTAATAGGTCACTCTAAAATAGGTTCCTTATAAGATCGATTTTGCACCTAAAGAAAACAAGGAAGCCAATAATAAAATTTATTCATAATCAAACTTCGTAAAACAGATATACAGCTTACATACCATACTTAACCGAACCCGGTGCACTCGTTAACACTTTGTTCACAATTTCTCTGCAGCTAAGGGTCTACCGAAACTAGTGACTTCATCATAGATCATGAGTGTAAGGAAATCTGAATACCTTTCACCAAGAGCATCAGGTCTGAAAAATTCCAAGGCTCTCTTAAATTTGTTTCCAGGAGGACCATTCTTTGCCAATTCTTCTCCAATTGAGTTCAATCTCTTGCTAACATAGTCAGCGGTGATAGTCTCACCAGTATCGGTCTTCGAACCATGGGTTACCCATTGCCAGAGTTGAGACCTAGAGACTTCAGCCGTAGCTGCATCCTCCATCAAATAGTTAATTGGTACACATCCTATGTTTCTCAACCAGGCCTCAATGTATGACAATCCTACAACTATGTTGGCCTTGATACCACCTTCGGTGATCTTTCCGTTAGGAATATAAGGGGACAATAAATCTCTAGCAGTGATCTTTTCGTATGGTTGTTTTGGTGGAAGATTAATTTGGTTTGGACCCTTCATATGTTCATTAAATACCTTGAGAACAACTGGTACTAAGGCAGGATGAGCAACCCAACAAGAGTCACATCCTACAGACACCTCTCTCAATTTATCCTTAGCGACATTTTCCATAGCAACTCTGTTTCTTTCTTGGTCATTCTTTATTGGAATTTGAGCTGCCATTCCACCAAGAGCATGCACTTGTCTCTTGTGGGTAGTTTGCACTAACAACTTCACATAAGCAGCCATGAATGGCACTGCCATAGTAACTTGAGACCTATCTGGCAAGACGAATTCCGGATGGTTTCTTAAAGACTTAATATATGAGAAAATGTAATCCCATCTACCACAATTCAACCCACCGCTGTGTTGTCTCATTTGGTAAATAATTTCATCCATTTGGAAAGCAGCAGGCAAGGTCTCGATCAATACTGAGCCTCTAATAGTACCTCTTCTTATTCCAATGTAGTCCTGAGAATAATTGAAGATATCGTTCCACAACTTAGATTCCAAGTGGTGCTCCATCTTAGGCAAGTAGAAATATGGTCCAAATCCTTGTCTCAAGGTCTCTTCTGCGTTGTTAACAAAATATACGGCAAAGTCAAAAATAGCACCACTAACTGGCTCGCCATCCACAAGGACATGCTTCTCATCCAAGTGCCATCCTCTTGGTCTGACAATCAAAGTAGGAATGTGCCTGCCTTGCTCCAAATTTAACTTATACTTCTTTTCACCCTGTTGAAATTCCAAGTTTCTTCTGACTCCATCATAGAGGTTTATTTGCCCATCAACCACGTTGAACCATGAAGGTGTCATTGAATCTTCAAAATCTGCCATGTAAGTAGCAACTGGGGAATTCAATGCATTGATAACCATCTTCCTGTCAACTGGTCCTGTAATTTCAACTCTTCTGTCCTCCAAGCCCTTACCTATTGGTGGACCTGTCCATGTTGGATCATTTCTGATGAACTCAGTTTCTGGCAAAAAGTCTGGCAAGATCCCCAGATCTCTCTTCGATTGTTCCAATTTTCTGTTGTACAACAATGCTTGTCTCGTTGGCTCGAATGCTCTATGTAATAATGCAACTAATCCAAGCGCCTTTGCATTCAAAAGCTCCTTACCCCTCTCGGGTATCGAGCCTCTAATTTCGACTCCCTTGACAACGTCTTGTATTTGGGGAAATGGACTTGACATTTTTTCTTGTGTTCTTTTAGCTTCTTAAAAGAAATCTGCTTCTAACTTCTAGCCTAACAATTGATAGTGATCGTTAAACTAGTCCTTTTGATTTACAATTACAATCAATAATTTCGTAACACAGCAATTACTTGTCTTTTATATGATGTTCAGCGCTACCCCATGTATGCCGTAAGCACTTCCGTTCCAGCGACACATGTTGACTCCTGCATCCAAAAATCTGACTCTTTCCTGACCCGGCATTACACTACATCAACCCTGCAGAGGCAATTCCATGGTCACTTTTCGCTTACTTGCAAGGTGGCAAGTAAGCGTTCCTTCTACCCAACAAGGCTTATCGCGGTTCCAAATGGTTTCGTGTATCCCGAAGTAGATTTCGGTAAGCTATTCATTTTTACACAAGTGTAGCAATTATTCTAACCAATGTGCATTACAGGATAGAGAGAAAGAGGTAGGAAAAAAAAAAAAAAAAAAAAGCAAGATTCTCAGCAATTTTTAATCACTTTACTAGAGTCAATTAGCTAACTAAGTGTGTATAAACAAGAAGTCACTTCTCTTCTTTTATTGTAAGACTCAACTTGAAAGCCAGCTGATCTGGTAGCACTTTTTCGTATCGGCATTTGCTAAACCTATAAAAGGAGAAAGGCGAAAGAAAGAATCAGAACCTCGGTAAAACTTGTTTAGTTGTTTAGCGAGCAGTTCTGGAGGCGATAGTAGTGCGACATTGATGTCGTGCTGATGGATCCGGGGTAACTACCCCGGGTAAAATACCCGGGTAAAATACCCGGGGTAGCGTCTTATTTATATACAGGAAGCAGTGTAAAGAGGATCGTATGGTTGTTAAAAATGGCTCACAATAAAGCGTTGTCTCTTATCTGTATGTCGTAGGAAAGTTGTCGCCTGATAGCTCTACATACCAGTACAATTTCGACACACACGAGCAATCTATGTCGGCCTAGGTGGTTATAGGCAATATATTTGACTGTGTTAGTATATTAGAAGTAGAGGCAATCAATCAAGAGGTTATTGTTAATAAGCAAATTTACGTAAGGGCGTAAGCAAATTGTGTTGGTTGGAAACGTCATCGATCCTATGGTAAGAATTCAAGTTCTTGCGCAACACAATTTGAAAACACGCAGCAGAACCTTGCCTTGCGACGATGATTGCCGAAGCAAGAAAATACTCCCAAATCCTAAACCATCTAATACCATAATTGGTCACGACTTTTTCCTTGTTGGAAGTCCAATTACGGTACCATCTCCAGAGTGTGGCCGAATAATGGATGCCAATATTATCAATAGAAACAATTTCGAAGCCTGCTCCTTCTAAAGAAGTGACCGTCCAACCCAATGGGGTAAGTGCATCTGCGCCAGGAAAGATATACTTATT
Source organism: [Candida] glucosophila (assembly GCA_030572315.1). NCBI lineage: Eukaryota > Fungi > Ascomycota > Pichiomycetes > Serinales > Debaryomycetaceae > [Candida] glucosophila. The sequence goes on along the minus strand of JAJLZR010000010.1, from coordinate 1,228 downwards.
CATAAATAAACCCCAGCAAAGGTCTGCATATTGCCATGGCTTCCGTAAAACGGTATATTGTAGGACAAATAAACCATCATCCTCTAGTAAATCATAAACCTGTCTAAGGAAAGCACTAAAGTTTCTTACCCCTACATGTTCAGCCATCTCGAGGCAAGTAATCTTGTCGTATTTTCCGTTTTTCTTCTTTGATGGTGGAGTTTCTCTATAGTCGACGCACACAATTTCCGACTGAGACCTTGGTACATTCTCTGTAGCTAAAAGCTGATTTCCCCATAACGTCTGATTATTAGCCAAAGTTATTCCGGTGACGTTTGCACCAAAAAGTTTAGAAGCATAACTAGCCCATGTACCCCAGCCGCAGCCGAGGTCCAAGACTCTATCTCTTTTTTGCAATTTAATCTTGTCTGCAACAACTTTATGCTTATTATCCTGAAGCTCTTCCAAGGTCTCTTCCAGAGTGGAATAACTAATAATTCTAGAAATGTAAACCATTCGAGGCCCCAAAAAATAAGAATAGAATTCATCTCCCCGATCGTAATGGTTTCTCACAAGTTCTTCATCCTGGGAGCTACTATGTAAAACAACTTCTGGCATCATTCGAAAAAGGAAAAACTTGAACAATGACAATGTAAAGCGAAAGTTGCACCAATCATGCTTGTATTCCATGATCTCGAGGCAATCGCCTTTAAAACTAACTTTCCCATTAAAATACAACTCTTGGAAAGTTTCAATTGGTATTTTAGCCCCCTTGTTAACGTACTTATTCTACAATTCTGGCTTATGAAATTCCAAGTAGTGCAGAATTGGTCTATTCGGATATTTCACTTTTTCATTCAAGCGGGGCGAATGAGCTGATAATATTGTCCAATATGTCATCATCGTTGGAATTACAGTAATCGCAAGAAAAAAGAACCAGGTCTTAATGCTTGCACCTATGACACGAATAATTAAATAAGGAATAATAACTACAAACCCAAGCATTGATAAGTTGCTGAAATTTTTAGATCCTGAACCATCTGCTGGCATAGGGGAGTTATGGATGGTAGGTGATGCCGTTGTTTTTACTCCACAAGCATCACTTTCTGGAGCAATTGGTCCCCTTGGAGTGTCTTCACATACTCTGAATCGCTTATCATAGTGTTCTTTTTTTCTTAATAGTACTTCTCTCTGCTAAGCATTGCTCCCATTAAGTGTGTTCCGAAGCTGGAGGCTTTCTTCTTCTTAC
>JAJLZR010000009.1:402030-530179 GCA_030572315.1 [Candida] glucosophila | reverse complement strand
AAAAAAAAAAAAAAAAAAAAACAAACAAAAAAAGAGAACCTTTCAAGGAGTGATTTCGAAGAATCTAGCGCTAACATCCATTAGATCTAGAGCTTCTTTATCTGAAGTTGAAAATATGGGAGAAGTACTGAAATCAAAGTTACTTGAGAAGCCCGGCAATTGCTCGTACGCATTACTGGCGCCAAAAGTCTCATAATCTAAGTTATAAGGCTCATTATTAATTTGCTTTCTTGTGTAGCCCCAAATGTCCTCATTATTTCCTGCTAGAGTTATATTTGCAGAGTCACCATTCCTAAAAAGAGATTTAGGTAACTCAGATCTAGTATGAGGCAGTAAAGTATGAGGAACCAGTCGTGAGCCCTCACTGGGCAACAGAGCATCAGGTGACAATTCTTCTTTATCGGTAAACTCTCCAGGCTGGCTATGCATGTAGTCTGCTGATGCAGCCATCTTTGGGTCCCTTAACCTGAAGTTTGCATTAGTTAAAGAGTCAGGCATTAAATTATCCGAAAAATCGCCTTCCACATGTGGAAGGTCTTCGGAAGAAAAATCGCGCAAAGATAGGGGCTGATCATCACGAGGAGTTCGATCAGAATTTGATTCGTTGGTGTCCATATGCACCTGCTCCAAGCCATCTTCGTCTTGGTCCTCTTCCTTTTGGGAATTCTGTTCCTGATCGTGCTCAGTATCATAGACGTGCTCTTCTTCATTGTTATTAGCGTCAAAATTTTTTTGCAGTCGCAAAATTATATTCGCAATTTCTGTACTCTCCTGATTTACCATTTTTTCACTCACATTTCCACTAACGCAATCCAACAATCCTTCATTTTTAATAAGGAATTCAATAACCTTGTTTACCTCAACCGTAGAACTAGGCGTCACGAAGTCATTTAAAAAGGGTGCGAAATTACTAGAAATGGTTATGATTTTTTCAAGCGACTTCTTTAGCAATTCGACCTTTGTTTCAAGCAATTCGACATAACCTCTTTGGTGATTCCTTTCTTTCACTTGCAGCTTGTTGGAGAAAACACATATTTTGTTTTCCACTGAACACTTGCTGCAGGGCTTTCTCCCGTCACATTTTGTCTTCTTGAGACGGCAAGAATCGCATGCTTTCTTCACTCTCCTTCTGTTTAATTTTTCCAATTGTTTATCAGATCTAGAAACTCCCATATTGAAAGGCTAGACTCCACACACTAAGTTTACCCTACTTAATAAAGGACTCTTTATTCGTCTTTCTATTTCCCATTTAACTTATTTCAAAATAACTAGGGCAAATAGTCAAAGCTATATACATAGATTATATTGTATCCGATGAAATATGATCGAAAGTCGTATAGTTTGTATTTATATAAGTATTACTAACTGAAATAGACCTATGCTGCATGCATCTGTTCTGTGCCGAACCGAGACAGCACTCGTCTGTACTGAAGTATTACCGGCCAAATAACCAATACACATTGGTCTTATTTGCGCAAATGAAAACTTTCATGACGCTCTCGGCTACATTACATCAAGTTGAGGTGTTTTATTTTTTATTGACTCAGGACAATTTCTTCTATAGATATAAGATTAATTCAATATGGTAGTACCGACAGCCGAGACAAACTAATATCACGCGAGCATTCGCATGAACTTCCTTTTACGTTTATCAGGAAGCTGTGTTTTTCTAGAATTCTTGTAGCGACATTATAAAGACATTTTCGGTTTAGCACAGGGAGACTTACAAGATGTCGCATCATCACTAAGCGGCAGCAACACATGTACATAGTATATAAGAATATACACCATTGCTTGTATATCATTAGTGTGATAATTGCTATTGATGTCGTTGAAGAATTTAACGCTTAACTCTGGCACGGTAATTCCTCATGTTGGCTTAGGGTGCTATGATATCCCTTTAAGGTCAACTAAAGATGTTGTGAAGGAGGCTCTTAATGTTGGCTATAGGCTTTTCGACTCGGCGGTTCTCTATGGAAATGAAAAAGAGGTCGGCGAAGGAATAAGTGAGTGGCTTGCTAAAAATCCATCGCATTCTCGAAGTGAAGTTCTCTACACAACTAAGTTGTGGAATAGCCAATGTGGTTATCAACGAGCAAAGAAGGCTATTAACTCCTGTCTCGATAAGGTTTCCCCATTGGGCTACATAGATTTGCTTCTTATCCACTCACCTTTGTGTGGACCGCAAGAGAGAATTGAAACCTGGAAAGCTATGCAAGAAGCTGTCGAGGAGGGCATTGTCAAGAATATTGGTGTATCCAATTTTGGTCGTCATCATATCGAGCAACTTCTTCAATGGGAAGGACTTAAGATTCCTCCTTGTATTAACCAGATTGAAATAAGTCCATGGTGTATGAGAGACGCATTAGCTAAATGGTGTTTGCAGCAAAACATTCAGGTCGAGGCTTATGCACCTCTTACCCACGGCTACAAGCTTACGCATCCACCACCAGGTTTCAAGCCTATTTTGTCTAAGTATGACATCAACATGGGCCAATTGTTGATCAAGTGGTCAGTACAAAAGGGTTATATTCCTTTGCCAAAGACTAAAACTGTTTCTCGTTTGAAGGGCAATATTTCTTTAGATTTCGAATTTACAGAAGAAGAGATGGCTACAATAGACCAGCCTGGTGCTTATGAGCCTACTGACTGGGAATGCACTGATGCCCCATGAGAATTTCTCTTAGTATAATATACCTATGGAATTTTTATTTTTGCGATATTGAGCCTCCAATCTTTCATGTAGTGTTCCGTCTTGCTTCAGTAAAATAAAACCTGTATAGAAACTATTCCTCAATATAATCCTGCATACAAAATGAAATACCTGAAAGAGCATTTTGCTTAGTGGAGCTATGTGAGGCAATCTAGTGGTTCCTTATTCCTCGTTGGGAAGTAATCATCGCGACAATAAATTCCTACCCCGGGGCAATATGTGCTTTGATGACACCAAAAAAAAAAAAAGAAGAAAGATTCTGGGGAGTCTCAGGCATTAGCCTCGTATGTGTATACTCTAACGGGTCATGCCACCTCTACGGATCTACAAATGTATACTGCATCGATTTGAAGCAATGCGAAAGCAGTCCCTGCTCATACGACTACATTGACTCGCTCAACAGTCAATCACCACAATGTAGCCTTCATTGCATTTTGACTACTCTACCCCGACAAGAACAACTCCTTTCCGACATTCGCCGCTTCCTAGCCCATATGACGAAATTAGTTCTCGCTTACTGTATCGTCCTACGTTTCGTGCTAACCGTTGCGGTACCATTTTGATCCGTGGTTCACTAATAGTTTTTCTAGAAAGCGGAAGAAGTCGTGTACAAGACGATTATCTTGTGATCCGTTGCGTGCGTCTACAATGGAACTCTTTGCCCCGGCATAACGAGACTTGAATTGCTCTAACATATAAGAGAGGGGAGATCGCTTATTTCGATTGAATTATAACAAAGAGAATAAAGATAAATAAGTTTTATACATAATGGCTATCACAGTTGGTATTAACGGATTTGGACGTATCGGACGTTTAGTCTTGAGAGCAGCATTGCAAAGAAGTGACTTGAAAGTGGTCGCAATTAACGATCCATTCATTGCCGCAGATTATGCTTCTTACATGTTCAAATACGACTCTACTCACGGTAGATACACTGGAGAAGTTTCAACTAAGGGAGACTCTATAGTTGTCGATGGACATGAAATTAAGGTGTTCGGAGAGAAGGACCCAGCCCAAATTCCATGGGGAAAGAGCGGAGTTGACTACGTTGTTGAGTCCACTGGTGTTTTCAAAAACTTGGACGGTGCACAAAAGCACATCGACGCAGGTGCAAAGAAGGTTGTTGTGACTGCGCCATCTGATGCACCAATGTTCTGTGTTGGTGTCAATGAGCAACAATACAAGTCCGACATCAAGATTGTCTCTAATGCATCTTGTACTACTAACTGTTTGGCACCATTGGCTAAGGTTGTCCATGACAAGTTCGGTATTGAGGAGGGTTTGATGACTACTGTCCACTCTCTTACCGCTACCCAAAAGACCGTCGATGGACCATCCCACAAGGACTGGAGAGGTGGTAGAACTGCTTCCGGTAACATCATTCCTTCTTCTACCGGTGCCGCTAAGGCTGTAGGAAAGGTTATTCCAGACTTGAACGGTAAGTTGACCGGTATGTCTTTGAGAGTTCCTACTGTCGATGTCTCTGTTGTTGACTTGACAGCAAGATTGAAGAAGTCTACTACCTACGAGGAGATCTCTGAGGCTATCAAGGCTGCCTCCAATGGTCCATTGAAGGGCATCATTGGTTACACTGAGGATGCTGTTGTCTCTACTGACTTCATTGGATCTACTTACTCCTCTATCTTCGACCAAAAGGCTGGTATAATGTTGTCTCCAACTTTCGTCAAATTGATTTCCTGGTACGATAACGAATTCGGTTACTCCGTCAGAGTCGTTGACTTGTTGGAACACGTTGCCAAGAACTAAACACATAGGTTATGAATGTATAGTCTTGTAATGGAAAACGATACTAGTGAATTGGATTTTTTTTCCCCTGAATTTTTAGTGTAGGTATGGTATGAGGTACTGATGTGAGAAGTTATGTGCAGTGCACATTGTGTAGTGTTTACTGTCCATTTGACTCTAAACTAGCATACGTATACAACAGCATAGTGCGTCAAAAAATTATCCTTGCTTTTTGATCTATGTTCAGATGATCCGTCACTTATAGAGTTACCTGGGCCAAAAAGAAGTTTAATGAAAAAGCTTTTCGTGGATCAAACCTTTAGGCTTTACAAGTCGAACACGTCTTTACCGGAGCTTTCGCAGGAGGAAATTAGTTATCTTAAGACCCTTGTTGGCAAGTATCTCTTTCATTCGGTTTCTAATGACATAATTAATAGCTACAGTACTTACAAGGATTTCGTACCTGGGATAAAGGTGGCGTACAACAAGGGAGAATTGAAAGATGTTCGTTTTACTAGCATTACGGCAAGTTACCCTTCTTTATTACCAAAGCAAACGTTGATATTTGTCTCGGACTATGATGGTTTTAACTACAGTTTAGACATGCAATACCGAATATTAGTCTTGGTGCGGTTCACTAACACTTCCCTTGCTGAAATTATCATGCAAGGTATCCAAAACTTAAATTTCGAGACTCCTATGGTGCTTAAACCTTTAAATTTGCCAAGTAACTGCGTTCCTAGGGTAATTGATAGGTTATCGATAGAACTGCTTAATTTTGATCTCTTTAGTGAAGCAATTGGTGACTTGGAACTAACTTACCAGTTAACCGGCCTTGTCACTAGCAATACCTTGAAAGACATTATAATAAATGTTTCCAGAAGCGACCTTAATGCTCTAGACAAGTCGCGCGGCGTTATTGAAGGAATAAGTGCTTTTTTGAAAAAGAATACTCTGATGGAGTTCCGCAACATTCCCCTAGTACGCTTTGTCTCAAGCTTGCTCAGTTTTTCTCAAGACGGAAAAGTCAAGATATCGAATATAAGTCTACATTTGATAAATTCCATCCTTGAGTCTACCAATCACCATTCCCTCCCTAGTGACCAAAACGATGCTAACCCTGAGCTAGACCTAATTTCTTCTGTTGTCAAAGCAATACTTGATGAATCGTTCTCCGCATAACTACATAATTCTAATGGCATTTTTAAGTTGCCATTTTCAAGTGCTATCCATGTAACTGTAGACATTTCATTTATAATTCTATAAACTATATAAGCTAGCTAATACCTACCATATCGTACATAATGTTCTTTGTCTTTCACTTTATACTTTTTATATTGGCGTATAGAGATGGAGATCTGAAAATTACAAGAGACACGTCCACCCACTAATAAAAATTCCAAATTATATTATTTTTTTTTTCCAGAGGTGGTTGAATTTAATCAACAATAATTGAAATGTCATCTTCGGGTGTAAAGTCTACTGGTGAAGAGAGAAACCTTCGCAAGAGAGTTGGGTTTGAGAATTTGAGCTCAGAGTCTAGCTCAAGTAGCGACAATGGTGAACAGGATGACAGCGATATTGAGGACGCAAAATTAGAGGATTACAACCAGCATGTGGATTTTGTCAATTCGTTGAAAACAGCAGAATCAATTTTGGCGCCTATATTATTCACGGCATTATCTTTTTTCGTAAGATTATACCGTATCAGTGTTAATAACCACGTAGTTTGGGATGAAGCGCATTTCGGGAAATTTGGATCTTACTATTTAAGACACGAGTTTTATCATGATGTTCACCCCCCATTAGGTAAAATGCTTATTGGGCTTTCGGGGTACCTAGCAGGCTATAATGGGTCTTGGGATTTCCCGTCTGGTCAAGAATACCCTGAGTTCATTGATTTTACCAAGATGAGAATTTTCAATGCGCTATTTTCTGTGATGTGTGTTCCATTTGCGTACTATACTTCCAAGCAGGTAGGATTTAGTATTCCTACAACGTGGCTTTTTACATTGATGGTCTGTTTGGAACTGAGTTACATTACTTTGGGAAGGTTTATCTTGTTGGATTCGATGCTTTTATTTTTCACCGTTACTACGGTCTTTTGTTTTGTACGTTTCCATTCATTTAACGTTAACCCTCAGACGAAAAATTTTGGAAGGAAATGGTGGAAATGGCTTCTTTTAACCGGATTTTCAATCGGGCTTGTTTGCTCAGTAAAAATGGTAGGCTTGTTTGTAACAACATTAGTCGGTATCTACACAGTTGTTGATTTGATTAACCGTCTCAACGAAAAAGGCCTTTCCTGGAAAAAGTATATGTATCATTGGCTTGCTAGAATCTTTGGTTTGATTTTTGTCCCTATGTTTGTCTTCCTTCTTTGCTTTAGGATTCATTTTGACTTACTCTACAGGACTGGCCCAGGCGATGCTAATATGTCCTCTCTATTTCAGGCTAATTTAGTTGGCTCTGATGTAGGTATTGGACCTAGAGAAGTGACAGTTGGTCATTCTGTTGTGACTGTTAAAAATCAAGGGTTAGGCGGTGGCTTGTTACATACACATATTCAAACTTTCCCTTATGGTTCTAAACAACAACAAGTTACGACTTATTCCCATAAGGATAGCAACAACCATTGGATTTTTGAAAGAGCAAGAGGATTACCTGTATATGATAATTCTGCTAATCTTGACATAGAGTACATTATTGATGGTATGGAGATCAGATTAGTTCACCCCAACACTGGCCGCAATTTACACTCTCATCCTATTAGTGCGCCCTTGCTGCAGCTGGAATACGAGGTCGCTGGATATGGTAATTTGACAATAGGTGACCATAAGGATAATTGGCGTGTTGAAATTATGGAGCAGAACGGAAATGAGGATAAATTAAGATTGCATCCCTTGACAACTTCTTTTAGATTGAAAAATACAGTCATGGACTGTTACTTGGGAGTCACTGGTAAACATTTGCCAAACTGGGGTTTTATGCAAGGCGAGGTAGTATGCTATAAAAATCCATTTAAACGAGATAAGAGGACTTGGTGGAATTTGGAGTTTCATGAAAACTCTCTCTTGGAACCACCAAATGAAAATTTCCGTCTTCCTAAAACTAAATTTATTAAAGACTTTATTCAATTAAACTTAGCGATGATGGCTACAAACAATGCATTAGTTCCGGACAAAGAGAAGCAGGATGATTTGTCTTCCTCTGCCTGGCAATGGCCTACTTTACATTCTGGTATAAGAATGTGCGGATGGTCTGACGATAACATCAAGTACTTCATGATCGGTTCTCCTGCAACTACGTGGCCATCCAGTGTGGCTGTCTTTTTATTTTTCTTCATAGTATTGTACTATTTGATTAGATGGCAAAGGCAAATGGTTGACTTTCCTCCTTCGCAACCAAAAAAGTTGGACAAATTTATCATTGGAGGAATATACCCAATGTTAGGTTGGGGTTTACACTTTGTGCCATTTCTCATAATGGGAAGAGTACTTTATGTACACCATTACATGCCAGCTTTATACTTTGCTATGTTGGTCTTATGTTATGAAGTAGAGCTCTTTGTTCTTCCCCTCGGAAAACAAAAGTCAACATGCAAGATACTTGCCTGTATTTTGATATATTTGGCCTTGTATGTCATGGTCGCCGGCGTATTCTATAGATGGAGGCACATTTCTTTTGGTATGGAAGGTCCCAAAGAAAACTATGCTCACTTAGACTTATTACCAAGCTGGAGAATAGGTAATGACAATTATATTTAGATAGTGTCACAAAAAGGCATGATGTGGTAATGGTATGTACACGATCATATGCTAGTCTATAGGATCAGTCTTATTAATACTTGAAACTACATCTTTATTCCGATTTATTCTATTTTATACAGAATAAATGTTGAGAATAGTACGAAGTTTTACTAGTAGATGGAAGTCTGTCTCTTGGGGAGGCACCAAATTTGCAAGCGTGCCTTGCAGAAATATTCATTTCACACCATATTATCTTAATTCGGTGAATAACACTGATATCAAAGGTGAAGAAAGTAAGAGGCCTACAAAAACTTTTAAAAGCTTCTCGTTCCATGATTCAAAAAATTTAGGAGACATAGGAGATGAGGAAAATATAGGCAAGGAGGATGTGCTTTCTTTGAATCATGGTCTAAACGACTATGAAATGACTAGATTGGTACATGGAAGTACTGACTCAAAAATAGCAATAACCGAGAGAGCTAGTGCAAAGTTAAGAAGCATAGCCAAAGGAGATAATAATATGAACACGGCATTAAGAATAGTTGTGGAAAGCGGGGGTTGTCATGGATTCCAATATAATTTCAAACTAACTGACCTTCAAAAAGAGTTGGAAAAAGAAGATGAATATAATAAACTTTTTGTATTTAGAAGAGCAGGAAGTGAAAACGACGGGACACTGGTTATTCTTGATGAGTCATCCTTACAAATTTTGCAGGAATCGATGCTTGATTTTACTAAAGAATTGATAGGAAGTCAGTTCAGGATATCCGACTCACCATATACATCAACATCATGTGGATGTGGTGCTTCATTTGATTTCGATTTTGAAAAGCTTGAAAAGGCCAAAGCAGCACATTAGCATTTTTCATAGATTACCCTGTCCTGGCGACAAAATCTGTATAGGATCATTATTATTACATTCTTTTTTTCTTTTTTTTTTTTTTTTTACATAATACATTTAACTTATATTTAAAGTAAGAGAAATCAGTACATTTGAAACTTCGTAAGAAATGGAAAGAATGCCTCGGATTCTCAGTCATATGGCGGCATTTCGTTAGGTTAGCATTATTCACTGCGCCTGGTAGTTTTTAAGAAGCTTTTCAATTTTTTCGCTCGTTTGATTTGCGAAAAACCTCACATCAACATCTTCATCTCGTTGGAACTGTGCTAAATTAGGAGACATTTCTCTTTCAACTAAAGTCTCGATATCGGCCTTAGGAATATTGGAATTTATAAAGGCTTCAACTATAACCCCATATGATTTCGCTATATTGAATCTGATATTTGGAACAGAGTCGTCAACGAAGTTATTTAAAAATGGTAGTATTTTATCAACAACAATTTTGCTGTCAACGACAGTACTTAATCTAGTCACGGTAAATAAACAAGTGATTCGAATGATAAAATTAGATAGAACGATCTTGTTTTCTCCCTCTCCTTCTACCATGTCTTCTTTTGATTTCATAGTGCTGCCATTTATTAATCTACTCAAGATATGCTGATCAGCCCAATCAGATCCAAAAACAAGAGTCAACTCCTTCAAAGCCTCTACGGCAGCTTCTCTTATGGCAAATACTGGATCCCATAACCAAGACAAACATAAAACCAAAAGTTCGAGATTAAAAAATGACTCGCCTAGTTGTTTCGCCAATTTAGGAATATATTCTATTATCGCTAGCCTAATTCTCCACTTGGAGTCCTGTGCTAACTCCGTGATGGCTGGTAATAAATTGATTGATAACAAATTGATTCCAACAATTTCGCTTACCACTGACAAATTGGAAATTATGTTCAATCTTACTTCTGGGCATTCATCTTTCAACATTATCAAAAAAATAGGAAATAACTTGTCAATAGTTCCCTGCTTGCCTAATATCGGTGCTAATTGGGCTATGGAAGATGCAAGGGAAGACCTAACGCTTTCTTGGGGATCTTGACTTAAAGAATCAAGCACCGGGGTAATCTTGCCTGCAATTATTTCTCTTGTCAGCGGAAACTTATTTAAATGTTCACAAAAAGGCGCTATTTGTTTACAAATTGCCCGTCTAACCTCGCCTTCGTTATCATTCATCAACAAGATCATGGGTTCGATCAATTTACTCAAATCACCTTCGTTGGTAGAGAACATTTCTGAAATTTTGCTAAATCTGTCAGCGGCCGTATATCTTACTCTCCAACTTTCATCTTTTATTAGCTTTAGAGAACTTTTCAAAAATTCATTATTGTGCTTATCCTCCTTGACCACTTGAAAATACCTCAATATTGAAATTAGGACATCAATACTTAAAAATTTTACTGAATCCTGCTCGTCATTTATAAGATGCTGAAAAATTTGCGATACTATCTCCCAGTCCTTCTGATTTATTTTGTTTTCACTGTTAGGGTGATCCCTCGTGAGAGTGGTTAAGTCGTCAATTAAACTAGGAAAATTAGTAGCAGCTCCTCTTCTCACCATAGGCGATTCATCGCAAATAAGCTTATAATATGTTTTGAGCAAGTCAACCCTAGTCTTTGAGTCAACCCTGGCCAATACAGCTTTACATAAACCACTGCTTGCAACCTTTTTCGAAAACCAATTCCCCTCACTAAGTGAATAGATGATTGGCAAATATATATCTGTAACTTGTTGTGTTGTCAATTCTCTACTTATGTGAACAAGCGAGTCGATAGCTCTCTCTCTAACTATTGGTTCTTCCATCGACGCCAATATTACAAGGATGTGAATTAATGGTTCACAATTTTCATTTCCTCCAATTAAAGGAAGAAAGCCTCCCAATTTTGAGGCCATCACAGAAAAAACCTCTTCCTCATCATCTTGTGCAACCTCATTCAAAAAAAGTAATAATTCATTTACGGTTCGTTCCGGTCCCAAGGCAATTGCAATTGTGTCCAATTTTTTCATAGCTTCAATTCTATTAGATATGTCATCATGTTTTAACTCATCCATTAGCAAAGCTAACGGATACAAATCTTCTGACATATTCTCCATCTTACACTTACCTTTCCCTCTCTAGATGCAATAAAATCCTAACTTACAATACAAATGTGTTCGTCGAAGCGTAGTTGTTGTGATATTTAAGGTAACACCTAGCTTGTTACTTGGTTTGCACACGAGAACGCTCTATTATCGCCTCGGAATGACTACTATAACCTTTTTTTATTTTAATGGGGAAGAGCTCTATTGGTGAATTAAGTACTTGTAACAGATAAACTAAACTACTATCTCATTGTATGTCCGGACCACTATTGATGGCGTTTTGCCATGTTAAAACCAAGCACTCTTGATTTTAAATTTTTTTTTTTTTTAAAGCTTCCGATAACAGTAATCTTCGGTTTTTTCTTATCCAATTAGTGTCTAAGTAATAGATAACGAATAGAAGGCTAGTAGCTGGTAGTTCTAATAAAGAGAAAACTTTCTACTTGCACTTTCGGAAAGGAAGAGTCTTTGAAAGTTCAAGTAATCACGAGATCTATCACAATTTTCAAGAAATTAGTGGTGAGTTTGTAGTGAACAAAGAATTTATGAATGTGGCGAAACCATGTCGCAGCCTTCAAGTATTGAACTTAGGGACTCCTATGCCGTGCAAGAACAAGGAGCAAAGGTCCAAGAAGAAATCGAAGAATATAGGAAGAACAAGAAAGAATACTGGAACTTCGAGACGGTACAAGGGATCTTTAAACAAGCAGCGGAAGATACGGATCCTGTTAGCTTTAACTATTTAAACGAGCATTTTGGAAGGGTCGGCAGTTGGGAACAAGTTTTCGAAAGATTAAGTCAGCTCAATAAGGCTTCCAAGCCAAACGAATGCTATAAGATATTCTTCCTAGCTAGGCATGGTGAGGGTTTCCACAATGTTGCCAATGCAAAGTATGGAACTAAGGAGTGGAATGAATATTGGTCAAAAGTAAACGGTGATGCCGAGATTACCTGGGGTCCAGACGCCGAATTAACAGAGGTCGGTCGCCTGCAAGCGAAGGCTAATAATGAGCAATGGAAGGTTGAACTTAAGGATGGATGTCGGCTTGCCAGTAAATGGTTTGTTTCTCCATTTTCAAGGTCAATAGATACATTTGATATTACCTGGAATGACATTATTGATTTAGAAAAGGTAAAGCCCGTCATTACTGAAGAGGTCCGTGAAACGATCGGCATTCATACCTGTGATATGAGGTCTTCGAGATCAGTAATTGCTAAGAAGTTTTCTTCGAAGGGCTTCGTGTTTGAACCTGATTTTGCTGAAGAGGATATCTATTTTGATAAAAATAATAGAGAGACTGCAGTGGAACAGGCCATGAGACTCAATAATTTTTTCCAGAAAGTATTTGAGTTGGACGAGGACGTCATCAATATAACTAGTCACTCTGGAACCATAAGAGTAATATTGCTAATAATTGGTCATAGAGTCTTTCCCGTGGGAACGGGGGGTATGATACCTGTATGTGTTAAAGGGACAAAAGTTGAAAAAAAGGAATAAAGAAGTGCAATTTTTGAAAACCATTAGAACTTCTTAATTATGAGAGTGCCAAAACTTAGAAGCTTATAGCAGATTGCCTACTTCTTAGGATTATCGTTAGTAGAAATAATTAGAAAAATATAGCATTACGATGACTCTGAATTTGAAAATATGTTGTAGTCGTATGCATTTTTTTTTTTTTTTTTGTTCCTCGCTTATGTTTCGTTCTCTTCGTTATCTTTATTATATCTAGGAACAGAGGTAATTAATAAAAGAAGGCTTGACACAACGTAGGCAAGAGTTCATACAGGCTACTGCCTTTTTAAGTTTTTAAGCTTCTGATGAAATTTGGAGATAACTTGGACCACCTAAGTTATCCTCGATGGAAATGCTACAATCTTGATTATAATGGTTTGAAGAAGAACATCAGACTCCTTTCGGAAAATAGGACGGGCTTCTCTTTGGCAAGATTCAACAAAGAATTTGAAGAAAATGTTGAAAATACAACAGTCTTCCTAAAGATAAAACGTCTTGATATACAAAGAAAGATAGAATCATGCGAGAGAAGAACTAAAGATATTATTCATGATGACAAATTAAGCGTTACTAAAAAGCAGATTGCCCTTGATGATGCGTTTTACGAGATGATCGTGTTATCTTCTGTTTTGAATGAGCTACTTAAGTTTGTGTTAGTACAGAAAATTGCGTGTAGGAAAATATTCAAAAAACTTTTGAAGTACTATTCCAATGTACTAGAAGCCAGAATCTTTGTACAAGAGAAGAAGATGAATTTGAGGTCCGAAGAGGATTCTTTATTTCATTTTAATTTAACAGACTTGACTCTCAGGTTAACTATTCTAACTAACACGCTTAAAATAGAACACCGAAAGCTCTATGATTATTCTGACAGCTTGAAAAAAGAGACTTTTAGTTTGAATACTTCAAATTCGGCTAATCGAGAGTTACCTCAAAATTACAACTTTGACCTTGAGGCTCTAATTAAAAGAAACTTTAGGTTGGATTTCTTAATACTATCGGATGTCAATAAATTGAATGAATTGTCTTTGAACTTGAATATATACTTGGGTTTTAAGAACTGCAATAGGTCCACTGGTCCGACATTGATGTCATATATAATTCTTTTGGAAGAAAGTAAATTGCAAACTTCTGATCCCAGCTATATCCTAAGTTATAAAAATCAACCTTTTCTGTTGCTTATTTGTCACTCTGGAGGTTTGCGCAGGTTCTCGTATTGCAAACTACCTAATGAGATCGTTGAAATATTACTAGGATATTTGAGTGGTACTTCTGAAACCGATATTTGGCAAGTCGTGGGTCAGTATATGAATGACCACTTAACGGAAATTACATTAAACTCGATTATGCAAAAAAAGTTGAAGCCTAAACTCAAGTTTCTTTGCAAACGTTTTAGGTTTTCTTTGGTTGATGAGGCTGATGTGCACAGTTCGGCTGACGATAACGACCACTTTGAAAGAGATTACTTGGTCACTCTAGACCAGGACATTTATACAACTAACAATCCAGACTTGGTTAATAATTTGGACTTCAATATGGACGGATCACTTCTTGAGAGTTTTCCTTTCAATAAACTTACTCTTTTTTCAAATGACTACAATTTGTCAAAGTTCGAGGAAAGCTTAAGGACTGAGATCCATGAAGAAAAATTGCAAAATTATTTTGATGCTTCCTTACTAAGAAAATTCCCTCCTATGATTAAGAAGCTAATTCGAATAAATTCGGCCAATTTGTTCAAGAACCTAAGCATATATGACTATATGCTTTCATGTTATTTTGGGAAAATTCCTTCGGATCAAAATATAAATAACCACTTTTCAAATATATTGAACTTGAACCTTTTTAAATTTTTGGAAAACACGCAAAATTTGGATGATATCAGAAACATTGAATCCAGTCTAATAGGAGATAAATCAAATAAAATTTTACGACACCAATTATCCTTAAAGTCAGTAACTGTCAATAACAGCGAAGAGAGTGAATATGAGTATGACCCTTCAATAAGTGAGGATTCGAGGCCATCATCTACGCCGGTTTATAAGAAATGGCCCCAGGATTTGCATTCCCCTTTTTCATTCGACCCAAGTTCCCTTCATTCTGACAATCGCCCTTCGCGAGGTCGCCATTTGAAGAATAAAGAAAGGTTTACTACTGGCTCCTTTATGGACAATGTGGTACTTTCGTTGATGCAAACGGAAAGGAATGAAGCATTAAGATCTGACTTAGAGACATCTATGTATGGATCTTTGGAAGGATACCTGCCTTCTTTGCTGTATCGGACAGAAAATGACATGAGTCATAAAGCAACTAGTTTTCAGAAAGATTTTGAAAAAGGTGCATTACATGTGTTTTATTTGTGTCTTTTTCTTTCTCTCTTTATTTCTGGTATCGAAAGTGGTGTGATTTTTAGCATAAGTTATATTAAACTGATACTGAAGAAACCAATCTCACCCCAGAACTTATGGATTCTTATTGTACTAATAACTGGGCAATTTTTTTCACTTTTATTCAATTTAATGAGTCTTTTGTTGCTATCCCGGATGTCTGGCCCTTTTCGAAACTTCTTTTATCTTGTATTAATACTTGATATTTTGGTGGCCCTCATTCTCTTTATAATAACTGTGAGCATAATGGTTTCGTCCTGAATAGTTTTGTATAGTATGTCTTGTAATTTATGTATATTAGCAAGCAAACCTTACATAAAAGTTCCGACTTCTATATCTTTGTCATAGCTGAAAGTGGAGTTCTGTGCTTTTGTCGCATGGTCGCTATCTGCTCGTAAACCGAAAAAAAAAAAAACTTTCTCCCGGGGGTGACTCGAACACCCGATCTCAAGATTACCTGAACAACATTACAGTCTCGCGCCTTAGCCAACTTGGCCACCGGGAGTTCCTACATAAAAAAATGTAGACGGGATGTTTATGTACACGACCCTTGAGGAAGCTGCAAAAGCCTATGAGAAAACAATAAACAGTGCTATTCTTCTATTTGTAAGAACCGTTCAAAAAGTTGAGATATCTAAGTTTAGAAGATGTATCTGGACGAGTGACATACATTGACAAGGATTGGGCAACTAGCGCGCAAACAGATAAATATGCGTAAAAGAACGTATCAGCTTTCAGGCCAACCCGATCAACCAAGTTGAGTAAGAGTCAAATTTATAAAAATGCCCCTGTTGAACTAACACAAATTTGTCACGCTGGTCAGTTACTCTCATTGTCTTCACTAAAAATTTATTGGTAAAATGGATTACACCGGAATGGTCATCTCAAACTCTCGTGCTTTCAATCCTAGCTGTTATGTATTCTTAATTGCAGCATCCACTTTTATTTTTGTTAGATTGAACGTAAGCACTTAAATTCTCAACCAGCCTCTGATGTCGCAACAATAAAAGACCGTATTTCAACGGTAATGAAAATCTTACAAGTTACTGAAGACGCTGGAGCTGCCATTCAATCTTATCAATGAATCTAGCCCTTCTTTTCGTCCCAATGTCAAGTTTCAAAATAATAGTTGTGATCTTGTACTCGTAATTGATTTAGCGGAAGGTGAAGAGAAAACAAAAAAAACAAAAAAAAAAAAAAAAAAAAAAACTGTTTCGCAACTAAAAGTTGACATGGATCTTTCTGCCATACGATGAAGAACGAAACCTGCCATGAGAATAGCTAGTAAGTGTGCCTCTAATTCTATACCAGAGTGAGGATTAAATAGAAACTGTTCTTTATTTATGTATACATTTTTTTTAATAATTCAAGCAAACTAACGTTTCCAAGTAGAACCCCTATACCATGTTGCGGATGAGTGGGTGTATTGTTTTCACTAGACTGTCCAATGAAGAATTCTGGTAGTCCACTAAGATCACATGCTAAATATGATAAATTGGAAGTCGTTCATTAGATGAGACGAAGTCACGTGTAATTGGTTTATCTTAAAAGAAAAAAAAAAAAAAGCTTATAGAAACTAGTGACTTGGAATCATTGAACAGAAGAGTTGATTTGTTCTTTTGTTTTTGAGTTATATCAAAGACGTCTTAGTATGGTTGAGTCAAGTCAAATAAGTATGTATGAGCTTTATAATGAACTCATCCTCTTGGTAAAACATGGCATATTGTCTCATAATAAGTTGAGTTGGAGCAGTGGAAATTGGCAAGTAGTTGAGGAAGAGGTGAGTCATAAAATTTTAACAATGCGGTATTTACTAACATTGATAGTTTCTGATATTGTAAAGCTAGTAAATGGACCAGTCTTCATAACACAACCCACGAAAGCCGTAAAGTCAACATTTACCGAGGCTTTGCCCAATGCAGAAGTAGTGCTCGAAAATAATGATCCGTACGCCCAGGTAAATTTCTCATCACAAGATGATGGAGAGGTAACAAGTGTGATCACTAATGGAGCATCAGTGGTAAGAAGCTTGCCTGTCTTCTCGTCGAATTTCTCGCTGAAGAAGGTAGTTTCACATGTGGAGTTAAAAGGGGATTCTACAGCAATCCTGAGTTTGAGAGATTTGAATTTCCCTTTGTTAATCTCTCAAAATAGTGCCGAAGCCGGTCTTTTTTCTAGGCTCGCATACAATTTGGCGAATAGGTTTAGCACCCCTGTGTTTCATTTTTTTAATGTTTCCGGCTGCAAAGCCAATAAAGGTCACTCAAAGCTTAACGGAAAAGAAAACGGTTCACCTATAGAGAACTTCGATGGTTACGAATTTGATGACATTACAAGTAAAATGGGAGTTGAAAACTTTGAATTGGTAAATAATATGAAAAGTAAACACTTGGTTGTACATCTCGGGGCTTTAAATGACGAATTGGTTGATGCGTTTTCAAGAAGTAACGTTCTCCTAATATCGGTAAAGGTATACAAGCCTTTCAATTTACAGAAGTTATTGAGCTTAATTCCGGCACCTGTGGTTACTTTAACTTTTGTACAAGAGGTTGATACACCTTCTTCACTTGTGGCTCCCTTGCTTCTTGACTTTTTTGAGGAGTATTCAACCTACCAACCTTTAAAGAATTTTAATAAGGTGATTTCAGCCTTTTTTGGTCGTCTCCAAGAGAATGAATACGAAGATGCTGTGCAGAAATTGTTGCGTAATCTGGAGACGGAAAGACCTGAGCAGAATTTGGTATATGGTGAAACGGACAATCTTGGGAAAGGTTACATACAGTCGCACTCTGTTGAAATAGGGAAAGCTATAGAAAATGTGAGGAAACTGGAACATGCTTATATTGAACTTTTACATCAGGTTAACAATGATTCTACACTAGATATATTGAATGAGTTTGGGGATGGAGGCTTGCACGCAAACCCTGAATTTGGCTTTGGTAAGTTTTTAAGTGAGAAAGAGCAGCAAAAGGAATTTATAGATTTGGTCTCGAAAGCAGTTAAAGAAGACGTATTCAAGAGCATGGATAATGCTGTGCTCATTAATAACTTATGTGAATGGTTGTTTGCTGTCCAAGAAAACAAGAAGGTTAGTGGCGAATTGATTACTGGTATTATTCATCTTCTTGAAACCGATGTGGGGTCTAAGATTTCCAGGGATATTTTGGAACATAAAGATTGTTTCAATGTAAAAGAGCACTGGTTAGTGGGTTCCGATACATGGTCTTACGATTTGGGATCTTCTGGCGTTCATAATGTTATCTCCTCTAATGAGAATGTTAATATGTTAATAATTGATTCGGAACCTTACAAAGAGAAAACCAATCCAAATGGTTTACGTAAGAAAGATACAGGCTTGTATGCCATGAACTATGGGAACTGTTATGTTGCGTCTATTGCTGTATATTCTTCATATACTCAGGTGTTGCAAGCTTTTCTTGAGGCCCAGAGCTTCAAAGGGCCATCGGTTATCCTAGCATATTTACCCATGCATAGTGAATTTGATTCGGCTTTGTCAATTCTTAAGGAAACTAAAGCTGCTGTTGATACTGGTTTCTGGCCATTGTATAGATATAACCCATCTCTTGAAAATGAGAATGAAGTTTTCAAGTTGGACTCTTCCAACATAAGGAATCAATTACGCGAATTCTTGGAACGTGAAAACAGGTTGACTTTGTTGACTAAGAAAAACCCAGCATTATCAAGAAATCTAACCGCTAGTTCTGCTTCTGATACTAGCAAGAAACAAAAGATTTTGGCGGACGAAGCTTACCTGAAATTGTTGCAAGGTTTATCTGGGCCTCCAGTCACTGTAGCTTTTGCCTCTGATAATGGGAATGCCGAGGGAGTGGCTAAAAGAGTTCATAGGCAAGCCTTAGGAAGAGGCTTGAAATCTGTCTTGTTGGCTATGGATGACTTATCACTAGACGACTTGCCGAAGGAAACTAATATTGTTTTTGTTACCTCTACTTCTGGTCAGGGTGAATTCCCAAATAGTGGGAAACTCTTCTGGAGTGCGCTAAAAGGTGCTAATGATCTTGATTTGTCTAAAGTGAACTACAGTGTCTTCGGGCTTGGGGATTCTGAATATTGGCCAAGAAAAGAAGACAAACATTATTATAATAAGCCTTCTAAAGACTTATTTGCCAAAATGAAATATTTCGGTGCTCAGGAATTAGCAGAGCTTGGGTTGGGTGATGATCAAGCAGCTGATGGATTCAATACTGGATTCATGGAATGGATACCCAATATCTGGAAGGCACTCGGTGTTGACAATGTGGAGGGCGTTGAGGAGCCTAAACCTTTGACTAACGAAGATATGAAGATACAGTCTAATTATTTGAGAGGTACAATAGCTGAAGGCTTAAAGGATGAGTCAACTGGTTCTATCAGTGCAAGCGACCAGCAATTGACTAAATTCCACGGTATATACATGCAGGATGATCGTGATATCAGGGAAGAGCGTAAGAGCCAAGGAATGGAACCGGCTTATGCTTTCATGGTTAGATTAAGATTACCAGGTGGTATCGCAACCCCATCTCAGTATTTAAAAATGGACGAATTATCGGACACTAGGGGTAATGGTACCTTGAAGTTGACAACTAGAGCTACTTTTCAACTTCATGGTGTTGTGAAGCATGACTTAAAGCCTGCAATTAGAGGTATGAACTCAGTTTGCTTAGATACTTTGGCTGCCTGTGGCGATGTTAATAGGAACGTCGTAATTGCTTCTTTACCTCATAACGCGAAAGTGCATTCACAAGTATCTCAGACCGGTGCTACAATATCACAACATTTATTGCCACATACGACTGCCTATCATGAAATCTGGCTAGAGGGCGAGGATGAATCTGATAAGTCTGGTGATTCTAAAGCTTGGGAAAATAGACAAGGGGGGCCTAATAAGAAGAAGACTTTAGTGGCTGGTAATGCTCTAGTCGATACTGAGCCATTATATGGACCTACTTATTTGCCAAGAAAGTTCAAAGTTGTTATAGCTGTTCCTCCTTTTAATGACGTCGACGTGTATGCTCACGATGTTGGATTGATTGCCATCGTCCAAGATAATGAGGTTATTGGGTTTAACGTTTTAGCAGGTGGAGGTATGGGTACCACACATAACAACAAGAAAACGTATCCCAGGGCAGGTTCGTTATTAGGATATGTTTCCAGAGATAAAATACACTTCGTCTGCGAAAGTATTGCTGTAGTACAAAGGGACAATGGGGATAGACAAAACAGAAAGCATGCCAGATTGAAGTATACTATAGACGACATGGGACTTGATGTATTCAAGTCCAAAGTTGAAGAAGTGTTAGGTTTCAAGTTTGGAAATCCAAAGCCTTTTGAGTTTAAATCCAATGTTGATTATTTTGGCTGGTGCAGGGATGAAGAAGGTTATAATCATTACACTTTCTTCATTGAGAATGGGAGAGTTGAAGATACTCCTGAATTGCCTCAAAAGACGGGATTGAAAAAGATAGCGGAATATTTAAGAGACGGTAGAAAACTGGGCGAGTTCAGATTGACAGCAAACCAACACCTCGTTATGAGTAAGATCGCGGATGAGGATGTCGAAAACATCAAGCAACTTATGTCTAAGTACAAGCTTGATAACTACAACTTTTCTGGCTTACGTTTATCTTCTGCCGCTTGCGTTGCTTTCCCAACCTGTGGTTTGGCCATGGCTGAATCTGAACGTTATTTACCTATCCTCATCTCAAAATTGGAAGAAACATTAGAGGACTGTGGCTTAAGACACGATTCTGTGGTTATGAGAATGACAGGTTGTCCAAACGGTTGCTCACGTCCATTCCTCGGTGAAGTAGCCCTCGTTGGTAAAGCATATGGTGCTTACAATTTGCTATTAGGTGGTGGCCATCACGGGCAAAGACTCAACAAAATTTACAGATATTCTATCAAGGAGGATGAAATCTTGGATATTTTGCGTCCTCTATTCAAGAGATGGAGTGTTGAAAGGCTTGAAAATGAGCCTTTCGGCGACTTCTGCATCAGGACCGGTGTTATAAGTCCTACAACCGAGGGAAAATATTTTTATGATGATATTCCTGAAGATAGTTAATTGTAACCTTGCTATTCGTTTCTTAGGTATTTAGAAATACATAATTATTTATTTATTAAAGTTTTCTAGTGATTTTTGTTACTTTATCCTTCGTACGGTTAGCTGGTGTTGATGCGCGAAAACTGTTTAGCGAGACATCTTTGATCCTACTATCCTCTGCACTTCGTATCCTAAAATTTTCATTATGGTCCTTAATATCCTGAAGTAAATTCCGTAGTGTAAGCTTTTGCCTTCTCTCTAATTCGAGAACATCTTTTAATTTAACGTTCCATAGTGTAGCACTCACTGAATTTAGTCGTCTCAACAATTTCTTTTGACTTGTCTCTTCTATGCTTTGTTTTTTATCCTCCAAATCTGCTATCTTCTCCTCGGTCTTGTCCTTTATAAATTGAATTAACTCTTCTTTCTCTTTTTTTGTGTACGGCATCAACTTTATCTAAACAAGTTGTTTCTTAAACGTGCTTGGGATTACAAGCAAGGTGAACCAGTGCACGTCAACTGCTGGAAATCTAATTTAATTAAACAAAAAAAAAAAAAAAAAAATAATACTATCATCGGTGGCAAGATATTCGTACTAGTTGAGGTATAGCATTTGATATACACTAATTGAAATATATTTAGTTGATTGATTCAAGAATTATCAAAGAAGGCCAGTCAGTATCTGTGAAACTGTCAATTTTTAGCATTAGACACAAGTTAGTTGAGATATATTCGGTTAACTGACTAAGAGTTAGCAGGGAAAACCAATTTATATCAAATACTTTTAAGAGTACTTTCAATTAAAACTTGTCGCATTAGCTGATAGCTTGTATTCAAATAAAGATATAAAGAATGGTTCTAGAGGCAACTATGATAGCAATTGATAGCTCCGAGTATATGAGAAATGGGGATTATCTCACTAACAGGTATGAAGCGCAACTCACAACAGCGGAATTTGTATTTCAAAATAAAGTTAATGCCAATCCAGAAAATACAGTGGGATTGATGTCATATGGAGGAAACGGACCACAGGTCTTGTCGACATTAACTACAGATTTCGGAAAGATTTTATCGGGAGCCCACGAAACTAAGATTGGGGGAGAAAACCATTTTTCCAGTGGAATCCAAGTGGCAACTTTGGCACTTAAACATCGTCAGAATAAGGTTCAAAGCCAAAGAATAATAGTTTTTGTTGGCAGTCCCATAAATGAGTCAGAGAAGGAATTGGTTAAACTCGCTAAGAAAATGAAGAAAAATAACATTGCCATTGACATTATAAATTTTGGGGAAGAGGCTGTGAATACAGCTAAATTGGAAAATTTTATTAGCAACATTAATAACCACGACAATTCACATTTAGTGACCGTTCCGCCTGGTCCCAAGCTTTTGTATGAGGTAGTTGCTTCTTCGCCAATATTAGTCGAAAACGGTTTTGATGCGGATCAAGGTGGTACCATGGGTGCTGGTGGTCTTGGAGCAGGTGGTGACATAATTGATCCTAATATGGATCCTGATTTAGCTTTGGCGTTGAGGCTTTCCTTGGAGGAAGAGAAAGCTCGACAGGAAAGAGAGGCTGCCGAAAAAGCTAAAGGCGAATCTAATAATGCAACAGGGACCAGTGAAAATCAAGAAGCCGTAGATAGAAACGCCCAAGATGAACAAAGCTCCGGAAAAGCGAATCAGGAGGAAAATAAGGATAATCGAGAAACTAAACAAGATTAAAACCTTGTTGCTTGATAAAGTGTTTATTTTTATTTTCGTTAGTGTAGAAAATAGAGTCGCTAGAGGACTTAAAAAAATTCAAACTTTTAAACGTCTCTAATGTATGCGATTTTGAGAAAAGGAAATGATTATTGATACATAGTTGAATTATTTACACCAGAGATGTAGGATCTGATTTGCGAACTATCTCATCATAAATGTCATTCTCATTGTCTGAAAAAATGTCTTCTTCTGATTGCTCCTCTGAGGAATTTTGCTTCTGTCGCCTTTCTTTCTCATCATTGCTAGACTCAACTTGTTCCTGCTTCAGAGAATTATCATTCTCTGAGTTTAATGATGAAGGGTCTTTATTTATAAGCAGTTCGTTAGGATTATCGCCATCTTCTTCAACAAAAAGACCTTGCGCCGTATTCTTGTTCATAAAATCCCAGTCGTCATCAGAAAAGTTTTGTTTTTCATTTTCGTCTGCAGAGCGTGCCATTTTGCTCCTCGTTTCTTCTATATTTTCGCTCAAAAAAATGCTATTGCTATAAATATCTTGTTCTTCAGGAATCATTCCCCGTTTCACTTTCTCTTTTTGTATTTCAGTCTCTATCAAATCACGGCGGTAGAGTTTTAACTGACCCGCTCTGTTGCTAAAACCTCTGAGCATTTGAATACAGTCCTTGAATCTGGCCTTAGGGAATAACCGGTGACACCATAATTGATAAAACTGTAGGATTAGAGAGAGGTTGTTTAATTCATTCTCACGTTTCATATTTCTCATACTTTCATGGCTTAGTCCTGAGTTCCTAAGTCTTTTATCTAAGTGTCTATCATTTTTTTTAATAATCTTTATCACCTTGTGGTAATTACATGCTATGTATCCTATTCCTCTCTGTGAGCTAAATATCCTTTCATTGTCAATTTTAGCAACTTTTGTCCTATTATTAAGCTTAACTGCTTGGTCTAACCCTAAAAAATTATCATCTTGACTTTTCGGGGTCTCAAATCTATCCTCTGTCTGACTGGCTTGTTGTGGTTGTGAACCAAATTCTTCTTCCATGTTCATACTGATTCTTTCCTATATTTCATTCTAATCTATTCTACGCGTATTGTTGTCCTGCATGTTATCTTGTTTCATATCCATACGGTTTTCTTGTGCCATCAGATAAAGCGAGTTTCTACAAAATTGCTTAGATGTTGCTTTTGTTGCGGTTGTTGTAGACGTCCACATAAGAATTCTCTTATTTTTCTTGTTTTTGATGGTGTCTTTCTAAGTCCATTTTTCCTTTTTTTTTTTTTGTAATACTGTATTTTTACTTTATCAAAGAATATTTGGAACAATTTCGCACAAAGTGTATCAGAAGAATTTCATGGCGGCTTTTTGTAACTCTTGATTATTTTATCTCAGGGAAACAATCTGAGTCCCTCTATGAACAGAACAGCTACTCTCGGTATTCAAGAAGTTTTTTTTTTCATAGAATTTTTCCCTACCCAAAAATGATCGAAAGGCGAAAAGTTGTGGACATGTTAATAAAAGCACAGGTGGAAGTCTTGTATGCCAATATGATAAGTGAAAATAATAAAGGACTTGAAATACTTTTTTCAGGCGTAATCAAAAGTTTTAGAAATGAGTTGGACAAAAGTAACAAGCTTATCCAGACACATGCTACCTTACGGAGGGAAAGGGTTGACGAAATGTTTTTTCTTTGGTACGATATAGAGGATTTTTTCATACTTGTCGAGGAGTTCACCAGTATTAGTATAGATTTCATTAAGACTAAGGTATTAGTAAAGGGCGTATTATTGGACAAAAAGTTTGTCGACAGATGCCGTAAAATTTACCAAAAGATTCAAAAGACGGGTCGTAGTCTTATGCGAGTACTTGAAAAGTTGATTGAGGATATGCGAGATGATCCTTTTCTTTGGAAAACTCGAATAGCGCTTCGACAAGACTGGAAAGATGTTGACTATTGTTTAAAAAAATTAGAAGGCAAAGAAGCCTAAGAAAGATATGGACTCATGGCTACGGCTAGGAGAGACCACCATTCATATGCTAGATTAAACTAGGGAAGCCTAGCGATGCCGTGACTAATAACACAATTGATCTTGCAAATAACGGCCTTTCTTTTAGTAGCTCAAGTAGTAGAAATTAATTTTGTCCTAGATAGCATAACCTAAGATAAACATTATCATCTATCCGTGTAGTTCAACATACGAGAAAAAAAAAAAAAAAGAGAGAGTGAGAGAGAAAGAAAGAGAGACAGAGCTGACATGTACCAATTCCACTGTAGGTATATTTTACATCTTTGGTTTACATCTAATTTTGTTTTAATTGATGTTTTTCTCAGGAGTTGCAAAGAGAGGATACTCGTTATTCTTTTGTGGCTGAAGGTACTTTTAATTTTCGCAGCCAGTCGAGTACACAGGAAAATTTTTCTTTTATTTTTTTTTTCTTTTATTTTTTTTTTTCTCATTCTTGTATCTTAACGATTTAGTAGTCTTAGAAGCTACTTATTAGAAGCAAAGAATGGCTAGTAATGTATAGCGTTGAGTACTTGGATGCTTTAAAGACGCTATGTGTTTTTATAGAGGATGAAGTTTGTAAGGAAAAATTTACTGGATTAAGCTTGCAAGGGAATGTTAATCTATTGATAAAGCTTTGTAGTAGTCATATAGTCGTTAGACTTCCAATAGAAATCACACAACTGTCGAGAATTACTAGGATACAACAGGAGGGAGGGAAATTAACAATAAAAATAAGTCTAGTTTCAAAAACAAGTGACGGTGTGGGCGCAATAACAGAATCTTTTATGAAATTTACTACTGACACAGAAAACCAGAAATGGTCTTGCAAAGACTTGAAGAACAAGACACCCAAAAGGGATGGTGCCAATATATTTAAAATAAACTGCAGTAGGTGTACGGATGTAATCATTGATTCTGAAAAGGTGACAAAGTTTTATGATCTGCCTTCTGAGTTCTGGTCTGAAATGATGGATTTTTGGCACTGTCATAAACCGAATACCAAAGAAAACGACAGAATTAAGAATTATTATAATGGAAATCTCAAAGCAAAAGAAGGCGAGATTATAATTGGAAGCTATTACTTTTTGACTAGTGATATATCAAAGTTTACGTTGGAAGGCAATTTAGTGAAATGTCTGAAATGTGACACGCAGCTAGGAGTGAAGGAGGGCACAAATTGTAGGTTATTCAAATGGGGATTGGTGTTGCACTATGGTCTGCGGAAAGAATTTTTTTCACCATATTTATATATTTATAACATGCTTCTTGATAAGATTAATTTATCTGCTACTAGAAAATTCGTGATCAAGAAGATCCAGGGGAATAGTAGTTTGTATCTTTGGGTGTTAAATATAGGGGTAGATGTGGCAACAGAAGACCGTATCTTAAAAGATTCTTTGAAAATCTTGTACTTGCCATATCCTGTGAGAAGTGATAACGACGACAAGATAGAAGATATTGAGTTAGAGGGTTACATATTCGAAGACTTGAAAAACGAATTAGAAAAAGTGAATTATTTATTGCCTGTTTCTAATAGGAATGTTGTTTTTCCCAATAACGAAAAAAAATTCTGCATTAGCTATTTGGCCGGTTCTAACTAGCGCCTTCTATAATACTCTTAATTACTGGTACGACTTTCTTCCTTGTTGCCCACGTATTTCCTTGATTTAATATTTTAAAATATATATCGCTCTTATTCAAATGATCCACCTTGGATTTAATTTTTCGCAAGTCATAAACATCTGAATTGAGATCAAGGGTATCCTTTGAACTCTCAGGTATCAGAGAGATAATATCTTTCACTGGATCAGCTTTATCAAAAACATAGGCAAATTCCCTTTTTTTCAAGTCTGATTTTGAGAAAGAAGTTAGAATCATCAATACGTCTAAATCATTTTCTTTCTTGATATGTGCGACAGCTTCAAGAACTTCCATTTCAGAATATGTTGTCAAGATATACAGCATAGAATACTTAAGTGAACTGAATCCGATTTTTATAAACGAATTCTTTCCTTTAGCGAATTTGTACTGCTTATAGTCTTTCATGAGGTGATCTTCAAATGAAAAACCTTCTACGTCGTTTTTCGCCTTTTTTAGGCTTTTATAATAGAGTTTTAGTCCATCAGTATCCTTCTTTATTTTAGGTGACGCGTAGTCCGACAATGGAGAAACTTCGTGAGTTCTCTTCCCAATGATATACCGGTACGCTTCGAATGCTTTAACATCATCTTCTTCAACTTGCTCTGAAAAATATGAAGTATCTAAAATTAAAGGTGCTAATAATAATTCAATGAGTGTAGTCTCTTCTTCGTCTACTATCTTTTTTTCAAATTGTTCATACCAGTAATTAAAAACCAAGGACGAACAAGAACCACTAGTAGTGATAATTCTTGGTTGACAGCCCAAAAATGCTCCTTCATCAGCATGGTGGTCAATTATTCCTGTGACGGTAGCCCATCCGCTTTCAAACCACTGAGATAATTTTTCACCTTGAATATTGCAATGGTCAACTAAGACAAGATCTATTGGCTTTGGAATTATCAGGCCTAGGTCATCCACAAAGAACAATAAATCTTCCGAAATAGCTTCACGTTTCAATAAGTTAAGAATATCTCTTCTGAGTTTGAAGTTTTTTCTCTCTGTATTGATTAAAGGTATACAAAAAGTATCGTGCTTTCTGAAGCTAAGATACCCGTAAACTAAAGCACTCACCACAGAATCCATATCAGCAGACTCATTTCCACTAACAACCGTCAACTTCGACTTTGGCGAACACGATCCTAGGTGGTTTCTGAGTGCACACAAATAAGATCTTAATAACATTTACGAAACTTAAATAGTCGACGGTAACTTCGCACATTAAAAAAGAACGAAACGATAAAAAAGGTAGTTGATACATTTCTAAATAACCTATTTAGAGTAATGTAAAATTATATCGAATAGCATTCTCTTCCTTATCTCCTCAGGGGGGAGATAGATGTCACCATAACTTACTGGCCTAAAGAAGAAAAAGAAAGCAATAACAGCCGTAACCAAAGCTGCGACAACAAAAGTGAGCTTGAAGTATCTAAGACCAGGCTGTCCTCTTGCTAGCAAGGTCGTATTATTGGAACTAAGAAATTCAATCAAGCCACCGCAAAATAAAGCAGCGATTAAATGAGCCGGTAAATAATGGTGCAAGAATTTTTGTCTACCCATGAGGAAGAAAGGGAAATAATGAGCACACCAGCCAATGAAAAAAAAACCTAAAGTATTATAAAGTCTTGATCTTGCATCCGGTCTTAAAATATGAATATTACGATGACGAGTGACCTGGTCGGCCATTACAATACCCACATATATTGCAAGCATTCCAACTTGCATCCAGAAACCAACTACGTTACCAGTGAAAAAAATCTGCTTTCTTTCTTCATTATCATTCCAGAAAGACACACCTGACAAAGCCAAAGGCCATGCTTCGGGCAGCGAAGCATATGGGTGCTCTGAAGATAAAATATTATTATGATGAAACATTAAGAACTGTAGCTCCCACCATTTTCTCAAGAAAGGCAACCTCGACACTACTTTGGGCACATATTCATTTCTCTTGTCATCGGGGGCTAAATTAACTATGTCTTCGATGTACCAGGTATTGTCGCTGTCCTGGACTTTTTTGTTCCCGTTCACTTCTTGATGATTGAGTCCCCATTCCGGTAAGAGCTCATCATCATGAGTCCACATTGAAACAACAGTGTCAACATGAACAATCCTCAAAGGTGTCGCTTTTGTTTGAACTGGCGTTCTTTGATTATTAGTGCCCTTCTCGGCAAAGCGCAACCTGAATAACGTTTCATTATAGCGTTCTTCAGCCATCTGATCATTAACTACAGTAAATTCTTCGTTAGTGGGTCTCAAAGGAGAGGCAACATCGTGAGATAACAAAATGCCACCTGTCCCAATATGTCTAAAGCGGACCGCATCATTGGTGTATACAAGTGAGCCCTCCGAGCCAGATTCGTAACTTGGCAAAATTTCCCATTGGTTATTCACGTCTTCTTTTTCTCGATGGTCCGCATCGACAACACAAGTAACTTGCTGACCATTTGAAGAAATTCTTCCATCCTCGTAGCGCAATGGGTAGTTGAACAAATGTGAATGTAAATAGGCATCAGTAAACTTATGTCTCATAGTAATTATGTCATTATAGTGCACGTCTTTGGCAAGCCTGTACATTGGCGATTCCTCTAACGTCTCCTGGAACTCCGAGGACATAAATGAATCTCCTGTGCCGGACTTTGTCAACACACAAAAATGCAAGTAGAACCAGAAGAGATAAAGCACAAAAGGCACTATTATCAAGGCCCAAAGCCTACTAAAAAAGTGCTTCAGAAGTTGAGAATACGAAAGACCTCTCCTATAATCGGACAAATACCATAACTCATGTAAAACAGCGACTCCTATTGAAAAGTAAGTGAACACACCAACATACTTCGTAGAAATAACGCAAGAAAGCGAAAGTCCTACACCGTACAACCACTTCCACCATTGACGAGAGAAAGGCTGATGACGATACACAGAGAACTTAGCGTAGCAAAAATAAGTCATCGCCACACTCAAAATTAAGGTTGCATCTAACAATATTAACCTACTTTCAATCACATGTGCATTATCAAAACAGACAAGCATACTGGCGAAGAAACAGGCCGGGACCGAATAATTTAATGTCTTCAAGGTTAAAAATACAACCGGTACAATGATAGTCCCCTCCACTGCCAGAAGAAGTCTTAATGGAACATATGGAACTTTTTGAGAAGTATAACTGTCCCCGATATTGTCGAACTTAAACTTTCCGTCGAATCCTATGAGATACCCAACCAATGCAATTAAAAGCTTCGCAAATGGTGGGTGTAAATCAAAGAAATATGATCTTTCCAAATAGTACGAAGCATATTTGCCAAAATGCACTTCGTCAAATACTACGACATCTGGTGTACCAAGTTTATTGAACCTGGTGTATATGGCCAAGAGAACACATACTGCCAATGCAATATAGTATGTGGTGTCCGATTCCTTTCTTTCCTGTAGGTTTTTTTCCTTACCAACTTCAACTTCCCAGTCGTTATTGCTTGGTGAAGATGAGGAATCCGATGACTTCTTCGTCGTTCTCTTTCTTAAAGTCTGTGACATCGTCAAATACCTTAGAGTTCTCTATCTCGAATCTATTTTAGCTAATCTACGTCGAAATAATATACAGTATCCCACTTAATTATTTACATCGCCTACTTAATTAACCACCTCGCTTTTCATCATATTTTCGTACTCAAGGTTCTAACTACTTCAATGCTGCCATAGTGACAAATTCTTGGAATTCTTTTCAGTAGAAATAATTTACGAAACATGAAGTACTTGTAAGTTACTTGAAAGATTAAAAAGGTAAAATAGAAAGGAAAGGAAAAAAAAAAAAAAAAAAGAAAAGAAAAACACCATCGCTTCTCTCTTTAAACCTCAGTCTGCGATGAAGATATTTCAAAGGACCAAGGTGATATTAGGCTAAGAAATTGACAGTAATTTTTTCAAATTTTAAGTACTTGAAAATCCTCTTTTTTTTGCTCGGCAATTTTGGATACGCGATACATCGAATAACTCTAGTGCAAAAGAGTAGCGGAAAATAGTAGTAGATAATGACGACGAAAACTTTAATAAAGCACATTGCAAAGGTTGACAATTTAAGTGAAACAGATATATATAAATATTACAATTTTAAGTCTCATGATGGGAAAGTTACGTTAGGTTACATTACGGAAAAATCAGCGGACCATTTTAAGCAAGAAGAAAGCTTTTTGGTTGATGAAAAAGAGAAAACGATTTCGTTGGCAGCATATTTTGATACAATAGAGAAAAGAAATTCTTTATTTCGTGATCTTGGGCTTAGATGGCGCAGGAAGCCAGAATTATCGGAGATCGTAGACAAGGGATGGAGAAATGAATTATATACTGTGTACAACCCTACTCACATCCCATATTTTCATGTTGAAAGAAGCATGACGCCACTATTAGGTGTTATAACTTACGGCATACATGTGAATGCCTATGTTCCTGCGGAGAAGACCACCAATGGTAAGATTAAGGTTTGGACGCCTAGACGTGCAGCGAATAAACCCACCTACCCCGGCATGCTAGATAACACAGTGGGTGGAGGATTAGGTTATCCTCATGGAATTGAAGAGACTGTTATTAAAGAATGCTATGAAGAGGCGGGGCTAGCTAGTTCTTTTGTCAAGCGGAACGTTCGGAGTGCGGGTGTAGTACAGTACTTTCATAAACCTAACGATGACTACTCTGTACAACCTGAAGTTGAATATGTTTTTGATCTTCTTTTGCATGGTGAGGATGAGATAAAGTTGCAGTCCGTCGATGGAGAGGCGGAAGAGTTTCGATTAATGGATGTAGATGAGATATTATTTAGACTTGAAAATTCTGAATTCAAGCCTAATTGTGGGATGATTATACTTGATTTTTTGATAAGACATGGCCACGTCACTCCTGAAAATGAATGCAATTATATTGAGATGTTGACAAGGTCCCATAGGCTGATGCCATTTCCTACTATATAGAACTTTTCTTACCGGTGTTCTTTAGTGTGTATGATGAAAAATATAGTCCGCGACCAATATTTTACGTTATCTCTAAAAATACTGTATTTCTGGAAATACTGCAACATAAGATGGCGAACGATAAAGAGGAGGAAGAGTACATGTCGAACATTGGAGATTTCGGCCACGTAAGCGAAATCATTTTCGCTCAAGATAAAAAGGCTAAACAACAGCATTTGCTACTAAATGACGATACCTCGCAAAACGATTTAGGTGTGAAACTTAACAGATTTCAGGAATATTTTTATGAGACAAGTAGCTTACTTAAGAAGTATCCACAGCCAAAGCATATTTTGATATGGCTTTTTAACCTTGAGGGACTAGTGTCATTATATTTATTTTGCGATGTGTTTTATCAGAAAAATATATTAGAGACTAGGAGAGAATTGAGTCTTGGAACGCTTGGTGACCAAGACCGAAAGGTTTACGGTAAACTCATGAAAATAAAGGAAGATTTATGGGCGTTGTTATCAATGTTTTTTAAAGGCGCCATTTATTCTACAGAGATGTTTATTAACCCAGGACCTTATTCACGAAGAGTACGAGGCTCTTTGTTTAAGTTACTCAAAAACTCGATGAGCATGTACGAGCAGAAGGAGTTCCAGTACCCCGCTGAAATTGAAAAAATTAGATTTCTGAATATGAATGCAGTCGTAGAATTCTTGGTTAATTATTATGGTTATCTTGACACACATGAACAGGACTTTAGGGAACATTTGTTTGATGAAACATTTGAAGCTTTAACGCAATTAATAAAAACTACCTCTTTGACTGGAAATAGCTATTTGCTTAAAGATTTTTTTGATTCAGATAAAAGCGAAAATGATGTATTAAACCCTTTTATTCGATTAGAAGCATTGAGAAAATCTTCAACAAACTACCAGACTATTAGAGATTATTATCGGTATCTCGGATATAACCTTACTATATTGTCTTTTAGTGGGGAGAACAAAATAAACCAAGATCTAACTATCCAAGCTGATTCCTGTTATAAAATTCTTTTGAATTTGCCAGCATGGAACGGGGTTGCTCTAAATGGAAAAGAACCTGATAGTAAACTCGCGGAAGATGGTATAGAAGAGCCAAGTAATATCGAGGAATCAAGTCGTGCTTTGTCGTTTGAAAGGCAGGAGTTTTCATTGATGTTTTTGCTCAATTACCTTCTTAAATTAACGAACCTTAAGCAAATTGCATCACCTGAGACTTTCTTTCTAGTCGAAGTAAAATTTTTAGTGAGTACATTATTAGAAAACATTTCAACTCAAATCAAGGAGACGGCATTTAATTCCAGTCTGTCCTCTTTTTCATGTGCTAGGATTGAAAGTAATGTAACCGCTTTTGATTTGAAGGACAGCAGAGTAAATGGTATCAGTTCTATATTGTTGCACGGAAGTTACAAAGAAAAATGGGTTCTTATTCAGTTTTTTGATCAATTTCAGCGACGGGGCGCTAATTTGGCGGGACTAACAGGAAGCTTAGAAAGTAATCTGTGTTTCGGCTTGAGAAATTTGGAAACCATTTTAGATATAAACCTATTTCCAGGTAAAGGACTTTTTCTAAAGGCATTGAAAAACATTTCAAAGCTTCTAAAAGCCATTGGTGTAAAACACTTTCTACTAAAATCGGGCTTGAAAGGCGTTCCTGAGACTTACTTGAATAAACAATTGCATTTATCTGTACCGTTAGCCAACTACTTCGATATTAAGGAAAGCGTGGGAATAAAACTTAAAGAAAAAAATTACGAAACCTTTGCTGATCTCGACTGCACGGAATATTTAGATGCGGAAGCCCTAAAGAAAGACGCGAGAAAACAGAACGAAATCAACAAAATCACTAAATATCTAGAGACTTCTAGTGTATCCTTAAAATGAGAAAGATTGTGAGCGTAGATTAAGCTTACGGACCTATATTCTACGGTTATTGGAACTTAATAATAAGAATACGTCAACTACGAAAGCTATATGGTAATTTTAAATAGCTTTATAATTATAGTAGAAGAGTGTCAATTTCCTAAAAAGTATTAGCACCTGGCGGGACTAGATTCGGTATGCGTTAAAGTTGGTCTTTTTCGACCATTTTGCTCCTCTAGAGATGAATCTAGAGAGCCTCTTCTTTTAAGGTCACTTATGGAATTCAATTCAATTCCAGAAGAAGGTGGTTTAGTCTCAACCACGTTCGAAAATGTGTGGTTTTCACACCCAACTTGCAAGCTAGGATGACTACTAATAGGGTGAGGAATGAGAGCAAGACCACTCTTAGGTGAAGATTGCTCTTCCTCTAATACTCTTTGTAAAAAATTATTGCAATAGTCGGGATCATCTTTCACCTTGTCCTCAACATTCTTTTTAAAGTTCTTTAAAATTTCATTAATTAAAGGAAAAAAGTCTCTTTTAGCCAACTTTTTCGTTCTTCCGCTGGGGGATTCTGTGACTGGACTTGCTTCTGAGGTGTTTGGACTCGCTTCCCTCTTATCGAAATGCATATAAATTTTTATGAAGACACAGATCATCAGATCGTCTATTAATGAAGTTGGGCCAAATCCATTGTTCAATTTCTTCATATCTGTTATTACAAGTAAAAAGTATACGTGAATTAACAACTCATCTGGTAAGCATTCTGACTTCATCTTCTCCATAGAGATATTGGAATTGCTTATAAACTTCTGGAAACTAAGAGGCATTATAAAATTTTCTGATAAGTTGTCGTCTATTTTCAACAGGCCTCTTATAATTTTACAAATCGAAGAGCATAATGTCTCCCACACAATAGGTAAATTGAACATTGTCGAATTTGATCTCCTCAACTTAGGAAGCATTTGTACAAGGCTTTTCAAATCCTTCTTTTGGAGTAGAATATTAACGTAAAATAACGCGTACTGATATGTGTAATGAAAATGCTTTCCCGACCTTTCATTCTCCGGCTTCCAAATTTGTACGAGCGCTTTACTAGTAGCCTTGAGAGATAGTATTGAAGACATCTCATCTTTTGCTTTCGCATAATCTTTTAAGTCATCAAAATATATTTTGGATATTCTATATTTTGGCTTATGTTGCCATTTCTTTTTGTCGTATGCAATTAACCTTTTTAAAAGCTTAATTGTAAATGAATAAAATTCCTCTGTTGTACACGGGTTATCTATCTCCTCCTCTTTATTTATGAGGACCGGATTAGTCTTTAAAACATTGACAGCGTCTTCAACTGTCAACCGATCTTTCTTAAGATACTTGTAAGTGAGTACTATCAATTTATAGTGAGGTTCAATAATAGGATCTGCCGGATTAGATTGTTCTTTGGCAAACAAACAGGCTCTCTGCATTGTATCTAAAGCAGGAAAAGCTGAATCCTTAAGTTTAGTCTCCACCTTAGCTAAATAGTAATAGGGCATCCACTCAGACGGCTTGGCTTTTATAGCTAGGCGAAAGGTCCGGTGAATTATCTTGAGACATAAGGAATGTTTTACGGGGCTGCTTTGTAGTAGTGTCGTGTGAGTTACGCCTTCCGGTTTGTTCACCAACCTTGAACTGGGTTGGACTTTGAAAGCGTGCATTTCCATCGGCGTTTGAATTGCATTATACATACTTTTAGAAAACGACATCATAATCTGATCAATAACATCTTTCAACATATGCTTTTCTTCGTAATTACGCAATTTAGTAATTTCGTTAATAGCCATGAAATAACATAGAAGTGATTTCCGTTGCAAGTTTGCCGTACTAATTTTTCGCTCCGGGACTGTAAGTTTGTCTGCTGTCCAAATTAAATCATCCTCAACAAGATATCCATAAGCTTGGCCCAAAAGATACCACCCCTCAATCCGCTTTGTCCCATGAAACAAATCATTCTTCAATAATTTTATAACGCTCTCTAGTTCCACAGTTCTGCTTTGTGTTGTTTTTTTACGATATTTGTACGAGATAAATGCCAAGAGACCTTCCAAAAAGAATAATCCATCCTTAACAACGCTACCTTGCGTAGTAGCCTCCTCTATATGTATGAGACCGTTAAACAACTCTCGAAGTAATTTAGGCGTTAAAGAAGTCGTCTCAAGAAAATCTTCGATAAACGATTCGTTGCGCCTACTAATTTCAGATCCATAGTTTTTATTTCCAACTGCTTCATAAAATTTATCAATAATCAATTTAAGATCTCCCTTTGGGGGCGACAACAATGGATTCTTTTTAAAGCATAAGGGTAAAATAAATTTACTAAATTTTTCAACGGTTTCACTATCAATTTCGGACGCCTTAATAGTATCGTGTGATTCTAGAGCAAAAGTACCGACAGAAATATTGTAGTGAAAACGGCAACGCAAAACTTGATAAATGTGTTCGCTCTTTACACTGTAATCTAACTTTAAAAAGTAGTCCTGTAAAAACTTCAAAAAAAGACCATTTCCGGCATCACACAATCTTCTCCATCCTAGCTGCTCATGAACACAACACATGAGTTCATTGACAATCGTGAGCGTACTTGACTCAAATGAGTCCATATCTTTTAACATATAGTCTTTAAAGTAAACCAAGATCAAGGTGATCGTGTTCACAAAAATATCCTTAAACCTTTCGTATGCTTTCACTGATTTTTCTTTCACAGATGTTTTTGCAGATGAAATAATTGCAGCTTCTTCATGAACGCTGAATAAATAAAATAACTCGAAAAATTTTAAAAACGCTTGTACAGTGTCTGACATTTTTGTCACGCTTTGGCCCAAATAAGGTAAATTAAAAGACAAATACTCTAGTGTACTAACATAAGTTTTCAAATGACCCCCATACGATCCTAAAACCCTAACCAAAGTTTCATCCCTATTAGAGGAGATATTGTCGAATTCAGAAGACAGCAAAAAGCTTAGGAAAAAACTAGCGTTTTCTTCAAAAGCTACTTGAAGTTTCACATATTCTTTATTGTCTTTGTAGTATTGCAATAGTATATCCCACAATCCCAATTTCAACTCAACTGGTGAGTTTTCCAAAAATCCTTGGATCGCCGAAAATGAATTAGAATCAAAATCCAATTTATCGTTGTTGCAAGAGTCATCCGTTCTACCTTGGTCAATATCATAAGTACAACCGATTAGGATCTTTTCAAGTAGATGTATAGCCTCGTCATTATTCATTCCAGAATCTGCAAAAAACACCTTAGCTAATATAGACAAAATTGAAACAGTTC
Source organism: [Candida] glucosophila (assembly GCA_030572315.1). NCBI lineage: Eukaryota > Fungi > Ascomycota > Pichiomycetes > Serinales > Debaryomycetaceae > [Candida] glucosophila. Next base: position 493,503 of record JAJLZR010000009.1, on the reverse strand, counting down.
TCATGAGAGATTGTATTCTTTCAAAGTTTAGGTTATTTATATTTCCATAATTAGGTAATGTAATTGATTCACAATGCGGATGAGGTATACTTTCCGAAATTTCTTGCAAAAGCTTCATAATGGACTTGCCGTCTTGCCAAAAGAAACCCAGGGACTTGATTAAGTGAACTGTCGCCCACCTATACCTGAGAAAGTATCTTAAAGTCTGTGATTCCTTTAAAGTTTGCTTGACTTCTGACACACACAAAAGCTCTTCAATAAAATACCCCCATCTCAGTAACTTGTCGTTGAGGCTAACCAACTCGAATGACAACAGATACACAGTGGGCTTGTGCTTTCTTGCATTGGTCGATTTAAACTGATTTATCTGTTCTTTTATAGTTATACTGTAATCCGCTAAGATCTCATAGACACTTGTAGAGAAAGACAAGACGTCTGTTAAAGATCTCTTGTTATGCATACGGTCATACTGAGCTTCTGCAAACAACTCGCCGTCCATCTGTAAAATCCACTCTTTTATCAAATCTATAAGTGCAGTACTCCACTTCAGATCTATAATTAAGCAACAATACTTTTGTACATCATCAACCCAATAGTTGTCAGTTAGAAGCCTTTCCAAAATGACAATTTTTGTTTTCTGAAAATGAGTACATTCTTTATTTGAGTTATACAAAAACTCTTCTATTTTCTTCGGTGTTTCATAGTCCTCTATTAGCATTGGCGTCAAGCATTCATCTTGCCCTTGAATATCTTTGTTTTCATATGCGCTTAATACTTCCATTAATTTCATTTTTTCATCCTCGGATGACTTTCCCTTTGCTCTGGGACTGTCATCGTGAACCAATAAACTTGTAAAGTTTGAATTAGACCAATTATCTATTACGTTGATGAATTGATTTATATATTGCGGTATATCAAAATTTCCACTGCTGAAGTCATTTTTAGGAATATAGTACTCCACCACATTGTGAAGTTCAACTACTGCACCAGTCTGATGATTAAAAACCTGAAAGTACCTAGTTAGTTTGTCGAAAAAGGATTCTGTTTCTGCAAAAGAAGAGCGCGATAGAGAATGTGGCGCTATTTCCAAATTATGGAAGTCACTTTTATTCTTAAATCTTTTTGAACTTCTCTGTATAACACTCAGGGATTTGTTAATGCGCTCCTCCTCCTTCGAGGCACTTCCCGTAGAACTTTCACCTTGCGCCATGGTATCATTAAAAGAAGTCATTTCATGTAATAAACCACCAGATTTATTGTCATTATCGCACAGGTCAATATCACCCTTTTGAGGAACAAAACCTGTGTGATCACTTGTGGCGATTTTCTCTCCATCCTTTTCTATTAAGTCATGACTCTTAGCCCCATCCAATTGATTAGGCAGATCGTTGGACATTTTTTCGTTGGAAGTACTTAAGTACTCGTTGCTAAAATTTTCTTCTCCCTGAGGCGTAGTACCATCCTTAGAAGCTGTAGCACCAGCTTCAAAGACAACCTCAAATTTTGTTTTTTCTATTGGAAAATCTGAGTTTAAATATGGGTCTAAATCTTTAAACTTTTTGGTGCTAATCTGAGGTTTCTCACTATAATGATTTTTCACATTTCGATTCAAACTTTCTATAACTGTCACCCAGGACAACGTTTCCGGCCTGGTCTCTACTTTAATTAACAGAGTATTCAATTTCTTGTTATTTTCTAATTGAAAATGGAAGTCTTGAATTATATCTGATATAAACTCGAGATTCTTATTAATTTGTCCTACCTCGCGCTCCACAGCTTCATTTCCAATATTCCCTTGTGCAGAGTTGACGATTTCCGACAATAATTCATACTTTTTCCTCGCTATATTGTTTACTTGCAGTAAGCCAAAGAAATCTTCGCTTTCCACGCTAGAACTCAATAAATATTCTAGAGTATACTTCGCAAGTCTTCTATTATGCAAAACGCAAAAAATTTCATACATTAGATTCATAAGCTGTTCGTCACCTTCCTGATATACCAATGACATTATGAAATCATCCAACATCGTATAAAACATTTCTTTTTCAAATTTACTTTTGTCTATGCTACTTCGGTCCGTTTCCTCTATCGTACATTGTAATTCTATAAATTCTGGAATTTCCAACCTGCGTTGCAAAATATGGAAAAATAGAAATCCTCGGTTCCTCAATGCCATGAACCTAAGTAACCTCACGTTCGGCGACAAGTAGTTCAATTCATCGTTAGAATTTGTGCCATTTTGTATATTTCTAATGTAAGCTTGTTCTTCATGATAGTGGTTAGATAAGATGTCTAATCTGAAAAGGGTCTCATACTCAGTATACGCCCTCTTATAGTCCCCTATTCTTTGTGAATGAATTGCTTTCTGATAAAGTGTGAACGCTTCTTCTACTTGGAGTTCCCTTGAATATTCCTCCTGTAAATCCTTTTTTGAGCCTGAATAGTCGGAAGAATTTATTGGTAAAAAAGATGACTATGTATTGTTAGTTCATATCCTAAAAGTTGATGTTTTCTCATTACCAACATACCATCTCATCAGCTATTGAAGTTCTGTTCCTATAATTTGCACAATCTTATTGTTAGGTAAAACGAATTAAAAATAAAAATTAAAAAAAAAAAAAAAAATTATACATATAGCTGCAATATCAGTTACAGTTGAGATTATCCTTGTCGAAGTATACTTTAGATTATCTAAGAACTTAAATACATTATTAGAAAATATGTATTACTATATACAAACATGCAGGGCCTTTTGAGTGGTGTTTTTTTCCCACCAATTCTATTTTAAGCCTTCCAAATCAATCCATTTCTCTATTTTTTACGTACTATGTCAAATAGCAAAAAAAAATTTTCAAGGTTCCTGTAACGTACTATTCTGTTCCGATTTCTCACAGATAAATATATCACCCTTTTTCTCCTTTTGCATCAGCTTCCGAACCTCTTTCTCTCGCTTTTCTTCTTTCAAAATTTTGCGACCGTAGAATAGATACCATATTATTTGACTAGTATATATCCCAGTCTCCAAAGCGATCACAATTATGTAAAGTGCCATACTCATACCGTCAATAGTGCCAACTATGATACTTATTAAGGAGAACACTGCTCCCGCGGTGTCCATGCCCAAGAAAAAGAAATTGATACCAACGACACGTCCTTTCCTCTTAGCTAACTCGAAATAAGGAGGTATCAAACCGAGACCTAACAATACACTTGCTATGATACCAAAAACTAACATAGGCCAATGAGTTCCGTGCTCATAAACAGGTTTTAGCCACAAAATGAAACCAACCTCAAGTCCTACTGAGATCAGTACAAAAGATGAAACCAAGATTAGAACTTTTATCTTCTGCATTTGGACGGGTGGAAAATACAAAGCTTGAGCCCAGGTTATCAAACTGAAGAAAGTAAAAAGTTGAGGCTGTATTTGTAAAGGAATAGACTCTTCACTTCCGATAAAATAAATGGAAAAAGGGATTCCACTTGCTGCCCAGAGAAACATCATTAGAGGCGGCAAGCCCTCACAGTTCTTCTTGATAAAGTTTCTAATTACCTGGGGAACTAATTGAACACACCATAAAACTGTTCCTATCGTCCCTAATACATTCACCGCAACTTCATTACCCATTATAAAGTACTACCGCCAAAAATTTTAGCATGCTCATGCTATATATATAAGAATGGGCTGGGTTATATTTGTCCTTGTAGATTACATAAAAATTGCGCCAAGATTTATCAATTAGAAGCGCAAAAACATGCGAGAGAAAAAAAAAAAAACTAAAGCGCGCAAAAAATTTCAATCGCATTCACATCTGTGTACAAGATCCTATAAGCGCAAATGAGTTTTTGCACAATACATCTAGGGCGCAAATCAATATTCCCAAAGGTTTCAGAATCTGCATTTTTACCTATGCGACAAATTATTCGGAATCATACTCGAAATCGTAATCTTCATCTGCTTCGTCGATGTAGTCTCTTTTATCTGAATATTTATGTTCAAGTTCCTCTGTTGAATCCGGATCTGAGGAAGGAAGGTAAGTCGGACATGTTTGCGAGGGCTGCTCTTTTCTGTGTAAACTAGTTATGTCTACCTCCTCAAGAGATGGATTACTTGATACACTTGCTGAGTATGATCCATCATTTTCTTTTAAATATACCTTTTTATCTTCATTCATTGCCAAAGTGCTTATGTCAGTTCGGGATTTCCCGAAAGGCACTCCAGACACCTCGTACAGTTCATCGAATATATTGTTTTCTTTGGGACCATAGATAGGTTCATCACTATTAAATGCGGACATCATGCTCTTCGGCTTGCTTGCAACCTCTCCGGAAGGTTCTTGAGACACCTTGCGCAGCTCATCCGTTGCACTGTTTCCTTCGGTGTTATAGAGAGCTTCATCACTATTAAATCCAGATACCATGCTTTTCTGCCCGTTATTATCAAAATTTTCATTTGATCGGAGATCTATTTGTTTACTGCTTACAGCATCAAGGTGAAAAGGACGGATATCAACTTCTCCTGAGAGTGCGGAGTCGACAAAGAAACCCCCTTGTTGTTCCATGAGTTCACTATTATCACTATTCTCAGAATGACTTTCCGAAGCCGACAGATTCTTATAATGTGTGTTCTCGGGACTATTTTTAGAGGTCTCATCGAATTTATCTAATTCTCCATGTTCTTTATTCAACCTTTCATAAATTTTCAATTTAAGTAAGAAGAGCTTCCATGCGCGCAATGCGTTATATTCTTGTGCCTTCCTTCGACTTTCTATCTCTTCCTCTACCAAGTTATCCATTACCAAAATCATGGCCTCTTTATACTGATTATCTATAAGGATACCCCCTTCTTTTGCTTGTGCCGACAGCTTATGACTTTTATTTCTTCCTCTGCCAAAGTCAAAGGACACGATTGCCGTTGCAAAGTCTATCCCTATAATCTTTGCAGCTGTTTGTGCAAGCTTCAAAGAATAAGCACTGTGCCTCGTATCAATCAAATACCCATTCTCGGGTACCATGGTGGGCGTAAAGATTTCCACATTTCCGAAAGTATTCTTCTGGATGTTTCCATCAACGATGGGAGGAGGCATATATAGCTTTGTCTGAAAGTCAGCATAGAGATGTACCATTTCATTATCATCATCGCCATAATCATTGCTATCTGATGCTTCGTCAAAATCCATTCCACCCATTTTTTTATGTTTTCTAGTTTTTAAAGGTTGAACACCAGGTTTCAAAACCCTACCAACATGAAACCAGCCCTTTTGCGACTTCAAAATATGAACGGAAGAACGTTTATAAATTGGAATCGAAACTTCAGACTTGGACAAGCTACCCTTGTTTTTCTGTCTGAAGTAACCACATAAACTTGAAGAATCCTTGGGATAAATAACCTCTGTTTGCTTTAACTGCGATTCAAGAGCATAAAGTGGATGGTTCTTAAAATCCGCCATACTATTGGGAAAACCCTCAGCCAAATCACGATCGTTAAATTCCTTTGCTTCCAAAATATCTAGCTTTGTGTGCTTTGTTTTCCTCAACAGGGAACTGCAGGCTTTCAAAATACTGTTATACCATAGAGCATCTGCATCAGATTTAAAGGGTATTCTCTTTTTGACGGTTTTTGCATTGAAAAACTCGCTGTATCTTCGCGTAATATCCTTAACGCCTCCCAAGCTATCATAAGCTATCACATAGGTTAATTTATTGCGCAAGTCGCTTCCAGGAGGTTCGAATTTAGACTTTTTTCGAATAGGTACCATTTCCATTGTTTTCATCACCATAGGATCAATACTAACCCATTTCTCAGCGAACTTATTCCACACTTCAATCCAAAATACTGGATACATCGAATTCTCAAAATAATGTGGTCTCAGCTTATCTGAGGGCGAACCAGATTCTCTGACTGAAGATAAGTACTTAGCTTTCTGATCGTGCTTTTTAGTCAGACGCTTATTATCTACTCCTTCTCTTACATCTTTTTGAGAACTTTGTTCACTAGAAACCACATGGTGAGGTAGCTTTGAAATGTTAGTAAAATCCGGCACTTGTAAAGAAAATACTAAACGAGCTTCTAAGCCGAGAGAGCGTAATAAGCAAACGAAGCCTTGGGCACCGAGATCTCTAGAGCCTTTCATTTTTATTATAAGATCTCGAAACCTTTTGGCGTCCACATTCCTGAGTCTGCTATGCTGCTCTATTCTTAGTTCATTCCAATTCTTGTAGACGATTCCTTGAGCCCTTACTTTAAATTTGTTAGAATATTCAATAAGCAACATGCGAAGCCCATCCAAGAATTTTCGTGACTTTACATTCGGAGAAAAGCCGGGAGAATTAGCTTGAAGTATCAAATCCATGACGTGAGGAGAAACATGTTGTCTTAATTTCATCTGAAGTCTATAATCATTACACCAGTAATTGCGTAGAGCACCATGTATAATCATCAAAGAAATACAGATTCTGTGCATCAATAGTCTTTGTTCTCTCTCATCTTTCGATATAGTTGTGATCTTCTTTATTTTGCTAGTATCTTTTTCTTCCGTATTGTGTACTACCACATTAAGGATCTCATCTTGAGCACTAGTCGTTTCTTCTGGGGCGGTGTTTCCAAAAGAAGCTTCATTACTTGAAATGTTATCCAATGAAACATCTTCAAATTCTTCAGAGTTGTAGTCGCTTTCTTCCTTGTCGTCTTTCATCTTTTCCTCGGAAGCAACTTCGACATCCACAGGTGAAACTTCATTTCTAATTCTTCTCTTTTTTCTCTGGTTCCTTGGACTTTCTCCTTTATCAGATTGGTTCCTTAATGCGTCTCTCAATAAATGTTTGTAATTGAAATCAGACATTTAAAAACCCATTGCAGCTACGAATCTGTCAATTTTTTTTTTTTTTTTTTCCATATATAATATATATAGATATATAAAAATACTGACAATTCTTAGATAAAAGAAAAGCAATTGGAGACTGAGAAAAAGCGGTGATGTTGATAAGATGAAATCAATACTAGGCCTCTATAGAAGGACTCCATGTAGGGACTACCGTTTCCTTTTGAAGAATTTTTTGAGAACACAAAATACCAGCTCTTCCGCAAATAAATATGACTCTATACTCGACAGAACTTTAGATAAACAGCATCGCCTTTTTTATCACTCATTAGAAAGAGAGCGAATACGATATGGTAAGAGTTATATTGAAATAAGGCCTACTATGAAGTTTTTACTCTTTCAACTTCAAAGAGAATCAGAAGGAAAGGTAGATGACTTAAGACTATCCGAACATTATTTTTCGAATTCCTTTAAATTATGTGACGCATTGGAGCCCTCTGTATTTCACATTTTCTTGTCACTTCATTATATATCACGGGGGTACAAAGATGGCTTAAATGAGAGGCATCAAAGTATGATCGTCTCTCAACGAGAACATGTATCTAAACTTGCTCAAATACTACTTAAAAAAGCTGGAATGAAGAGTGTTTCGAATATTGAAATGATTAAGAAATCAGTGGAAATAAAATCTCAATTGATGGTTGAAGAACTAACTGATCATGTACTCCTTTCATTCAACTATAATAAAGTTAGAGTTCCTACTTTTTTAATTGAAAGTTTGCAATACGGTTTAATATGCTACTTGATAATAATGGGAAATAGCAGCTCAAATACCTCAAGCTCAAAGGAAAAATTAGTTACCTGGATAAAGACTATCTCTGCACCTAATATTACCGTTAGCTGTCAGTCTTTGACGAATGCTTCGGATGTTCCAGCTTTCCTACTTTCGGATATCGTTTTACGCACTCCAATGTCAAGATATGAATTCCACTTGCAAAGTGAAATGTGGAATAAACACATAGCTGACATTGGGATTGCTTATCATAGGAAGTACAAACATTTAAAACTTTGCATTGATAATTTATTATTCTATGCTGTGCAGTATGATCCCAAAGACATTTCTAAAATGTTAGAAAGAACACTTAGTTTTTTCCAAACAGAAGACCATGGTTATAAATTTAAGTTAATTGATCCAGAGCTAATTAATGCAATAATTTGGAGACTCGCTTTGTATAAGTTAGAAAGCTCATCAACAGATCCCAATACTAGCTTCGAAATAATAAGAGCACAAGAAATCCTTGTTAGACATCTTTCCAGGCTAGGGGACCCTGGAATCAAAGTACATTTTAAATTAGATGTCCAGGGATATATGGGAATAATATTAGTAGTCTTTGATATATCCAAAAGCAAAGCAGATAAGTTATTGAAAGTTGCAAGCACGAAAGTACTAAACAAGGAAAAAATGAACATAAAGAAAGAATGCTTTCCTTACTACTTCACAACGGTTTGTATTTCTAAAACTCCTGATCTGTTATTGCATAATTTCAACAGGACAGTTTCTATTTATCCAAACTCAGCCACCCTCTGGTTCGCATTCATAAAAAGGTTTCAAGATATGGGCTTACTCAATGAAAATAGGTCAAAGAAGATCTTGAAAGAATTGGTTAAACGAGACAAAGATATTCTAATCACAAAAAATATCATTTTATTATTGTTGAATTCAATAACATCTTTGAACAGTTTCTTTGAGTTTATTAGCATTTTGCAGAAGGACAAAGGTCGGAAAAGCAAACATTTAATAATGACGCATCGAAGTTCAATTGTATCAAAATACTTGTCTATGATCTACCAGTGTGTTAATTTAGATAAGACCAATACAATTGAAGTATTTAAGTCTCAACGGCATAGATTTCACGAACTATACGACATGCTATGTTTAGATCACCTGGAAAAAAGCGATAAGGTGTTGATCGATGCAAATCCTCTTGAATATGCGAGACTTATTTATCGAAATTGTTTTAGAAAGAAGACGCCACGAGTTGTCGGGATAATGTTAAATGGAGAGGTAAATCAGCAGCCGCTGAAACTCTACGACTTATATAAAGAGGAACTTTTCGTCAAGGGAAATTTAATACCGGACGAAAGTTGCGTCACCTCTTTGCTAAGAGCAGCCATGGCTTGTGATTCTAGAAAGGAGCATCTGTATTATTTATGGGACGGTCTTGACGCATCTTACGTCGCTATTCATGAGTTCAAAACACATGTTATAAAAGCTCTAAATAATGATTCACTATATTTCCCTGAGAATAAAATTTACCCTAATGACGATCTTTGGCAGAGATACATTTCCCTTCTTGCGAAGTACGGTTACCTCATGGAACTTTCGCAAATTATAGAATGGTGGTTTAACTTAAATTTTAAGCCTAAGTTTGCTACTCTATTAATGCTTCTAAGCACTTTCCCTCCCGCTCATAGTGAGAGATACATTAAACACGTTGAAAAGCTAAGGTTTGACAGTTCTAAAACCTTTTTGTCGCATAGAGAAGAGTCCTTGCCTCAAAATAGCAAGGATATCCTGAGATGGCCATGGCCAACTGTAGAAGAATTAAAAAAATTTACAGATGCGAAGAAGCAGACGACTTTGTTAACATGTAAATAGATTGTATACAGAATCCATGATAGACAGTGGAAATAAACCAGAGTCGTTCGCTGTGAAAATTATTTCTGCAACTCCGATAAATTCCGATTAATTTTCTGGACGTTAAGAAATAAAGAGAATATTGAAACCGTAACTTAGTAGAAGAAATATGTCAAGTATACGTTATATTCCAAAGAATAGTCTAAGGTTCGCTCAATTAAGAACTTTTGCTTCAACACTCGGGTGCAAGGGTACTAGAATTGAGACGGATGCTTTCGGTGAAATCGCAGTTGACTCAGAGAAGTACTACGGTGCACAAACTGCTCGCTCGATGCACAACTTCAAGATCGGAGGGAGAGCTGCTAGAATGCCTGAACCTGTCGTCAGGTCTTTTGGTGTCTTAAAAAGGGCAGCGGCTATGACGAACGAGGAGCTTGGTGTCTTAGACCCCAAGATCGCCAAAGCTATTCAGCAAGCTGCTCAAGAAGTTTCGGAAGGAAAATTGGATGAACACTTTCCTTTAGTTGTATTTCAAACAGGTTCTGGTACACAATCTAATATGAATGCAAACGAAGTAGTTTCCAACAGAGCTATTGAGATTCTTGGTGGAGAATTGGGTTCGAAAAAGCCTGTGCATCCCAATGACCATTGTAATATGTCTCAGTCGTCAAACGACACATTCCCAACAGCAATGCACATTGCTGCAGTGTCTGAAATATCCAAGTCGTTGATCCCTTCATTAGTTAAATTACGCGATGCTTTAGGAGCCAAATCCAAAGAGTTCAAGGATATTATTAAGATTGGAAGAACTCACTTGCAGGATGCCACTCCTTTAACATTAGGTCAGGAATTTTCTGGATACACTCAGCAGGTCACAAATGGCATCGAAAGAGTCGAAAGAATTATTCCAAATTTGCTTTATCTTGCTCAAGGTGGTACCGCTGTGGGTACAGGATTGAATACCTACAAAGGATTTGACTCAAAGATTGCTGAAAACGTTGCAAAGCTTACGAACTTACCATTCAAAACTGCCCCTAACAAGTTCGAGGCTTTGGCTGCTCATGATGCGATTGTTGAGGCATCAGGTGCTTTGAATACAGTAGCAGTTTCCCTTTACAAAATTGCAAATGATATTAGATATTTGGGATCTGGTCCAAGGTGCGGTTACGGTGAGTTATCTTTGCCCGAGAATGAGCCTGGCTCTTCCATTATGCCAGGCAAGGTTAACCCTACCCAAAATGAAGCCTTAACAATGGTTGCAACTCAGGTGTTTGGTAATAATTCTGCTATTACCTTTGCTGGTGCTTCTGGACAATTTGAATTAAATGTGTTTAAGCCTGTGATGATTTCTAACTTGTTATCATCCGTTAGATTAATTTCTGATGGCGCGGACTCGTTCAGAGAGCATTGTGTTGAGGGCATCCGTGCTAACAAAGATAACATCTCTAAAATCTTGAAAGAGTCTTTGATGTTGGTGACTGCTTTGAACCCCAGAATTGGTTACGACGCTGCTTCTAAAGTAGCAAAAAATGCGCATAAGAAGGGATTGACTTTAAAGGAATCGGCTTTAGAATTGAACATTTTGAGTGAAGAGGAGTTTGACCAATGGGTCAGACCAGAAAAAATGATTGGCCCAAAGGATATTTAGATTACATATAAGTCTTAAATATATTCCCCATGATTATGAATTATATTCATCAAATTTGTGTCAGTAGTTCAACGCTGCGACTTGAAAATAAACGAGCTGCACACACAAATTCATCTTGAGGAAAAACGTCGCATAGGATGGCACTATAATTTATGCATGCCACTTTCTAAAATATTAGAGAATATAAGCCAAAAAGGCAAAATACCAGAAAGGAATCGTTCTAAGGAATTTGCCGAGAGAACAACTTCTGGTAATGTACAAAGTAGTTTGCGAACGGAAAAAAATGGAGATAAAAAGCAAGACCCCGTTGTGTCAAAGCTAAAAGCCTCAAGGAAAGAAGAGGTAGATAAACTTAAGAATTTGAAAAATCTGACCAGTAAAAGTGATTATGGAACATTACTTGTATCAGATAGAGGTAAAAAGGATGGTATATACGAGAAAAATAATCAAAGCCGGGTGCCTTCAAACGTTGGAGACGATGCCTCTAAGCGACCAGGCAGGAAACTTAAATATAATGAACTAATGAAGAAGGCTTCGAAAATTGACAAAGATAAGCTCCAGATATCAACCCTGAAAAAATCCAAGTCTCCAAATTCTCAGCAAATGGAGCAGCGCAATCAAAATTTACTCTCGAGGATGAATCCCACTCATACGTCTCTCGGGGAAAGAACCAGGAAAGTTCCAAATAAGGAAAATTCGGCAGCTTTGAGGAAAACTAACCAAGATCTTGAAAAACAGAAATTGCCAACTCGGCAGCCTTCTCAAAAGCTTCAGCAAAAATTGAAGGAATTAAGGAAGAGCCAATCGCCTCTGGAAAAAACTACTGGAAGAACTGTAAATAATAGTTATTATGAGGAAGAGGAAGAAGAAGAAGACGATTCTGATTCTTTTATAGCGTCCGACGAAGAAGAGGAAATACGTGGAAAGGAGACAGATCCTGGTTATGATAGAGATGAAATTTGGGCCTTATTCAATAGGGGGAAAAAGAGATCGTACTTTGAAAAAAATGATCTTGATTATGATTCAGCTGATGATATGGAAGCCACAGGAAGTGAAGTCTTAAGAGAAGAAATGAGGTCGAAAAAGAATGCTGAACTCGAAGATCTAAAAGAATTGGAAGAAGAGAAAAGACTAGCCGCATTGAAACGCGCTAAGAAGCTTAACAAAAAAGTTTAGTCTTTTAAGTGGAACTAAATATTGGGGAACTCTTCATTACCTAACAGCTAGCATAAACATATAACATTTGAAATGTCATTCTGACTTTCTTTTTCTTTTTTTTTTTTTTTTTTTTTTTCCTTTTTCTTTTTTTTTTGTTTCGTGCTTTGATTTGTATTTCACGTAAGAATTTATAGATTTAGGAATCACATAAGTTGATGATGGCCGCTAAATGAAAACTTTACGGACTTTAAGAATAAGCTAGAAACATAGAAGTCTCGAAAAAGAATTTATGTCTTTAAAAAATCGACTTCAGTCTATATTATTTGATTCACAATTTGTTGAAGAAACTCAGCACTTGATTGGTCTTCCTTTGGTCGCTAATGAAAGATGTGGCCAATGGTATGTCAGTCCATCAATTCGTGAAGCAAGCTGCTACTTCAAATCCACAGATGGTCATAGGAACGAATGGTCTTTTTCTTTGCGCAGATTGAATCTTCATTTGCTTCCAATCATTGCTCAAAATGGCGGTATTATAATTGTAGATTCTACTAAAGGAAAAAAAATGTCTGATGCTTTGCTGAAAACGATACCTATCTGGTGTGCTGTATTGAATTATATCTTATTCGAAAATGAGTACTATGATGTAAGTGACCAATTTAATTACACAAACGTTGGAGAAGCATTACAATATTTTGCCAAACTTCAGAAGGAGTTGTCTTGGCTAATTGTCCCTGAAGAAGTTGTGTCAGAGCAAGAAAGAGTTCTAATTGTTAAAAGAATAGCTGATCTTGTAACTCGTGTTAAGGATATCGGTTTAATAAACAAGCAGAAATTAAAGGAATACCATATAACTAAACCTTTGGTACCCCAGTGGATTGTACAAGGGAAGACCAATAAAGATAAAAAATTTCTTTCTGTAGACAATTGTATGCCTTCGACTAGTGTTTGCCACAGAATTTTCTGTGTAAATGCTTCCAGGAATACCGAAGACGACAACAGTAGTGAAATCATTTTCACGAATGAAAACCTTAAGAAAAACAAGTCTACTTCTTGGAACTATGTGCAAGGAGCGGGTGATGACCATGAAATGTGGACGAAGGATTTAATTGACTTCAGGCTACATCCCGATTTTTTCTGGAGAAATCTCATAATGCCTGACAACAAAATTTTCATGGACCTTAGAGATCCTGAGACCAGACTTCTATATGACTGGGTGTCCGAAGATATATTGAAAGGAACTATTAAAACTTGTTACATAAACAGGCCCCAAAAAAATGTCACGGAAAGATCTCGTTCCGTCGATGTTACGTGCCTTCGAAATGGTGAATGTGAAATAGGTATCTATTTCGGTGCTATCGTTGATAATTTAAAATACCACGAATTAGTCAATATATGTGGCTGTGGCCGAGTTAATGAAGTCATTATTCTTAGTACTAATTATAAAGTGGTGGGAATGCCTGATAAATCCTTAATTAGAATTAAGCAAGAAAATATTGAGAGCTCAAAGAAAGGATCAAGATTACTAAGAAATTTACTCCCGTTGGTTGAGAAGGAATTCTTAGATACAGGTAATGTGATGGTGCTATGTGACACGGGAAAGGACTTAAGTGTAGGCATAGTATTAGCACTCCTATGTAAACACTTCGACACGTCATGGAAAAAGCTTCCTTCAGCTCCAAAGATCAGTAAAGATTTAATTCGAAAGCATTTGGGAAATTTGTCCGAAATTAGATCAGTAAATCCTAGTAGAAATACCTTGCAAAGTGTAAATTCTTTTTTAATGTAACTCTTTAAATAGTAAGGCATTGAAAAACGAAATTGTTAAAAGTTAGTGCATCTGCACATAATGTGTCGTCAGTATCCGTCCAGATAAATACATTCGTACAAGTGCACTAGAGAATGAGCGATAGAGAAGACACCAGGGCATCAATTGAACCCTTGAACAATTCTAGGCCTACAGGGGGAGAATCTAATAATTCTCAACCCTGTAAGAGGAGAAGAAGAGATGATGAGCAGAATAGTTCCTTTTTTAGAAGAGAGGATACTCCAACAGATGATATTTCATCTGTGTATAATAACGAGAAGAAGGAGGTACCGGCGTGGATGAAAAATGATAAATACGACAAATATGGTTCTCGATCTTCTGTGGTTTCTACGCCTCTAAGAGCAAGATATACCAATACACTGGACGAAAGATATTCAAAATATATGAACAATTCGAGCACCACTACAGAAAGGATTAAAAGAAAAGATAGAGAGAAGGAGTACGAAGATGAGGAAAGCCATGAATGCCGGAACAAAGATTCTAAAGGCGATGATATAGAGGCCGCTCCGTATAACCAAGTTGCTGTCAACAGCGCAGCACACACTAATTATGAGACGTTTAAAAGTTATCTCTCGCATAAGCATAATAAGGACTTGAATAGCATAGTCAAGACGCACTATAATCAAAGAACATATCAATCGAAAGTGCAAGGAAGTCGATCAAAATCACCTATAATTAAGTTGAGAAACTTCAATAATATTATAAAGTATATGCTATTAGGAGATTGGGTTCGCCGCGATGGAGAAGGTGATTCGCCTGTTGTTATCCTAGATATATGCTGTGGAAAAGGTGGTGACTTGAATAAATGTGAATTTGTTTCAGTCGACCAGTACATTGGTGTTGATATATCTGATGCATCAATTAGAGAAGCTTTTTCTAGGTATTCTAGAAATAAAGCGAGATTTATACCCCAACATTCTCAGAGTATAAAACATCGAGATACTAGACGATATAACTTCGAGGCATACTTCGCTACAGGAGATTGCTTCGGAAAGACAATTCCCGATATCTTGGAACCCAATTTTCCTGGCATAATCGATAATTTATTCCCAGTTGACTGTGTTTCTGTACAGTTTTCATTACACTACGCTTTTGAAAATGAAGAAAAGATCAATATACTTTTAACAAACGTTAGTAAGTCTCTCAGACAGGGTGGAACTTTTGTTGGAACAGTGCCTTCATCTGACTTCTTTCGAGAGAAGATTACCTGTCGCGATTACGTGACAAATGGAGACTTCAAGTTTGGAAACGAACTCTATTCCGTCACTTTTCATGAAGAACCACCCGCAGACGGCGTTTTTAGGCCTCCTTTTGGCCACAAATATGAATACTATCTAAAAGACGCAATAGACAATGTGCCTGAATATGTTGTTCCTTTCGAATCTTTCAGAGCATTATGTGAAGAATACGGTATGATTTTGAAGCTAAAGAAGAATTTTGTCGATGTATTCAATCAAAACATTCTGAGGTACTTTAATAAACTAAACAGAAACCTTCTTGAAGGTATAAGAAGGACAGATGGTAAGTATGGGGTGGAGGGCGCAGAAAAAGAAGTCGCCGCATTCTACATAGCTTTCGCTTTTGAAAAGCAATAAAGTAAGTGCGAATAATATTGGTATTACTAAATAGTTCAATTAGGTATAGTACTGTATGTGCATTTATCATTTTTTGTTAGGTTAATAGTGAGAATAAGCCAGGTTAGATTATGGACGAAAAGAGAAACGATAAAGGAAATGATATGGTTTCAGATAACAGTAAGAGACGCCCAGAACTGAATGATGGTCTTTCATCATCTGCATCAGGAAACATAGAAGGAGAAAATATTTCCGATCCCCAGGAAGATCGAATAGGAGAGAAAACGGAGGTCATTGACACAACAAATATCGACAATCGGGAGTCATTTAATTCGCAGGAAAGGAATGAGAGAGAACAAAACACCCCAAGTCCTTTGGGAAAGGAAAAAAAGCTTACACTTCAAGAGAGATTAGCTTTGGCTGCTAGAGGCAAAAAGAAGAACACTCATGGTGGCTCCACAATAGCGTTTTCCCCATCTTCAAATCCCTCGTCGGAGTCGCTTTCGATAGAGAATAATAAAAATAACGACAATATTAATGGGAACTCTACTTCTACAAAGACTGTGACGGCTCAAGAAGCGGATGAATTGCAAAGCAAGTTGGAATTATCCGAGAAGAAGAATAAAGAGTTGAGTGATAATTTAAATCGACTAAGAATGGAAGTTTCGAAGGATGCTAAATCCAAGGATCTCGATAAATTAATTAAGCAGCTTTCTTCTAAAGATGAAACTATATCACAATTGATGAAAGAAGGAGAAGCTCTATCCAAGAAAGAATTGAAACTCAATGATGCAATTAAAAAGCTCAAGAGTCTCAACAATGACCTAGAGAGTTCATTGAGTGATTACGTTTCTAAGTGCGAGGATGCGGAAAAGCTGTCTAAGGAATTGGACAACTTCTTAAGGAGAAACGATTTCAAAAATGTGGAGAGTTTGATGGAGACTCTAACGTCTATGAGAACCCAGATAACACAGTTTAAGCAGGATGAAAAAGACAGGAGAATTTTAGATAAGAAAAATATTGATTTACAGATGTCTTATAATAATTTGGTCACCGAGAATGAGCGGTTATCAAAGGCATTGAACGAAACTAATATCAAAATTGGTATTCTTGAACGACAAAATCTGGTAGAAATTGAATCTAAAGATAAGGAAGTCAAGGATTTGTTAAACGAGCTTTCTTCGTTAAAAGAGGACAATGTTAAAGAAGTCCATCGCTTGGAAAGTAAGATTGAAGAATTAAGACTAGAGAATGAAAAATCCTTGACATTGGGAGTGAATCATGAATCGGAAGATTCTCGTAAAGTTGATTTTGCAGATTTTTCTGCCCTTAGTGATAGTCATCAAGCACTACAACAGCAATATTTGTCTTTGCAAAAAAACTATAGTGACAAAGAAGCTTCTTTTACCAACAAAATCCAAAAGCTATGTGCTCAGATTGAATTTTTAAAAGAATTTAAAAATGCATTGTATAATGACCTTGAGGTTGTGCAAGGAAAGCTTAAGCATGTTGAAAATGAAGAAGAAAAGACGAAAGCAAGCCTTCGGGCAAAGGAAGACGAAATAAGAAACTTACTGCTTGGTGTAGAAGAGGGAAATGTTGAAAGAGATGCGTTGAAGTCTGATATAGAAAAGCTTGAAGAACAAATTCGTCTTTTAAAAGAAAACTTAACGGCGGAGCGAAAAAAATTTAGTTGTCAATTTGAGAGCCATAGTTTACTGAACCCTATACCTATTTTAAACGATAAGATCTTTCCAGAGGACAATATTACGCCAGAATCCCCCAGGAATTTAAATGACGAAAGTTTTGGTGAGGTTAACTTTGGAGAGTCTAGTACAACTCCTGCAATTTCAAGACAACAGTCAGCTCAGTTTTTCAACAATTCCTTGGCCCCCAACCTTGAGTCTAGAGGAGCCTCGTTCTCGAGTAATATGAATTCAAATGAGGCTGGAACTGATTGTAGCACTAGTTCAAAGAACTTATATTCTAGAAGAAGAAATCTATCGACTCTTGTCGATTACGACAAAGGCTACGACAACAGTAACATCCAACTTGTCAGTAAAATGGGTTCTAATGTGAGAAGACAAGAATTAGAACTCTATTCATTAAGAGAGGAAAACAATAAGCTCCTTTCAGAAAAGGAACAGATAAATAGGGAATTGGCATATTATATAAGACAATCCGAAGTTATGGAAGATCTGCGCAAAGAGATTGAGGATTTGAAACATCAGATCGCTGACAGGATTTCTAAGGAGCAGACGTTATTAGAAATTATTGGCGAAAAGACTGAACGAGCCTCCGAACTACAGGCAGATGTTGAAGACCTTAAAGAGTTATGCAAGACCCAGGTTCAACAGATAGTTGAACTTCATGAAAAATTATAGATAATATAGTGTAATAGTATAGCATCATCATTTTGCATGTAGTGCATTCTATATTAAAATTAAAAAAAAAAAAAAATTTTTTTTTTTCCCTGATGAGTGAAGTTCATGATATGAGTTGATGGAGTATGAGTTCCGGTTTCATAGATTACTATAGCCCATTCGTTGCTGAGGCAAGACTAACAGAAGACGTATCAAGGATCAACTTTTATTGGTTTACTACTAATTTTGTTAACCTTAATCATCATGTATCTGTTCCCCTTCTTCATGACAAAAAGATAGTATGTCATTGTTGGGTTCGAAATTCTGAACTAAAAGACAAAATACTCAAAACAAACGAAGGTAATAATACATGTTCTGCTTTGAAAGATGATCTAGGAGAAATATTTTTTGTGACTGCTTTGAATAATGGAGACATTCTTATATTCTCGCCATTGAAAGATGAAGTTATAGAAAGAATCCCTACAAATTATAAATTCATTAGTATAACGAGATCCTTCAGCGGCTCTGATATTATGTTTCTAACACAGCGTAGTCGGAGTTTACAGGAGTTTTCGCTAACTCTTAAAAAAGGAACGAAAAAGTTGTCCTTTGGAGTTGATAAAATTCGGCAAATCAGACCACTTGTAACGGACGCGGACACACATAAACTTATATTGTGCTCGAGCAAGTTATATTTGATGAGAATCACTAACGGGAATGAAATACTGGTCAATGAAATAAAACAGAATGATGAAAATAAATATATTTCGAGTACTAAGCAGCTATCTTTGAATAAAAATTATATTTTGGTTTCAAAAGAGGGCTCTAGTACTATTGATGTTTTTGATATCCGGGATTTGAAAAATAGTTTAACTATTAAAGTGCCTTCTATAATCAATAGTATTGGGTCTGTTGTTAATTCAATCACTTCAACGGAGTACATTGTTGTGGCAACGGATCTTCAAATTCAAGCTTTTGAATTTCCAACTAAGGGTGTAAATCATCCAAAACCAGCATTTGTGATCACTCCATCTGAAACTCATAACAATATTACTTTTGTAAACCTTTTTGAGACCGATGGCGAGCTAATAGTAGCATTTATCGAAAATGATCAGCTCAACTTTTCAATGATCGAATGGAAAAATAAAATGGCACAGTTTATCAGCGTCCCCCCTGTTTTAGGAAAGAGCAGCATTCCTCAGAGGCAGTCGCAACTTTCCAAGGAAAAATCTTTAGTAGAAAATATTTTAAATTTACTTAAAGATAAGAATCTTAATGATGAAGAGTTATTAAAAAATTGCTTTGCTTGTGAAGACGAAGATACTGTCAAGAATGTTATTAGGTTACTACCAATTTCGGAGCTGGATAGAGAAGCACCTGTTTTGCTCTTTGAAAAAATTGGTAAGTGCATTTGTAATCATCCATTATCTCCTTCACCTGCATCGATCTGGTTGAAATGGCTTCTTCTTTTTCACGGAGCACATATAGGAAGAACGTCAGAACAAAATGAGAATTTGCTGGTGTTACAGAAAAAATTAACAGAAGGTATGAAACTCTTACCTCTTTTGTATGGTATACAGGGGAGATTACAATTATTGAAATCTCAGACTGAACTCAGAAATCGGCTGAATATTTTTCATGGAAACAACGGATTTCAGACAAATGAAGATCCTGAGGATATCACCATCATAAATGGGGAAGGTGAATATGGTTCTGACAGAGAACCCGAGAACATAGAGGAATCCGATGAACTTGAGATCGCTTCCTAGGTGCCACGATATTAATCTAGCATTAGTTCATAGATAAATTTTTATAGATCTAATAATACTTTGAAGAAGGATTGAGTTTGGCTGTTATCGGATAAGTCGCTTATAAACCTTAAAATGCGAGGATTCGTTCTCCCACTAGTTACATTTAATCCTTGTTATTTAACGGCTGATCTAGTTGTTAACTTATTCCTAAGTTCTTGTTAGCTATTAAGACCTAAATACTTATCTAGATACCTCTTACAATACAAGATAGCTTTTTTACTGGATAATTCATCTCACTTGGAGACCTTTATTATATACTTTCTATTGTTTCTCCTTGAGTTTGTTTTGTTTACTCTCATCATTATCCTGATTTACATCTAACTCTGTAGCTCAAATTCTTTCATTTTCTTAGTTATACTCATTTAATAGAAGTTTCGCGCGGGTAGTTTAGTGGTAAAATCCAGCGTTCCCATTGCTGGGCCCCGGGTTCGATTCCCGGCTCGCGCATTTTTTTTCCCTTTTGTTTTGCTTTTTTTTTTTTTTTCCTTTTTTTGGAGAAGAGATGCGATGATATTTTTATCTTACAGACTTGAAGCCTAAGTCTAGTGCAAAATGAATGCGGAGCTATTGCACCAGTGCTTTGCCGCTACCTTGGAAAGCGACAGGAGAATTAGGGAACAAGCGGAACAACAACTTAAACAGATTGCACTGTCGCCAGGTTTTTTTGGCGCTTGCCTAGATGTCATCTCTGACAATACCGCTACCCCTAGTCCAGTAAGAAAGGCAACTGCACTTTACTTTAAGAATCGAATTGTAAGTTTCTGGAGCTCTGAGGATTCCAATAAAATAGATGATGATGAGAAACCACTTATAAAGGAGCGCTTAATACCTGCATTGACTTTTAATGATCATGGTACGAGACAACAATTAATTCCTGTTCTAAGAGTATTGATTTCGTATGAATTCCCACAACGTTGGCCTTTACTTTTACCAGTCACGTTAGAACTCTGTCAACAAGTCTCCCGTAGTGAAAATTCAATCGAGAAGTTGTCGCAAGTATATTGTGGGTTGTTGTGTTTCAGTGAAATTTGTAGAAAATTTAGATGGGTCACTAATGAAGACAGAAAAAATGAGTTAGATGGGATAATCACAGAAGTTTTTCCGCATATTCTAGAGATCGGTAATTCTATTGTAGCGAGCTTCGATGTAATAGATGAAATGTTGGCAGAGATGTTGAAGCTTATATTGAAAGCGTATAAATTCGTCACTTACTATGATCTTCCTTTGCCATTGCAGGATTTTGCTTCTTTTAAAGGCTGGGCAGAGTTTCATGGATCGGTATTGAACATGCTACCACCTGCATATGTTTTAGACGGTACTTTGACAGAAGATGAAAGAGTATACTTGCAAATTTCTAAATGCTATAAATGGTCGATAGCGAATTTGTACCGATTATTTACTCGATATGCATCTGATAACTTGTCTAGGAAGTTCTCCTATGTTGATTTTCAGCAAGCGTTCTGCGAGAACTTCTTGCCTCATTTAATACCTAACATATTAGGAATTATTGAACAATGGTGTACTAATTCTAGATGGATAGGGTCTACAACAATGTATTACTTGTTGCAATTTTTAAGTCATTGTGTGACGCAGAAAACAAGTTGGCCGTTATTAAAACCTTATTTTGAAAACTTAGTGTCGCATCTAATCTTTCCTTTGCTAATCTCTTCAGATCGTGATTTAGAAGTGTTTGAAGATGATCCGCAAGAATACATTCATTCAAACCTTGATATTTATCCAGAAATAGATAAACCTGATACTGCGGCTTTAGGGCTCTTAGTAACATTAATTGATAAGAGGAGGAATTTAACGCTAGATCCTGTTGTTGCATTCACTTACAACAAGCTTACTTCATTACAAGAATTCCCCGAAACCGTCGAAACTTCTAAAGAAAAGGAAGGAGCTCTTAGAGTCCTCAGTGGAATAGCACATTATCTTCTTCTTCCGGAATCCGCATACTTCGGCCAGATGGAAGATTTTATGATCAATCTGGTATTCCCGAATCTAACATCAAATTTCGGATTTTTGAAAGCAAGGACTTTGGAGGTGGTTCTGCATTTTCCTGACCTCGATTTTAAAAGAGAGGAAAGTTTAATAATGTTAAAGAAAGGTATATTGGACACTTTTGTATCTTCAGATAAAGAATATGTTGGCTTGCCTGTTATGTTAGAGTGTGCTCTTGCAATACAATCCTTTATGCATTTGGAACCCTTTAAAGAAGCTATGACCCCTAATATTGTACCTGTTATGTCTAACTTGTTAAGGTTGTCTGAGCAGATTGATAGTGACGCTTTATCAATGGTTATGCAAGAGTGTGTCGAAACTTTTTCAGAACAATTGCAGCCTTTTGGCATGGAATTAATGAGCAAATTAGTGGAACAATTCATGAAACTAGCCCCGGAAATAAGGGACGCGTCATTGATTGATGTTGATGATTTCAATGACACCTACGAAGATCAGAGTGATAAGGTCATGGCTGCTATAGGATTCTTAAATACTATGATAACTGTTATGTTGTCTTTTGAAAATTCGATCGAAACCTGCATGAAATTAGAACAAATCTTCTCACCTGCCTTGCAGTTTATCTTGGAAAATGAACTCGAAGATTTTCTCACAGAAGCCGGTGAACTAATGGAAAATTCGACTTTCCTTACCCGCTCGATCAGTCCTACAATGTGGAAGAATTTTCAGCAGCTTTACCGGGCTTTTGAAGATGGCATGGCTTTGATGTATATTGAAGAACTAAGCCAGTGTCTTCACAATTTTTTAGTTTATGGCCAAGAAGACGTGCGGATGTCTCCTGAACTAGCAGGATTGTTCTATTCGATAATCAATATAATAATAGAAGAAGAGGATGGCCAAGTAGGATACAACGACCTCGTGTTTGCACTTGAATTGAGCCAGACTTTTGTTTTAAGTTTGCGTGAAAATTCATCGATATACCTAGAAAGTATTATTACAAAAGGAGTTACAATTTCGCAGCTTATAGAGAAGGAATCCCCAAACATTCATAACAAAAACAATTCCTTAAATGTCAACGTCAATAATTTAATTGTTGCTTCTATCATTTACAATTTGGACTTGACTCTTTTAATCTTACCTAAAATAGACTACTTGGTGTCATTCTTTGAGAATTGGACTCAAATTATCCCTTCATTGAAAAGAGTATATGACTTGAAATTATCTATTACGGGTCTCATTAAGCTAGCAAGCCATGAAGGTCTTTTAAATTTCGTACCTGAGAATTTTGTCAAAAAAATAGGGCATTCGTTTGCTGTTCTTATGGGACAGCTTCCAAAATCGCTCGAAGCTTTGGAAAGAAAAAGAAAGGCATTTAGCGGTATCGATCAACATTTTGATTTTTCTCTTGAAGAAAATGAATCCCAGGGCGTAAGTCAAGATTTCCAAAGAGCTCTTTCTGAAGGATTTTATGACAAAGATGACGATACGCTAGCTGAAGATCCATTAGCAACTACACCTTTGGATGGTGTAGATGTCTTTCAACTTTTTAAAGAGTTCACTACATCCTTAACTTCAACAGATAATAGGTATGCTTTGGTCTTCGGTGACCTAGATGCCTCTGAAAAAGCTACTTTAATAAGTATTTTTAATATGACCCACTAGAAGGGAGTGTCTGGTGGCTAGTTTAAAAGGATGTATATAGTCATGGGTTATATAATAGAGGTATAGATATGCATCAACAAAAATGGTCACATGATTTATCAAGATATGCCTTATCAGGTGTGGCATAATTGATCATAAGAAACAGAGATCAGTTGGCAAGAGAAAGGGCAAACTGAAAGAATTGTGCTAAGTTGTGCCTAATGAGAGATTTACACATTCAAAGCGAAACGCTTGCGAATAGACCAAAGCTTGGGACGTTATCTTGTGTATCATTAATTGTCAACAAAATTATAGGAACAGGAATTTTTCTGGTCCCTGCTATAGTATTGAAGTATTGTAGCGGTAGTATTGCCTTATCGCTAATATTATGGGCAGCTGGAGCCATTATTTCACTATGCGGTCTATATGTTTACGTGGAATTTGCGTTGAACTTACCCTTCACCAACGGAGGAGAAAAGAATTACTTGAGACGTGTGTATAGAAATCCCAGGGGATTAGTAGGATGCATATATTCATTCTACGTTGGGATATTGGGGTTTAGTGCTGGGAATTCTTACGCATTTGGTAAGTATACGGTATATGCTTTCGGGGGTAAAGATTTAGGAAGCGAAAACGACAGGAAGGTCACACTCGTTGCCATATTATGCATAACATGCTGCATAGCACTTCATATAATACATCCGCATAATGGCAGGCGCTTTTTCAATATCTTGGGTTTTTTTAAAATAATAATTTTGCTTTTAATCATATCACTTGGGTGCCTAGCTTTATTTACCAATACACTGGTGAGCAATAACTTCAAAGATAGTTTTTACCTAGAGAGCCAAATGAAACCTAACTTCTACTATTTATCAGTGGCTTCCTTTCAAGTACTATATTCTTACAGAGGATGGGAGAACGTTAATTTCGTTCTTCAGGAAGTAAATAATCCACATTACGTTTTGACAGTCGCCGCTCCTGTTGCATTTCTTTTTACTTCTTTGCTTTACTTATTGGTGATATTGTCCTATCTTATAGTGGTTCCTCGTGAAGAAATAATTGACAGTGGGATATTGGTTGCAGGTGTTTTCTTCAACCGAATTCTAGGGATTAATACGGCTTCTAAATTGCTTCCTCTACTCATTGCTACTTCTAATCTTGGGAATGTTATGGCTGTTTCGTTTACACATTCTTATGTTATTCAGGAGCTAGCAAGAAATAACTATTTGCCATTTTCAAAGTCATTAGAGAAAATTCAATGTGCATTTTTGTTTCATTGGCTAATAACTTTTTTGGCCTTGGTTATCCCACCGTCGACCCAAATATATGAATTTTTGATAAACCTTAGTATGTATCCATCTTCCATAATAATGTTCTTAATCTCGGTAGGTTTATTCTACCTCAAATTCAACCGGAAAAAAGAAAATTGGGGATACCAACACGTTGAGGGCGAATCATGTAGCCCAAGAGATCAAAACGAAGAATGCACGTCTCTCACTCAGGGACAACACATATTCCAGAGGAACTTAATGTTTGATATTTCATCTTCAAGAAGGGAAAGATCGTTTTCTGTGTCATACTTCGTGGTATTTGTTTTTTTGGCTGCCAGCGTGTTTCTTATAACATTTCCATTCGTGCCACCTTATGAAAGTCTGGAGAACACTCTTCCTTATTGGTGTTTTCCTACTGTAGGTGCTAGTGTTTTATTATTGGGAGTAATCTGGTTTTATAGTAGAATGTGGTTGTCGGCTTTTAGTTATAGAATCTTTGGCAGGAGTCATGCTTTTCCCAAGTACGAAGAAGACTATAAAGAATCTTTTTTACCTACTATTGGGATATAGAGATTAATAGATTAATATTCAACTATTTTATTGTAATTAATTCAAAATTATTCTAGGAAAGGGCGTCGTCTGATGTCACTTTAACTTTTTTTTTTTCTTTTTGTTGGTTTTTTTTTTTTGCACCCTTTTCGTGTACTTTCATGATTGTAAACCGAGGAAAGTTTCACAGCTTCCAAAGTGCTTTCCAAGCAGACAAAATGGATCTGTTAGAGCTTTCTAACGGCTCTCTAGATGAGAGTGTATCTTTGCCCTTGAAAAAACAGTACCTCGATAGCAGATATGATTTGGCTTTAAAATTTTTTGTGAATAAAGCTTTTGATAGATCTTACACCATTATCAGAAAATTGTATGAAACGAGCTTTGCCAATTTTGAAAATGGTATCATATCAGAAGAACTTTTTATAAAGATCATAACCCTTTATTTCATAGAAGTCGGACTATTGATTGATAAAGATAATAAGCATGACTTCAAAGTTAGCGAGCAAGAACAGCAAGAAGCGACTTACAACTTGAAGGATAACGTCTTGATAAATAATTTATTGAACGTCTACGGAGGTGGTATCAATTCTATTCCTTCTGAAATATTGTATAACCTTTTTTTGGTATACTGCGTTAATTGGTATCTTTTGTCTGAAAATGCCACCTTTTTAAGACAGAAATACGAGGAATTGTTTTATCATATTGATTATGGTGGGAAGAGAGAGGATTCGTATTTGGGAAAATTGTTTGAATTATATATTTTCGAGGCGCTACCGAACTGTGATGACTATGATGAGGCAGCTAGGGTCATTGAAACTAATCCGCTATCTCGGAAGGATAGAGATCGCTATCTCAAAAATTTAGAAAAAGTCAAATCGAAACGAGAGATGCAACGTCGGATCGAAGAGAATAGAAGAAAGGAGCGTGAACAGGATATGAAGCACAAAATGATACAGGAGGCAAAACAAAGGGAAGAGAGGGATCAACAACATTTTAAATCACTTAAGAGTTTGAGTGAAGAACAAAACAAGAAAAATTCTGGCCCTGGAAAAAGAAGTATTGATACTAGGAATAAAGCCAATATTGAAAATATAAAAGATAAATTTTTCTATATAACTCTATTATGCAAGGACTACTTGAAGAATAATTCACCTCTTATTATTGTTATATTGCTCCTTTTCGCGGGATCAAGATTTCTAGGCATTCGAAGGGCCGAGGTGATTGAAAAATTGAAAAGAACATTAACAATGGCATTCAAGATCAGCTATCTATAGTCATATCATAAAAATAATGGGATGTCAGAATTTTCGCCATTATGACTTGAGGAAGCATCAGAATATTGATTCCGGACATTATTATTATTAGCCTTATTTTGTTTGCGGAAAATGTCGTACGAGAGACCTTTGGGGGAAGCAGGAACACAATCTAAATCTTCGTATTGACTGATATCAATCTCTCGCGAATCTACTTTCTCTTTTCTTTGCCTCTTGCCATAATCCTTTATATATTCATAAGTTTCGTCTTCAAATACATTAGTGAAGTCAAAAATTTGATGTCCTTCATGTTCATTAACATCATAATTGTCGCCAGAACATGTTTCTAGGAGGTGAAAACTGATAATTGTTCCCGAGTGATCAGGTGAATTTTTACACATTATTTGTACCGACATGACTCCGCTAGAATCTTTCATTAGTTTGCATTTATGTGAGATCTTAACTGATCTGAAGATTTTAGAAAAAATGGAATAGTCAAAGCGAGCAGTCTTGGATGAATTGATTGGAACGAGACCCTTTTCCGTGTTAGCATAAACATCGAGTTGTTCTAATATAGTCTTTTCTCTAGGGAAAAGTAATTTCAGATATCCAATTGTGCCCTTAGATATGAAAGCTAACTGTCTCTCACTATATGCTTGTGTCTGAGAATTTATACTATCTTTTCCGGCTTCCTTAGAACCCAATTTCTTCCATCTATTGGATGTCTGAATATATATTTCTTCTGTACCAATATGTTGTAGGTCTTTTAACAAAATAGCAAATACGTCACTTTTCATGATTGTTTGAAATTGTAGCTCGGAATGATTTAACAATAGACCACTTCCGGCTACATTACTATTATCTGGATCATCTAGATCGTACGGGTATTGCAAGTCTGTGCAAAAAGTGTAGAATTCAATTTTTTCACTCATTAAATTATCTTCGAATTCCACGATCAACGGATTACCTTCGCCATTGTAAGTTATATAGCAGGTTAGGGAGTCATTGTTGGGATCAAGGCTTTTAGAATTTGAAGATTTAAGTTTTGCCTTTGTTAACATGGAAGCGCACACTGCACTAAAAGCCTCACTAATTAGACCGATATCAATACCAAATTTTAATTCTGCTATTTCATTGGAAAGTTCCTTTTCACTATAGAAATTGTAGGTTGTAAAAAGAGCTTCGTCGAGACTTAAATGGACGCTGCAAATATGATTGTATTCTGAATATATTATGATTTGTTCTGGTCGTATTATCATCAAACCCTGTGAACTTACTGGTGTAACGCAAGCAAAGATCTCTGCTAGAAATGTTATTTGGTTTGTCGATGCAGTGAAAGTATACGGGGATATCCTGTTTGTACCATTATCCATGCCTTAGGAGGTAATTTCTATGATGCGTTCTAACGATGTTATATAACATCTTAGAATTACTCTCTGCGAGCGAAACCATTCGCACGTTCGCGTAGCACATTATTAAAAATAAACTATGGAACACTTGAAGAAAAAAAAAAAAAAAAAAAAAAAAAGCAGCTCTACTAATAGGAAAAAGCTATGTTAAATATGGAGAGTGATAAGAAGTACCCACAAAAATAGTAGGGGACATTTTACCCGAACCTAAAGGACAGATATATAATTATCAATTCTATTTCTCTGGTTTTGGGTAATGCACTCCGCTATCCAAGTAATGTTTCTCACTTCTTGTTCTTTGACTCTCAACCAACCCCATATCGTAGAGAATGTGAATTGCTGAGTAAAAATATCCTTGCAATACGTCATTTCTAAATGATAGAACCAGTCTTCTATACCTCGCGAATCCTCTGATTCCTGGTCTGAAAAAAATCCAGCGTACTCAGGAACATTTTGAAGGATACCCCTTAATTGTTCGACATCTTCGATCTCAGCCAACTCGTTATGGTAATTTGGATATAATTTCCCGTATGAAGGAAACAAGGACAACTTTTGTTCTGCCGATAAGTCGGGATTATTCAAGGAATTGAGTGATATGTTAATGACACGTTTATCAGAATCCAAACGTAACAAATTAGTCATTATGTCCTTATCGCTTATAGCAAGATTCACCTCGACAAATTGAACAAAACTTTCTAAGTAGTTTTTGTACAAACGATTTCTAATTATCTCAATATTAAGGTCATCTAAGTCCTCAATAGATAAACAGTTTTTGAAAAAAGGAGCTAATGGCGTATCAATGAGCACAGTATTATACAAGCTCTCCATATCTGTCGCCACAGACAATGTTGGCAACGTCTCAAAAAAACCCAATGGATTACATTTTGCTAATATTTCTGTGCTATTTCTCTCATGCAAAGTACCTGTAATCATCAACGAAACATTGTCTATCATGTACCCGAAACTAATATAGTCCAATATCTTGGTTAAGGTTCCTGAAGACTGCATTTTCAAGTAATTAAATTGTTGATACAATTTCTTCGACAAGTTTTCCTGTATTACAGATGTTGTCAACTTGCCACCATAGGAAGCCAAGAAATTACCATAATCCGTAGCTGACAATTGAAGCTTCAAATCCTCTAAGTTGTCGCATTGTGTCAAATTAACGTACTGACTCTTATTTAATAGTCCATTTATGTATCCTCTAGTTACAGCCTCTACGTAACCATTATTGATATTGAAAAAAACCTCCTCCATTTGACTCTTACCGTGTTTATTCTTCAATGCCGTTCACCTTAAAGGATTAAATACGAAGTAGCGTCGTTGGTGCAAACTGTAAAATAAAGTGGCAGAATAAACTGTAAAATGTCTTTTACTATTTTGCCCAGAGCACTGCTTATCGAAAAATAAGGCCTTGAAGCTACTAGACCATGTCAGAAATATTATTAGAAACCCTAATAAAAGATCTAAATGAGGAGCAGATAAAATATCTAAATTCTAAATCGGAAGTGAGGCAATCATGTAATGAGTATTTACATGATTTATTCAGCAACCATGATCTATTAAGTATAGATTCTTATACGACTACGACGGTTAAAGATAAGAAAGAGCAGACACTAGCGGAGGAAATAGCGGAATTGGGGCTTAGTCAAAGGAAATTGGGCCAAATATTGGGGGACTTGTCGAATAAGAATAGGAATCTCATTATCCAGCTGCGTAGAAATTTGTCTTTAGTTAATGATACGATTTGTTCACAAATTGAGAGAGAAATAAATACAACGGGGAAAATAATAACCCAAGAATTGCATACAAAAAGTGAACATCATTCGAGCAATATATTCCAGAATTTGAGTGGCGATGGTGTAAGAAAATCAATTAGTACGAATAAGTTAATTCTATGTAATGTTGACTCCGTTTTGGATTTCTTAGAGTTACCGGCGCTTTGCAAATTCTGTGTGTTACAAGGAAATTACCAGGAAGCATTAGAAGTATCTATCTTGGCCGAGGGACTCCTGTTGAGGTTTCCAAAATTTGAGATATTTCGAAAAATTTATGAGCAGACCCAGAACGAAATCGCTCTAATGATGAAACGCCTTATAAAGCTACTTAATGCTGATTTGAAACAACATACTATCTCCAAAATTTTTCAGACTTTGAATAGGCTTGAATTTTTTGCATCCGATACTTCGAACTCTTCCGAAGTATTCTCCATTGTTGATAGCTCACAATCGCGTCCTCAAAAGGACAAATTTTTAAAACTTGCATTTTTGAACGGTCGATTTAAATTTATAACTAGTGAGGTAGAAAATTTGTCACCTTTTCTCAAGTTCAACAAGGTAACCTACTTGAAGCGCTACATTGAAATATATCGGGAGCATATTTTTGGTTCGCTATCTATATACCATTCATTGTTTGCTACACCTGTGGTAAGTCTGAAGCACCAAGAAGTAAATAGCATTGATCAATATTTGACTAGCGAGTTTGTCAGGAAATTGGCCACTTTGCTTTCTGACGACTTAGTAAAACTTCTTCCCCAGATCAGGAACAATCAACACGATTCACTTGACAGTAGGATACAAGTAGATGGTTTGGTGTTACAAATTATTTATCTATGCAAGTCTTTGTTGAAATATAACCAAGACTTTGAAAATATTTTACTAGGTCGTTTGGTCTATGCCAATGAGCCAATTCTTGCAGAAAAAGAGTGGCTCACTAATTTGGGAAAAGTAAAAAAAATTAGATCATGACTTCTATTTGTAATTATAATTAAGTTCTTATTTATACATTAGGAGAATTAAATTGAGATAGGGTCGCATTTCAAGATAGCTTATTTAATCCGAACAAGAACCCAAGTTCTTGTCTGCCCAATTGACTTACTGATTTCAAACCTTTCTCATCTAATGCTCCACTTACTATCTCTTTCTTCTCGTTTTGCAAAGCTATAATACGACGTTCAACGGTATCTTCTATTAATAATCGATGTACGTAAACTTCTTTATGCTGCCCTATTCTATGAGTTCTGTCCATTGCCTGTTCTTCCACGTAGGGATTCCAGAAAGGATCCATAATAATAACTTGAGATGCACATGTCAACGTTAGGCCAACGTTTCCAGCACGTAAAGAAAGAAGCAAAATTTTTTCCTCCCCCCGGTAAAATTGTCTAATCGCAGCATTTTTGTTCTCCACAGACATACTCCCATCGTACCTTAGATAAGGAATTCCATGACGCTGCAAAAATAAGTCCAAAATGTCGAATAGGCTAACAAACTGAGAAAAAACGATAACCTTTTCATCCGGCCGCGTCTGAAAAATCCTTTTGATGAGATCTAGACATTTTTCAATTTTAGCTGACGTCGGAAGATTATTATCATTTTGCTTGATGAGCAGTTGGAGTTTTTGTTTATTATCAACAAGTTTTTCATCTTCTAAATGAGAATATTGCTCCTCGATAGCTTGCTGTGACAACTTTTGATATTGGATTTTATAAAACACATCAAAATCAATAACATGATCCTTTCGTACTGGCCGCGAACAGAAATAACACGAAGCCAACTTTGAAGTATCCTCAGTGAAAATTTCATACTTTTGGAAAAATATGTCGATGCAATCAATGCACATCATGTGTCCACAACCGGGGAAAATAATGACACTGTCAAAACTAAAAACATCATAGCATATAGGACAGGTGAATAGAGTGTCACTTTTTTCTTTGTTTCTATCATTCCCTTGTTCGATTTCTTGTCGAAGGCGTCGTACAACATCCTCGCTAAAGGAAAGAACAAGCTTATACATGACACGCCAATTATTTTTACGCCTGGACAAGTTCTTGTCAACGAGAGACTTAATTTGTCCCAAATCTGCAAGAAATCCGTGACAGCAAGCCTGTCGAAGTCTAAGAAGTAATGTCAAAATTCCCGAGGTAGTTCCCATTTGGTTGCTTGTCAACAATGTCTTCGCCTTCGATTGTATACCCTTTTCAACCTCCTTGTAATAAGTATATTCTTTGTTTTGCATAGTGATTATATCATCTAGTACGTGTTTGGGAGGTAAGGATAAAATTGGTTTTCCATCAATCATCGAATCTTTTGAGCGCCGTAACAAGATCGCCCTGAATAAAGCTCTAAGTTTCTGCATACTTTTCTCTCTGGCATAGTCTCCATATGCTGTACTTTTTCTTAAGGGTAACAGAATTTCAGACCTAAATTTATATTCATTATTATAAGGCTGAATTCTCAAAAATCTTAGTATGGGATATAATTCGTCTATATTGTTTTGAATAGGAGTTCCCGAAAGGCAATGACGGTAGCAACCACGTAAGGAATACAGAGCTTTTGATGCTACAGACACTTTGTTTTTTATATTTTGTGCTTCATCAAGGAATATGCGATAAAATACTGCTTCCGATGAAAAAAAAGGGGATACGTAGTTAACACCACCTCTTTCATAGTCTGGGATCGCATTTTGGTTTTTCCCAGTACTGTACTCGAGAGTCTCTTTGTAATGTTTTTTCCACTCAGAAGATAACGTTCCATATGATGTTAGTATAACATCATACTTCTTCATTTGGCCGTAAGTTGAGAGATTTCTTTTTTCCACTCCATGATATATTCCAATTTTCAAATTAGCACTTGGCTTGATTTTTGAGTCTATTTCACTACTCCATTGTCTTAACAAAGACACGGGTGTTACTATTAAAGTTGTTTTATGGCTTTCGTCACTAGAAGCTCTGGATACAATCAAGGCTATCGCCTGAATTGTTTTTCCCAAACCCATACTATCTGCTAATATGGATCCCCTCGAATTTGATTCTTCCATTCTGACGAGCCATGAAAGTCCTATTTGCTGGTGTTTTAAAAGCCTCACTGCCATGTTTCCAGGGGTATCTACAAGTTCTTTGGCATCAGTGTCGTCCGATCTTATATTGTTCAATAGATTTTGAATTTGTTGTTCGTCATTTCCAGAAGACAAATAATAAGAATTAAGGTCATGATAGTCTGATCCTATATCAACTACTTCACTTGCAATCCCAGTTCTTCGATTATCTTGATATACTTCTTTCACTCCCAGACCAATTTTACCAATCTCCGAACGAATTTGGCGAATCCTGACGGTTAACGAGGACAAACGATTCGAAATTAATTTTAGAGTTTCAACACACTCCTCCTTCTTTCGATTGTAGATATGATTCAGATGTTGGATGTCGGTTATTTTCTCTTTGACAAGTATTGTTGCTTCCACATCTTGATTTTCCCTTAAATATTCATTCATTATCCTCGTCTTTAAATCAGATATATAATTCTCAGTTTCGCTTATCAATCGAAGATATTTCGTATATTCATTTGCTGCTTCTTCATGTTTCCTTAGTAAATCTCGCTTCTCTTGCATGACGACATCAAGTCTTCGTCGGGTTCTTTCAAGACCTAGCTCATCCATAGTAGTACGGTCTGCTGCAGTGAAATGGGGGACTGGCACAGGTTGATTAAAAATTTTAACCAAATTATCGTTTTCTGAATGTGTTGTGTCTCGAGCTTCTGTTGAAAAGTTACTAACCTCTGGCAAAACAGAAGAATTCGACGCGATAGAGTCAAAACTATCATCATCATTTTTAGAATCCACATTCATAGTGTTTTCTATTCTTTGACTGAAAGAGTCGTTCTTGAAGTTCCCTGCTTCAGGCACTTCTTTTGCCTCCAATATTTGAATCTCATCGTCGGAAGATTCCTTAGCCGATTCTTCTTCCTCACTGGTCAAAATTATCACCTCGCTATCTCGGGACTGAGGATCTCTTCTTGCTTGTTTTTCTTTTGACCATCTTTCAACTTTATCTGTCATCGGTGTTCCTCCATCTGAATGAAAGCTATCCAAGCTTGTATCCTGTTTCGAATATGCTGGTGGCTTCCTAAGTTCTTTATGTCTGAACAAAGAGTCTAGACGTTGCTTTTTCGGATAAGGAGATTTCTGTGATATATCTTGTAAATTAAAACTCCCATTAATATCATTAATATGGTCTCCTTCTATCACTCTTTTTTGGTCGTCAATATTATCTATGTCCGGATAATAATGAGGAGCGTTATTATAAATCGGATCAAATTTGGATAAGGAAGATATGTCGCCATCAAAATCTGACATATTTATGCCGATTTTAAAATAGGATCCTCTATTTTCTTAGTTATATATGCCTTTTATTGTTGATTGAAAATAACAGATTCATAACATTTAACTGAAAAAAAAAAAAAAAAAATAGCTTTCTAGGAAGGCTTGCAAAGGTAAAAAGTGAACATTCACAAAGAAGGAAGAGACGAAGTCAGCAAAGTCTTTTTCATGGCCCATGTGGATTCAACAGTTCCATTTAAATGAACGGAAATTTTGTGATTTCAGCTACGCTTCATATGTTACTACAGTTTCTTGGTGAGGCGGTAGAAATCAACGATCGCAATCTGTGGTAAAAATTATATTTCAGAAGAGCTACAGTATTGTTGGGTACGACGCGAATACATGGGACATTCTATAAGATGTCTAAAAAACTGTATATCCGCATTAACTGATATTCTTTTGATAAAGAGTATCTTCACTAGACAAGAAAACACATTCCTTAATCTTGAAATGTAGGTTGTTGCTTATCTTAATTGGTCAGATTATTCTGATAGCTGTTTTCGAACAAGAGTTTGATACACTTAAAATGAGAATTAATTTGAAATCGTCCTGAAAAGAATGTGTCTTCCTCATGAAATATCGATAAGATAAAGTGATGTACAAGAGTAACAACGACAAAAAAAAAAAAAAAAAAAAAAAAAAAAAAAAAAAAAAAAAAAAAAAAAAAAAAAAAAAAAAAAAAAAAAAAAAAAAAAAAAAAAAAAAAAAAAAAAAAAAAAAAAAAAAAAAGGGTAAATAGAGATAAAGAACGAAATACGCAATGAATCAGGTTAAATATGTCCCTCTTTCTCAATCGCAAGAACAGCAAGCTCAATTAAAAATCAACCATGATACAGATAATCGCTATGAAGCTTTCTTTATTCGGATTAATATCAAATGAATTGTCCCCGTGATCTCCACATCAACTTTTTTTCTACTTTTGTCTTGTACTATTTTTGCCTTTGTAATTACTAATATATAATTACTAATTTATATGTGCTTTAAGTGCGTACTTGCACATATAAATAGATTTGATCAGTTTCGAAGTAGGAGTCCGCAATGACCGCAATCCCTCATAGTACGGTGGCAGCCGTATTGGATAAAGAAGCTGGGGCTTTAGTGGTAAGAGACATTCCAGTTGCATCTATTTATGAAGATGAGATTCTAATAGCTGCGAAAGCTTGTTCTGTGAAAGCAGTTGATAATTACCACATAGATTATAGTTGGGCACCAGATGGATCTGTCTTTGGAACACGTGTCAGTGGATACGTCGTCAAAGTAGGAGAAAGTGTTACCAGGTTCAAACCGGGTGATTATGTGGCTAGTTTTATTCATGGTGGAGATTTCACTTCACCTGCGAAAGGTGCCTACTCCAAACTAGCAATAACACAAGAAATCTATTCAATAAAATTAGATCATCTTGAGCAGAGCACAATAGACCACATTCCTTATGGGAAGGTAACGACTTATGAGGGAGCGAGTGAGTTGGTTGGTACGCTAGTTACAATTGGTATTAGTCTTTACAAAACGCTAGGTGGTTCATTTGAGAATCCTCAGAATAAATCTTTCTTAATCTATGGGGGGTCCACATCTACAGGTTTAGTTGCAGCCAAGTTTGCTAAGCTATTCGGATGGAGGGTTATTTCAGTGGCATCAAGAAAGAACCAAGATTTAGTAAAGCATTTCGGCGCGGACTATTTTGTTGACTATCATGACCAAGATTTTGTGGAACAAATTAAGACTATTGATTCGGATATAACTATAGCCTTGCACGCTGTTGGTGGCGAGTCTACTTTAGGTTTTGTAGTTGATTCTATGTCCACGAGGCTACCCTCCCGGATTGACTCTCTAGTTTGCAGTGATTTCTCCGCCTTTGAGAAGATTAACCCTCAAATATCGTATTCCATGACACGGGCTTTCACGGCAAATGGAAGAGATGTTGTCTATGCAAATGGCCAAGCTTATTCTCCTTTAAGAGGTATGAAAGAAACTACACGAGAATTTCTTCTACGTGCCGAAAAACTTATAAATGATGGTACTCTTGAGCATGTGCCTCTTTGCGTGTGTCCTGGGGGGCTCGAAGGTATTAACTATGCTCTTCAAGTTATAAGAAACCGCGAAGTTAGTGCCGAAAAGTTGGTTATAAGAATTTAATGATTACTATTCGTATTATAGAGTTTTTGTTTTATTTTATTGTTATTCTTTTTTTTTTTTTTTCCGTGAGATCAAAATGATAATGGGGAAGTTGCAGGATTTGCTACTTTGAAGAATACACCTATTTCATATGTTACTTAATTTGCACATTTAAACACTATTACTCTATTGTCAAAGTTTCAATTTATGATGTGTATGATATTATTTTAATATTTATTCTAAATTTAAGTCCCTGCTAGGTTTTGTACTTAAGAATACGCTGACTGTCAACTATAATTCAAGGGTGGTAATTAAAGGATACCATAAAGGGAAGAACTTCACAGCTAGATTACATTCATGTAAGCAGGAAGTAAAAACGTACATTATAGATTGCACACGTTCTTCTTACTTTTTGAGCTTCTCGGAACCTAAGCATCTCTCAATACAATTCTGAAAAAGAGAAGAATAGTCCCTTCCAATTTCCCAATCGCACTCTTTGTAAGACTTATATAGCATTTTTAATAAACCAACTAGATGATTCTTGCGTTTTATATGGGGCAATCTTTCGGCATATGACTTGATTTTGTTTTCATACGTAATGTTGTCATGAAGATGGAAATCATAAAAGGGACCCGACAAACCTCTTGTTAATTCTCTTCTAATTCTCCTTAAGTAGGCGTATCCATTCTCCTTCGCCGGATAATATTCTCCCACGACTCCTTCAAAGTTTACAGATTCGGGTCCATCTAAAGAAAAATTGTACGCAAAAATAACCAAGATAGCACTAGCAATGATGTTTTTTCGGTGTAAATAAGGATCAGCATTCGGATTATACGTGAAGGTAATATCTTCATTAGTAGGAGACAAAAACATTTCACAAAGAAACATATAGGCATGAATGACGGCGATCCTACCATGTGTGCTAGAGGACCAGTCACTTATTCTTTTGGATGCAGTTTCAAAATCCAAATAAGTTAGCTTCACATTAATCCAGCTTGACGCTCCTGCAAAAATAATATAATCACAATGAGGAGTCCTTAAATTTATTTGTGCCATATGATAGAGCGGGAACTTACATCGTGTATCTTCTAATTTCATCATTGAGGGCAAATCAAGCTTGCTTTCAGTAAAAGAAGAAACCGAAAGTTCCTCGGTTCCATTGCAACATCCGGTATCCAATAAAATTGCTTTCCAAGCATAAATTGCGTTAGATATAGTTTCTTTCCAAGAATCTTTAGGGGAACCGCCCTCCAGTGGCGTAAGATGCGAAACTTTTTGTTGCACTTGGAACATAATAGATAAGACACCCGATAGCAATACCTTTTTTCCAAACGAACTGGTGGCTACGTTTTCTCGATTGACAACTCGTTTTAAACTTTCCGAAAAGCTTGATTTTCTAGAAGGCACTATAAAGCCATTCTTCTCTGCATTTTCACACTCCCAAAGACTATCGTCACAAGGAAGAGAAAGTTTGATTTCATGAGCATGTAATCCTACCGTGTGTCCATAAACGGTTGCATTCACATTATCCAAATAAAATGTCAACAAGATTGTCCTTTTAATGGATTCCGCTTCAATCCACTTCTTCCAGAGTTCACTTTTTGTAGCTTGGGCATGGCTGTGTCCTTCGTTACTTTTTAAACCCACATCTTCCAAGATAGAAGAACGTCTAAGGATCTGAATACAAGTATAATGATGTAAGTAGGCCCTTTCATGTAATTCTCTGTTTCCATTAGTGATTTCGTAGATCTCCAAGATCAAAAGCGCTTGTAGCACCCACGTTTTCGCTGGCGGTACACAATCATGGTTAGAGAAGATCAACCATCTTAAGGTTTTCGCGATATCGCGAGCTAAAGCACTGGGACTCTGAAACACTAAGTCATCGTTATCAGTGATACAACCTAACATGCTTGCACCTATCATCACCATAGCCAACAAGAGTAAGGGGTTAGCCTCCGAACTTATGAAGGAGGGCCGATGCAAGATAGGGTACTGAGGATGAAAAATAAGCCAATATATGTCCAAGCAGCGTTCGACATGAAATAAACCAAAGTCTGGATTTGATTCTAGAGAGGGAATATTTTTTAACATTTCCTTCCTCACTTGTTCACAAAGCTTCTTACGTTTACTATTATGAGAAGTCTTTATTGGCATCGTCTCAATAACTTCGAATGAATTTGAAAGGTAAGAATTATGGAGTTCTTTAAAATTTTTTGACGTAAACATACCATCTCTGTTGGGAATGTGATCGTCATATTCTTCGTAAGGTAACCACTGGTTCAAATTAGCTTGCTCAGTCAAAAGGTTCGTGCTATTAGATCTCTTGGAAGCAATTTCGCACTCCATAGTTTGTGTCGATCCTGCAGCAAACTTATCGGTATACACAGGTCTTAGGAAAGAACTCTGCACACCATTGGACATAACTCCACTATTAATTACTTCAATATCCCTATTAAGAGTTTTACAGGAGACATTACTTATCGAAGAAGAGCTTAGCGTCCTGTTTTCTGTCAGCACCGTTGAAGATGAAGTATTTTCTTGGGCACCAGAAGCCGTTGAACTTGCCCCTTCCCTGGACGCCAAGCCTATCTTTTTGTTTACAACTTCCTCACCTAGAGAAAAAAAATCAACGGCTTTTCCGTTCTTTTTTAATTTTGAATCGTTCACTTTATTTTCATCAACGTTCAATAGATAGTCAACCTCAGGCGAAATTCTGACACCGTACAATATTTCATCGTTCACTGTCCTATCCTTAGTTGATTTTTGCGAATTCATTTCAATTTCTTTTCTCCTAAGATGCCTCTTCAAATGTTTCTCTTTAACGTCATTCCTACTAAACCTTTGGTTGCAACCATCCCAATTACAAATATATTTATGACCCTGCGGATCATGATTCCTCTTGTGTCTCGATAAGTGATCTTTCCTACTAAATTGTTTGTCACACAAGTCACAGGTAAAAGTTCCCTGTGCCCTTTTTCTTTTCCCAGTGGATGCTTCTTTGTTATTCATATCATATGTTATACATTATCTGAACAATTTTGGGTTGTCTCTTGATCGCACATTACCTTATGCAGGAGTGTACATTATTCCAAAGCGATATGTATGATCCTGCTTGATTGTCTGCGAGAAATTATACGCACTGTAGTCACCGAAAGGATTACCTTGTTCACTTGCTCAGTTGACCTCATTGTTGGACGGGAAGGTTTCTTCTGGTCCGGAAATAATTTTGCTTTTTTTATTTTGAGGTGGTTTAATTTTTAATTTGACCACCCCCTAATAAACTACAACAAAAATTAGCCAGTCTTTGTGTCTTCAATGTATTTTTTCACAAGTAACAATTCTAGAACCACATCCTGGAACTGTTTTGGTACATTGCCAGATATCATATCAGCCACATTTGGATTCTTACGGATGAAACCATCCATAAGAACTCCTTGAATGATCAGGAGGGGAGGAAATGAAATCTTGAGTGTTCACTTTGTATGTCAATCACATTAAAATACTACTGTGCAACAAGACATACAAATTCCAGCGTATGTAATTGCTTTCCATCGTTTGTTGCTCTTTGTTGCTCTTTCTGACATATTTTATAAAGTCACCAAAAACCAACTATAAGAACATGCGAATCTAGTACCAATGAACTAAACAAATGAACGTTGCAAAACTTTTGTTTCAATTCATTTTGTTTCAGTCGATGCTTATATTTCCGCTCCACTTTCTCGTTCGTAGACTAGCTTTTCTCCTTCCCCCTAAAAATCTTTTCTCCAATAAAATGACATTATAGCCAAATATCGATTTGATATTAAGGTCTCATGACCGATGAAAACATATCCCTACGCGGATAGCGAACTTTTTATAAGGCCCCTAAATATTGTTGAAGCGCTATTTTCCAATCACAAAACAAAATCCAACTTTCAATTAAACTGATCAAAGGTTTTCTTTTTTGGAACGCTCGACTTGTAAATAATACCCACAATTCCATGCAAGGAAACGCAAAAATTTTCCTTAGGTCCCCAAATTTCTTCTTCACATGTATAGAGACATAGTGTACTCCCAAAATATACTTTATCAGATACTTTACTTGGGTGCGTGGTAGGTTTCTCTCAAAAAAAAAAAAAAAAAAAAAAAAAAGAAAAAAAAAAATTGTAATAATAATAATAATATATATATATAAGACGAACTGCTTTTTAAAACTTTTCGTATTTAGAACAAAGATAATCCCTTTCTAACATTGAAGCAATTTTTCTTTTTCTGTGGACTATTTTTGCCTTGTCTTGCGAAATTGGTCAATTTTAGGAGCTAAATACAAATACAAGATTTTGCTGGGTAGAGACACTTTTCTTTTCTATTTTCCCAAGGCCTCCTCACTACACAGGGTGATGTCCTCAAAAGGGAACCTCTTAGCATATTAGAATAA
This sequence comes from [Candida] glucosophila, assembly GCA_030572315.1. Taxonomy (NCBI): domain Eukaryota; kingdom Fungi; phylum Ascomycota; class Pichiomycetes; order Serinales; family Debaryomycetaceae; species [Candida] glucosophila. The sequence goes on along the minus strand of JAJLZR010000009.1, from coordinate 452,901 downwards.
ATAATTTAAATTTAATTCTACTGTTCTTTTCCAATGTCCCTCTTTACTCAACTTTTACTTTGATGCTCATAATCGATATTATCAACCATTTCGACAACACCGTTTCTTTCTTCATAAGAAGTCGCCAATAGATTATGTTTTCCAGCATAACGCAAGAAGAGCTCTTCATAGTCATTAGCAAACTCATCTATTGTCTCTTCCATTTCAAGCAAATCCATTCCCACTTTCTCTTCCTCTTCTGTGGCCCTGAGTCGTAAGTATGGAATATAATCCACTATAAATAAAATTATTAAAGTAAAAACAACAGTCCATGCAACTACAGATACCCAAGCAGCTATCTGATACCCAATTTGGACCCAATTTCTGTCAATCCAACCTCCATCTATTTCAGTGGAGCCGTCATAGCCTGCTACGGTTTTGGTTGCAAATATACCGGTCAACGTACCCCCAATAATTCCACCTATACCATGAACAACACCTGAATAGGAATAATCATCAATTCCTGCCCAAACATTGATTCTGATCAAGAAACGACACATGACTGCATTAATGATAGCAGTTACCGCTGCCGCCCATGGCCAATAGAAACCACATGAAGGGGTGATATTAACCAACCCTAAAATGGCTCCTTCGCAGCCTGCATTCAAAGAATATTTTCTGGTCAAAACGTAGTCAACGACAACAAAGGTAAGACTGCCAAATGCTGATGATAGAATTGTATTCAAGAAAATATAGCCTGTTCTTACATTTACACTTAGTAAAGTGCCTGAGTTAAAACAAAACCAAGCAGCCCATATAAAGGTAGCGCCAATGAAAGTACTAAGTTCAGAATTCCCGCGATACTTAGGTAGCGGGCCTCTCCTTCTTCCCGGTTGCTCTCTAGGGCCTAAGTACCAAGAATAACAGAGTGAAGCTACGCCTGATGCTATATGAACAGGACCTCCTCCAGCGAAATCCAAAGAACCCAAACTAGCTAACCATCCATTCGAGGCCCACAGCCAGTATGCAAGAGGACAGTAACAGACGATTATCCATATTATTGCAATCACCTGAGATGGCAAAAACCTTCCTCGTTCCCCAATCGCTCCTATGAAAATTTGTGCGGTCGCTACTGGGAAAAATACGTTGAAACAAAAATCTATGACAGTCGGAATAGTTCCACCTTCTGACATCGGCTTGGCCTCTTCATTTCTAAGTGCTGCATATTGGAAATCTCCCATAAGTTTCGACTTCGAAGTGGTTGAATTTGCTAAAGAATATCCTAAAAGATACCAGATAATTATGATAGTGCAGGTCGTCACGTAACTTTGAAACAAAACCTGGACAACATTCTTCCTTTTAAGTAAGCCAGAATAAAACATCCCAATACCAGGTGTTATCAAGAAAACTGCTAAGGAACAAAATAAAACATATACCATGTCCGCTGGAACCAAACTTTCCGTCTGCTTTTGATATTCACTCGCTTCCCTTTTGTTAAAATTCATGGTAGCTGACAATAAGCAAGTTCTTCCCATATCACAGCTATTATCAAATTGTCACCCTTTTCTTGCTCTACCGCCCCCATTTTGTTCTCAGCCTTTTCATATATATGCAAAAGCATTATCATCATTATCTTATCTCTAACCTTGTTCGGTTATATGCAGTATACAGGAAAAGAAAAAAGTGCCCCATTCCCTAAATAGATATATCGTGTTCTCTGTAAAATGCTTGGCTTAGACAAAAGTACCTAGATGTGGAGGCCAGATTACGGACCAAGAGTCTACCCTCTCATACCATTATAGTATTTCAAAGAGGGGGAAATTTCTTTGTTTTTAGAAAGTTCATCTTAAGACATAAGATGAAAGAGCAAATTTGTGATATCAGCCAAACTTTGTCTGCTTCATAGGAATGCAACAAGACTCCAAATGTACTTACGTGTAGAAGCAATTTTACTTCCATCTCTTTGGAGAAAAAAACAATCCAAAAGCAAAGAAAATAAAAAAGAAAATAAAAAGGGTTTATCTTTGCTTCGCTAGGCACAAACTTAACAGGTTCATACTCTGTGTAATTTCCACCTTGTCTTTCCAATCGTCAAACAATCGATTTAGCCACCTTCTTTAAAGCAAAAATGTACATTTGGTCTTCTCCCTTCAATAACATATATAATTCAGAAATCTTTGCCTTTTTTAAATTCATTCATTAGATAAGTCATGAGCGCTTCCTAAATTACGATTTTTTATATGTCCAAAGTAAAAGAATTTTTCGAATTAAATTGCAATACTTGGATGTTGTCCTTTACGTAACTAGACCCTTCCCTTTATGCAATAAGTGTTATCAAATATTTCAGGACTTTTGGCTTTTTTTTTTTTTTTTTTCTTTTTAAGGGTAGCTATAGTCTCAAATTAGGCAAACTACACATTTACTTATGATATCCTTCCATTTCTAGTCTATGTCGATTTGTCCCTACAGTAAGGAGAAGGTTACCAGCCACTAATCTGAATTAAGGAACAACTAAAATTTTATTGTTCTACTGCGATAGAGATCTTGAAAAATATTCCTCAATAATACACGTACGCGTTCTTTTATTTCAGGCTAAATGCTATTAGATGATCATTGGATATAGTATTTTATGAGGAAGTTTTTATTTAGAGATCCTGTAACGTGTTTCACACGGAAACCATTTGACACTGCTTGGTTAACCTGAAATAAACCTTATAAGCAGTCACCATTCTCTTCGAGAAGTCTCCTCTTGCACACCTCCAATTCTGTTTTTAGTCTTTCATTAGTAGCATCAAAAGTCAATCCTCTTTCATAGTCAGCTTTGGCATCTTCATAATTACCAAGAAAGAAATTGGCCACACCTCTTCTCAAGAAATTATCAGGATCGTTAAGTTGCAAAGTAAGTAATAAGTCTGCGTCGTTAAAAGCCTTCAAATAGTTTTCCTCACTTAAATATGAGTCTGCTCTGCTCACAAGAAACAAGCTAAGTTCTTGCAATGTCCCTTGAAACGATTCAAACTTATGTCTTCTTAGTATCATTTCTATACCAATGTTAAATTGTTTCACGGCATCCGTATATTTCTTCTTCTTGAATGACTTCACTCCTCCTTCATAAAGCTTTTTAACCATTTTCGATATATTTTGATTGAAATTTGCTGGCGTCGGCACCGGAGGAACATCGGCGCCATTGGATATATAATCAGACACCAATATATTCAATTGATCAACTTCCAGATTCACCTCCGGAAAGGCCTCCGCATCCTCTTTATCCAAGGACACATTTTTGCTAGCTTTATCATATAGCAATTCTATATCCATTTCCAGTCTTCTGGTTTGCCTTTTGTACGCCGAAGAGATTGTCGGGGTCTCGTTTTCTGTATATATTAAAAAAAAAAAAGAAAAAAAAAAGAGTTTACATAATCTTCCCTCACCTTATCAGTCGTAATATCTTGAACTTTTTGTGGTTGCGTTCTTTTAACTCTGTACACAGCGTAGTGATCTCGTTCGTTCTAACCAGCTTTTGCTTTTGTAAACTAGTTATTAATGAATTGCTGAATACTTCAAATTTGTTCTTCTGCTTTTAAGGATGACGAGTCTTTGTACGGAAGAAATAGTCTCGAGCTCGGACAACAGAAGCTGCCTTAGCACTTATTTTGATACTGTACCTTTCGTAGGTGAAGAACATAATATTCCCGGGCATCATGAATGTATAGCGGATCCAGTAAAGACTGAAGTTGCGCGAGAATGTTGTAGCAGACGACACAGCGTCAACGAAGGTTACATCGGTACCTTAAAACACTTCGTTAAAAGAAGAAGAAAAAGGCAAGAAAATTCAATAGACACAACTGAAGCAAATAATAAGAAAGAGCATAGAAAAGCAAAGCAAGACAATAACTATAAACAAAAGATACCAAAAAGCTTACAAAACTTGCACTCCTTAACGACGAGAAAAAAGAAAACACTCCCTCCTATACCAGAACTGGTTCGAAATTACGTTCGCCGTTTGCATAGGTCGGCTTCAGAATTATACAAAAAAAATATGAATATTGAACCGGTAACGATATCAAGTCCCGCTAGAAACCAAAATAAACTGTCACTTCGTTCTTTTCGTTTGGACATCGGAAACCTTGGACCCCTCAAGAGAAGAAGTTTCACACCTCATTCTGAGAACATACTGGTTGAAAGGTACTTCAATGCCGATAACAACTCGACAATTTATTTAATAAATGATAAAGTTTCACAAACATCTTCTCGACTTATTTCAGTGCGCTTTGATAATACCTATGAGGTTCCTTATCATAGTTTCTATAAAAAAGAATGCGAAAACGAACCATTTCAATTGAAAATGACCCCTACTTGCGACGCAGTTATTCAAACGGATGGGAAAGAAGAAAGACACTAGTCTCCTAAATGTCGATTAATATGAGCCAAGAATAAAAAAATAACGGATTTGTAACTTGGTTCCCTTCACAGCTTAAAAATTAAAAAAAAAAAAAAAAATAAATAATGAGATAAAAAATAAAAAAAAAAGAAATTACGGGAAGGAACATATTTGGATGACTCAGTGTATGGCTAGTACTCAAGAGACATGTTTGACGTTGAGAAGCTTATTAGGCCAAACATAAGGAAGTTTGAGCCCTACAGATGTGCAAGGGATGACTTCAGTACTGGCATATTGTTAGATGCGAACGAAAATACGTATGGTACAGCATTAGAACAAATGACAAAAGAAGAAGAGGAGCTTGAATTAAATAGGTACCCTGATCCACATCAAGTAGAGGTCAAACAAAGGATTGCGGATTTCCGTAATAAGGCCCCTAGTCCTCTTTGGAACGAAAAAGGTGAACTCTTGGGTGTTGAAAATTTATGTCTTGGAGTAGGGTCGGATGAAAGTATCGATTTACTTATGCGATGCACTTGTACCCCAGGAAAGGACAAGCTCTTGATATGTAAACCTACTTACGGAATGTATTCAATATGTGCTGCTATGAATGATGTCCACATTGTTGACGTTCCTTTGACGTATCCCGGATTCCAATTGGACGTAGAGAAAGTTCTTGATACCATCAAACAGGATCCCTCAATTAAATTAATTTATTTGACGTCCCCAGGTAATCCTACCGGTGCCTTGATCAATCCCTCTGATATAGCCTTCCTTTTGGAGAATGCTGCATCTATATGGAATGGATTAATTGTGGTGGACGAAGCTTACATCGATTTCTGCAAGACACCAGAAAATGCTTCTATATCAACGTTGGTGAATCAGTATCCCAACTTAGTGGTCTTTCAAACCCTCTCTAAGTCTTTCGGTTTAGCGGGCATTCGATTGGGGATAACCATGAGTAATAGGAGTATTTCTTATTATTTGAATGCTGTAAAATATCCCTACAATATTTCTTCTTTGACTTCAGGTGTTGCTGCAAGAGCGACTAGCAGTGCGGGACTAGTAAAGATGCGTCGCCATGTAGAATTAATCATTTCCGAGCGCCTGAGGCTCTTGTCAGAACTTGAAAAGATTCAAGGAGTAGGGAAAAATATTGGTGGATTGCAGGCAAACTTTATTTTAATTCAAATCTTAGATTCTAATGGCGAGCCATCGAACGAAACTGCCTTTGAATTATACAAGACTCTTGCAGAACTAAATGGAGTTGTGGTAAGATTTAGGGGGAAAGAACTATACTGCGAGGGTTGTTTAAGAATATCGATTGGCACATATGAGGAAAATAATTATTTGCTTGAAAATATGAAAAAGCGTTTAGAAGATATCTATAGACACTGATTGTAGAATAAATATATCTAACTGCCGGGTAAATGATAATTTAGGATTTTGAAGACAATTAAAAAAAAAAAAAAAAAAAAGAAAGTCGAATTAAGTCTCTTCAGTCTGATCTACTGCATCCGTATTTGTCAAGATAAAATGGCTAGACAGAACTTCATTGGTCTAGTTGTATCTCAGGGTAAGATGCAAAAGACTGTTAAAGTTAGGGTTCAGACAAAAAAATATGATAACAAAGTCTTTAAAGAGACACTTTCTAGAAAAGACTACTTGGTACACGATGAAGGTAATATTTGTAAAGAAGGGGATATTGTAAGAATAGAAGCCATTCCCAAAATTTCGGCGAGAAAATATTTTGCTATTGCCGAGATTAAAGTCAATAAAGGTCAACAATTTGCTTTATATGAATCATTAGCGAGAGAAAGGGTACTCCAAGAAAAAGATGACACAATAAGGAAGTTCTTTGAAAGACGGCAAGAGGTCCAAACTTCTATATCAAAAATCGAGGACTTGAAGAAAATAGATGATATGTCATTCCTCTATCAAGCGGACCCCGAAGCGGATAGAGATTTTCTTTTAAAAGAAATTGAGTCGATCAAGCAAAAGTATAACATACAGTCATGGCCCTCAGTGGAACCTGTGTTACAACTTGAGACCAGTCAGGTGGCGCAAGACTTAACAACAATAGAAGGCCGATTCAAAAACATGAAGTCCATATTAGACAAGCTAATGGCGGAAGAGCATTTGGAAAAACGCAAAGACATTTTAAGTAAAATATCGAAGAAGCCTATCGAGGAGCTTAAGCCTAACATCCAAAAAAACATTTTGAGAAAATACCTTATGGATAGTCGCAATGAATGTCCTGTTGCCCTATAAGGGGCTTGCTTTTAATTTCCTACAATGAGTACGCATTAGGAATTATTTGTGTATCTTTTTTCTTTTAAATGCTATTCAAATATTTGTAAATAATAAATAATTCCATGAGTTTAGAAGTGACCAACATTTTCATTATCTTTCCCTTTATGGAGGGAGAGAGTAGGCGACTTTTTAAGCTAATCGCTCTAGGAACATAAATTTAGATCGGAATTCCATTAAACACTTGATCAAAGTGCAAGTCATAGATTAGATTACGTACTGCATATACCCATGAACGAGTACTGCTCTGCCTTGTTACTATTATTATTTGAACTGGAATGCTATTGTGGTTGATGAAGGCGGTATGGAACCGAGCGTCACTACAAGCCTGGAGCAAAGGAATGGTATTCAGAGAGGCAATATTTTTCAGGATGTCAGTATCCTTCGAAAAGGTAAGCTAAACATTAAACTATCTCATTTATATCACTTATTCTTTGCGATGGTTGGTATAGCATTATTATGGCCATGGAATAGCTACTTAGCCGCGTCTGACTATTTTAGAGGAAGGTTTAGTCATTCACCAACTTTGATAAAATTATATTCTTGTTCAGCCATGATAGTCACGACTTTACCGTCGACAATTTTTAGTTACTACTTAATGCAAGTGAAGCATGAAATAGACTACACTTATAGAGTAAAGCTAGGTTTGGTGATGACTGCCATAATATTTATAGTCATGTCCCTAACATGCACTGTCAACTTTTTCATTAGTATGGCGGACAATTTGTTCTTTTCATTGCTTATGTTGATGGTTTTTATAAGTACTATTGCTACCTGTCTCACCCAGAATGGTATATTTGCTATAGCAAATTTGCATGGTGATATATATACCAACTCAGTTATAATTGGGCAAGGTATAGCTGGTGTTTTGCCCTCCATTGTGCTTATCTTCTCGCTATTGATTTTTGGTGATCATTTGGAGCCTCCTAATGACCCCTTGATGATACAAAAAGACTTTGGGGTATCTTCTTATTTTTTATTCGCTACGCTCGTGTGTTCTATATCATTGTTTTTATTGTATTGGACCCTGAAATACAATTCCTATTCATATCAGAGTCTAAATGCAGAGGAAGCAAGAGCTAGTCTCCAGTTCAGTCGAGACTACGAGATAACGCAGAAAAGCCCCATATCTTTCAAATATTTATGGAAGAGGTTAAAGTACATTGTCATGGCCCTTTTGGCTACTTTCACGATATCACTTGTCTTCCTGATTTTCGCTTCTTCAGTCACGTCGACCCACAAAGATGGTGACAATGCTTTATTGCGAAGCTCCTTCTACATTCCATTCGCTTATTTGATCTGGAACCTTGGTGATCTAGTAGGTCGCATTGTGTCGAGACCCAATTCGATTTTTTTTGTAAGCAATCAAATTAAATTATTATTGTACTCATTGGTGAGGGTATTTTTCATCCCTTTGTTTCTAACTTGCAACTTTCGTTCTTCTTCTGGGTACGATGCCATTGTTAATTCCGATGTTTGGTATTTGGCTTTGCAATTGCTTTTTGGCTTGTCAAATGGTCAATTGTGCACCTCGTGCTTTATGTTAGCTTGTGATACTTTTGAAGCTGAAGACGAACGAGAAGCTGCAGGTGGCTTCACCATTTTCTTTTTGTATTTAGGACTAGCTCTAGGTAGTATATTTAGCTACATTTTGGTGCTTTTAGTCTATTAAGTTGCTTTATAAATTACTTTATAGTAGAGCTTATCATTTTTGAATTGAGCTTAGCTAACGAGCAAAATGAATTTTATTTTTATCCCGGTATCGAACATTTTATAAATAAAATTAAGATGTCCTTTTGGGATAATAACAAAGATAGCATCTTAAAGGCTGGAAAAAATACAGCTAAAGGTATTGGACGAGGCAGTGTTGCCTTAGGAAAAGCAGGTTACCGGACATACAAAAACAGTGATGCGAGAAGACATGATCTGAGTGGACACCACACCGGATGGGGGAGTGCTACAGGTCATCACGAAGAAGACCACAAGAGCACTACTGCTCCAAAGCTAAGATACCAAGATCCTCTGACCTTTGGTGCGCCGCCTAAAAGAGATGTAGATTTAGATGGTAAAAATTCGTCGAGTAAACGGACTTCGCAGCATTCGACACAACCAAAGCGGCCACCGAGACCAGTACCTCAAGCGCCTGATGAAAATACTACTGATTTGCCTCCCTCTTATGAGCAGACCCAAAACGAATCTGGTTCAGTGTACGGCCAAGGGACATCGGTATTCGAAACCGACAGTATACGGTCTGCATTACCGAGGGAAAACAATCCACCCCTTCCTACTCGCCGGAAGACGCAGAATGATTCGCACTCTCCTTCACCACCTCCTCCGCCTAGAAGAAATCATTTCAGTCTATCAGGTTCCGATGTTTCGAGTACATCACTGATGAATTTGCGTTCCACACTGGACGCGAACATGCCATCGCTTCCTCAACGACCTTCCGGCAGCGAAGGCCCCTTGAACAAACCAAAAAAGATACCACCCCAGAAACCGAGTAAGAAAGGACTTCTGACCACTGGAGGTAGTTCTGATAAGGGCAATGTACAAACGACCAATTCATCCGTGCCAAATTTCGCAGAAGAAATTGCCGCCAAGAAGAAATTAAGAGAACATCAACAAAGTGATTTACTGTACTCCTCTTCGGATCCACAACAAGATGACTTTAATGAGACCAAACCACCTAAGAGCAAAGTGGTACCACCAAAGCCTAGTGAATTGTCTGGCTCAACCATTTCTGGACCGGAAGACAGCCAGACGACTCTGTCTAATAGAATTGGACTAAGTTCTGGTAAACTTCCTACCACGGAGCAGCCGCCTCGCGTACCACAGAGGCACTACAAACGGGCTTCACCACCTGTTTCTACAGATAATGAACCAAAGTTTGATTTGGAATTGATTACTGGATGGTTCTTGCATAAAGAAGGACCTCCACAAGTGCCAAAGTGCTTTGCTGGGCTAATAATGGGCACTTCCTTGCAGGAACAAAGACATGTTGGTATTAATGGTGAATCAATAGTGAGAAATATTCGAAAGATATCAGTCAGGCTTAAAGACTTATCAATTGTGCGCTACACTATTTCCTGGAACAATGACGATATTAATACCACCAAAGTAGAAGGAAAGGAGTACATACAATCTCCAATAACTATTAAAAAGCTCTCTCGGGAAGTCTTAGAAAGTTATTCTGAAAAGTTTGGAATCCATATTGCTTCGTGGTGTGAACGTAAAATTGGACAGAAGGTTGGTTCAGGTGAATGTTGGGATCTTTCATACAATGCTTTGGAGAAGGGATGTGGAAATTTTGCTTTTGTTTCAACATATACGCATCATGGTTACCCAATTTATAGTACGAAAGCAGCGGAAGGTGGACTACTCCAAAGTGATGTACCTGTCTCTGATTCAATACGCAGAGGAGATATAATCCAATTTAAAGAAGCTAAACTTTTTGATAGGAAAGCAGGTAAGTATTCGCAAGTTGGGATGCCTGATCATACTTGTATCGTGCTTGAGAATGAAGGAAATGTCTTATCGATTGCAGAACAAAATACAAATGGCGTCAAAATTGTCCAGAGAGGCGAAATTAATCTTCAAGATTTATACGACGGCTCCCTTGTTGTATACAGGCCAGTGCCTAAAGAATGGGGTGGCGATTTGTAGCTTAGAAGTAGAAGACATCAATAATGCAAATCCGATTCTCTAGATTAACTAACAGTCAAAATAATTGGTTTCTGTATTTTCTTTTTTTTTTTTTTTTTTTTTTAATTTTTTTTCTGTATATTGAAATAGTGATGCCTTGTCTTACCTGTTGGTAAGGTGAACTTAAACCGTATATAAAAAAATGGCAGGGGACCAAGTAGTTGCCCCTACATTGTCAACTCTTCAGGATGAATCTGATTTCCAATACGTTAAAACAGATACGTTAAAGGCAAGACGAGAGTATCTTTCTCTACCAGAGAATGCAAGCAGAGAGGAGCTAACGAATAGAATAAGAAAATACTATAGTATTGATAATATAGTGCGCTTTTTAAGACAAAAGTGTGAAAGAAACTCAGAGAAATTTGAAGAACTCAGGTTTAGGAGTATAACTCTTCAGTTTCCTGATCCACTTTTATGTGACTCGGCGATCGTAACACAACTACTACAAGAAGATTTAGAAAAACTTAATGCCATGGATTCAGAAAAAATAAAAAAATCCAATATTGAGGAATCTCTAAAAGAGCATCTAGTTGCATCTTATTGCCAGAAGTTGTGGGTTCTAGCGGATACTTCCTATTCGCCCTGTTGCATTGATGAGGTTGCTGCAGAACATGTACTGAGTGACGTGGTAATACATTTTGGAGATGCATGCTTGAACAGAGTGGAAACAATTCCAGTAGCTTACGTATTTGGAAGACCTCATGTTGACTTAGATGAAGTTGTCAACACTTTCAAAAGAACGTATGAAGACAAGTGTGCTGATATTGTACTAATGTCCGATGCTTCGTACAATTATGTCATACATGAATTATACCTTAAACTCAAAGAGGAGTATCCGAAATTAGTCTATGGTGATATAGACCTGGGCGAGACGCCCACTTTTAAAATAATCGATTATTCAGCAAGTGACAAAAAATCATCTATTCATTATTTCAATCGGATAATCAGTGGTCTTGATGAAATGCCAGTAGATAATGCAGAGGAATATTTTGGGTCGAGCCATTTATTTCATATAACCAAGCCCGAAGCTCCTCGTTTACTACAATTTACAACGCGTTTTGATTCAGTCACTCTCTATGACCCCGTATCAAATTCACTTTCTAAAGGACCTTTTCCTAGTCTTATGAGGAGATACAAGTATATGCATGTAGCTCGAACCGCGGGTACCATAGGAATTCTCGTGAACACGTTATCTTTGGCAAATACAAAAACCCTTATTGACAGCATTGGGAAAAGAATTAAAGACGCGAACAAGAAACATTACATATTTGTAGTGGGAAAGCCTACTACCGCTAAATTAGCAAATTTCGAAAATATAGATATATGGTGTATTTTAGGTTGTGACTACCTGGGCATTATTATAGATCAAAGCAGTGATTATTTCAAACCTATCATAACACCGTATGAATTAATTTTAGCATTAAGAGAAGAAGTCTCTTGGACCGGAAAATGGATAACTGATTACAGAACAATTTTCAATGAGTTGAAAAAGGACGAAGAAATGAATTCTTCAGACAGCAATAACATCCCTGAAGATCTTGATGATTTCTGTGCTCCTGAGTTCGATGTTGTTAGTGGGGAGCTTGTATCGTCTTCGAAACCTCTCAGAAGCATAAAAATGTTGGAAACCTTGCTGAAAGGCCATCTTGACGAATCTGATCATACTTCTAAGGAATTGGCAAATAGGTTTTCCGGCACTTTGTCTATTAAAAATACTGTATCTACTTCTGCTTCCCGATTGCAAAATAGATTTTGGTCTGGATTAGGTTGCGATGTTAATGACGACTCAGAAGAGAATTCCGTAGGTGCTCCAATTGAAGAAGGTAGAGCGGGAACTGCAAGAGGGTATCAATATGACAAACATATTAAATGAAATGTACTTTAATATTATATTCTGTAAATAATAATACCAAATGTGCTTCACCCCTCTAATATTTTTTCTTTTTTTTTTTTTTTTTAAATTTTTGTGGGGCCGAATATATTTCAGATTAACATATTAGGAAAAGGGTAGAATGGGTCAAACATTTAGTATTGACCTCTGTAGCAGGGTAGTACTAAAAGTGTTTTGCTTATTCTTACCTTGCTATTTTCTTGCTTGGTATGTTTCATTGTATTTCATAGGTTAGTCGTAACCGAATTACTAACATTAAAGTCTTTTTTACGGGTTCAGTAGATGGAGTTGGATATATATTCTATCAGCCGTCAGCTTAATTGGTTTTGCTAAGATATGTGACCTTTATAAGGTCCCCAGGTACAAGAAATGGTCCAGAATTGGGGAAAAAGATGTTGCTTTGGTGACTGGAGGATCAAGTGGTCTAGGACTTGCCGTAGTACAAGAGTTATTAAAAGAAGGGATTGCCAAAGTAATTATTTTGGATATTGCTTATCCTCCACAAATTCTCTTGGAAAGAGCGAAATACAGAGTAGAGTATTTGAACTGTGATATCGCTAATGGTTACAAACTTTATCGTGTGTTGAAGCAAGTCTTTTTGAGATGTAAAAAAAATCATCAGTACATAAGTATCTGTGTCCTTAGTGCTGGATTGAGAAATAGTGGCTCTTTGTTGTCTTTGGATTCAGATCAAATTAACCAGGCTTTCAACGTTAATACCTTTTCACAAATATGGATTCAGAAAGCACTCATAGAAAGTTATTTACAGGACATTCATCGAAGACGTCGCCCAAAACTTTACATTGTATCTATTGCTTCGATATTAGGAGTATTGGCTCCGAAAAATTTATCTCTTTATTCTGCTACAAAGGCGGCTGTAATTCAGGTACACGAAGCCTTAGCTAGCGAACTATCTCATATACCAAGTATACGGTTATTGTTAGTTGCGACAGGGCAACTTTCTACAAGAATGTTTGATGATGTCAAGCCTCCCAAGCCTTTCTTTGCCCCGTTAGTCGACCATCTAGAATTGGCAAAAAAGATTGTTACTAAGATCAACAGAGGCGAAAAAGGTGTTTTATGTGAACCTTTCTACGCAAATTTTCTTCCTCTTGTGAAGTGCCTACCTATTGTATTACAGGATTTGTGTAGATTTTTTTCAGGGATAGATAATAGCATTATCGAATCCCACTCCGATAATTCAAAGTGATTGGGTCTATGTACTAAACGTTTATATTCAAGACAATTAGATATTTTTCTTATTTGAGTTCTCAAGTGTAGTCTTCACAAAATCAGTCATCTCTTGCGGATGATAATAACCAGCTTTGTCGAACAATTTCATAAACTCTATATTGGTAGTTATTTCATTGTTTTTGTCCTCATTAAACCTGATCCTCATATAATAGACTGGGTCATATTTCGTTGTCCATGTGGCAACCAGCACCTTAGAGTTTCCCTTATCATAGCCGATATAGTTGACGTTTGCGTATTTATCAGTATTCGTCAAATAATAGTAGAACAAACTTAATATAAAATAAATGACTAAGCATAGTATTGTTAAATTATAAGTCTTTTCGAAACCGTATTTTTTATCATAAAAATACAAAACACCAGCAATTGCTGCACATGAGTAGCCCACAACAAGCTTGGTATCAACAAAGGTGAAGGACTCTTCGTATCCAAGTGCAGAAAACGAAGTGCTTAAATTTTCATTGCATGTCGTTCTCAATTTGGTTATAGAGCTAAAATTCGTTAGTTCACAGGGAATGCGAATAACTGATCCTCTATACTAGATATCGATACTTACTTCAAATTAGTCTTCTTAGGTCCACTCATCTTACTCTATTATTTCAGGTGTTACAACAGTTGTTTTTTTTCTTTTTTTTTTTTTTTTTTTTTTTTCACTGCAAGAATTAATTAAATGTCGCGCTAATGTCTCTTTTTACTATGTACATTTTACTTATTCATATTGTATCAGATGTCTTCTGGTTACCAGTTTGAATTAGAACTAATAACTATATGCTTTTTCTTTTTAAACTTTCCCTTGGCATTTGTCTCTCTATCTTGTCTATACATTTCTTCCTTGGCTTTTTTTATCATTTCATCCGCATTCCAATCATCATTATCTCCATTTTCTAGCTCCTGGATATCAGCTTTCGGAACTTTAGTACCCCAAATGGATGTTTCGAACTTCTTATCTCTTAGGTCCATACCATTATCAATATTTGAAGGACTACCAGTTCCAGATGGCAATGGTGGTAAGTGGTCGCCAAGAGTTAAGTTTCCAAAACCACTATTAAGGACACCAAAATTGTCACCATGCTCCGGTAAACTATTTTCCTTATCAAAAAACTCTTTAGTCTTGACTTCCTCCATGGAAGCAGCTTTCTTCCTATCTCTTTCTTCCTTCCAATATTTCTTCTCGGTATCTCTGGTTCTTTTGAGCAAATCTTCTTTAAATGTTTCCCAAGTAGACCCCTTAATAAAATTATTGTGACGCCAGTTGCACTCAATAAAGCCTATAGAAGTACCCAATGGTAGGTGAGATAAGTATTTATACTTTGTATGGCAATATTTCGGTGTCAACTCTTCATACCTTATATTTTCAATCTTCGTGACAACAGAGGATGGCATGTTTGCATAATCATTATCATAATTCGTCTTTAGAACTTTCATGTCCAATGGCGAGAGAATATAAACAGAATATGCATTAAATCCAGTCTGATAATAATAAAACGAATTTTTAGAATCAAGAATAGCGGCACCATAAGAATGTGGTCGACATTTTCTCGATCCATTCTTCTCATACAGCAATTTCCATAGCCCCATTTCTTTATCGATATCCTCCAAAGCCATCCTGACATATACATCGTTATCGTCATAAACAACTTGATCTTGTTGGTACATCTCTAGTATATGGGTCTTCTCCATTTCATACGCGCTTAATGCGTACTCCAAATCACCCTTAAAAAGTCTCAGATACTGACTGCAATCGGGTTGAGTCTCATTGAACCAAGGGATATCATCAAGCCAATTAAACAGCTCGCAGCTATGTATAGGCAATGCAAAAATTCTTTCATGAGGACGAACCATCAAAGTTAGAACAGCTTCATCATTTACTTTTGGGACTTCGTAATGCTCCTCTACGCCACTGATAATAACAGGTTTGACTTCTCGTTTCCTGATTATAGAAAAGCACAAAGGACACTCATTATTTTTTTCTACAACCGAGGGAGCTTCCTTTTTCTTTGCGGTTGGGACTTCGCTGTCTAGCAAAGATAGCAAACATGTTAAGCACAATATATGACCGCATGAAGTTAACATTCTAGGTGCAACCGGTTCATCACTCAAACAAATAGGACACGAGTTTCCCCTAGATACTACAATTCGCATAATCTGGTCTAATTCTACAGGAACATTAGCATCCAATCGCTGTACTTTGTAGTCATGTCTGCAATCAACCACAAACTTGTAATTCACATTTATGAACCTCATTCCACTTAACGAGACCTTAAACTTAGTGTCTTCATCCTGAGAGTTTCCCCTATTACTAGACCTTCTGCGGCTTCGGTGTTGCTGTTGCCTTTGATAAGAAGGCAGGTTGCTATAAGAAGGAAAATCCAATAAGTGACTTATAGAAATCTGATTTTTCCTACTGTTGCCGTTCACCTTTTTACCCTGTTTTATTTGCTCTTCTATATGATGCCCAATATCATCATCCAAATCAGCACTATCACGCTTTGAGCCTACTTTTAACTTCTGCTTTGACTTTTGGTTTTTTTGCCCTTCCTTACGATTGCTTGTTTTGTTTTCGCTTTTTCGAGTAGTTTGCCTTGACATTTCGAGGCTAGCCATCTTAGCGGTCTATTAATTTAAGTTTGTCTTTATTGTGTGGTCAGTCAAATGGCGAAAGACCTAATATCTAAGGATATCGAATGTGCTTAACCTACTGAATTCAATATCCATTAAATACTGTCTTCGATCCTGCTAGTCTCGGTTTCGTGCAAACCAGGATGCTAAGTAGCAAGGTCTCTCTTTTTGTTGTGCGAGCTAAACTGTAAAGCTGTGTCTTTCACTTTTCCTGCACTTTACAGTTTATTTTTAGCTTATCTCAGAATTAGGACTAACTTCAATATCTTTACACGGGAGGCAATAATGGAGTTTGGAGAGTCTTATTCTAGGCTTCCTAGTGAGCCCCCTGTATACGAAGAACTGAATTTGAATGAACTGGCGAGATCAGGGCCAGATAGGGAGTTCTTAGAGTTTGAAATTGAAGATGAGAATATAGGGGACGCTTTACCTACAAATGGCCGAGGTTTTTTCGGAAAAGCTTCTTTTATGACTAGGAAATTTGCACAGAACTTCGACAATTTGGTGATGTCTCCGATGAGTCAGCTTATTGATCCGGTCCATCGGGGTTTCAGCTTCTTAAATGAGCAGTATGAAAAGACAATACTACGAGTAGGGAATCCATTAGTAGTCAAAAGGTTGTTGTACTTATTTTTTATCATAATTCTAATTCTTGGAATATCGAGGTTTGACCTGAAAGAGCGAATAAGTGGTCCTTCAGGTGGCGATTTTTCTTCTCAAAGGCTTTATGATGTGGAAAGACTAAGCGAAACCATTAATAAACTAGCGGATCCTAATCTGTTAAAGCAACATTTAGAATACTTTTCGAGAGTATCGCATACACCTGGGACAAAAGGTGGTCTTGTTTTGTCCAAATACATCTCTGACTATATGAAATACAATGGTATTAATGTTCGAGAGTTAGAAGAGATTGAAACCTTCATTAATTATCCTTCTTATGACGAAAATAAGACGTATGTAAAATTAGCCGATGATTCATTCAGCGCAAGGCTATTTGAGATGGATAAACAAGATATGCAATATTTATCATTTAACCCTAATGGAATGGGAACTGGGGATGAAATAGAAGCACAGTTTGTGTTTGCCAATTTTGGAAGTAGTCAAGACCTAGACAAGATTTCTGATAGTGGTATTGATTTAAAAGATAAGGTCGTATTGTTGAAATATGGTGGGGCGTTACCTGAATCCATTAAGATTAAAAACTGTGAGCAGAGAGGACTCAAAGGGGTTATTTTTATTACTCCTCCTTACATGATTGGTCCACCAGACTCGCAACTCTATCACGATGACTTAATCCAGAGAAAAAATGTGGGTGCTTATAGAATCAGCCCTGGGGATATGTTGACACCTGGATGGTCATCGAGTGATAAATACGAGGTCAGATTTGATTGGTCTCAGTCCCCTACGACTCCAAAGATTCCTTCTATTCCTATCTCTCACAGAGATGCTCAGGAGTTTTTGTCCAGAATCGGTCAAGGTGGCGCCGTTTTTGAAGATGGAATGTACTCTGGAAGGCCTAACGAGAGATCTAAACTCAAATTCAGGATAACGAATATTGAACGACCTAAGCGCGGAATTTGGAATATTTTAGGTTCAATACAAGGAAGGGAAGAGGTCGAAAAAGGTGTCATTATTGGAGCTAATCGTGATTCCACTTGTTATGGCACAATTGCTTCAGGTACGGGTACAGCGATTCTTCTCGAGCTCATCAAAATATTTGCATCATTACAAAGACAATTTAACTGGTCCCCGGAGAGATCTATTTATTTCGCTTCTTTCGATGGTAGTGACTATAATTTAGCAGGACTGACTGAATGGATAGAAAAGACTAAAAGCACTCTACAAAAAGAGGGCTTTGCTTACATCGACCTAAGTGACGCTGTTGCGGGAGAAAAGTTGCTGATTACTGCACATCCGTTTTTTCAAACAGTCATAAGAGAATGTTTGTCAAAAATAGATGCCACAAATGGTGGATTTGCAAAGACCCCAGAGTCAAGTTTATACACTTTATTCAAGAACCAAAATAGTGGTGAAGAAGACTTCTCAAACAATTTCTTGGAACAGAAAAATTATCTTCCTTTCATAAACTTATTGAACATACCATCTATAGAACTTAAGTTCAGCGGTCATAGTTATCCTGAAGGTTCTTGCTACGATAACTTTGAAATTTTTGAAGCTTCCAAGATTGATTCTAACATGCATAAGCATAGGCTTTTAGTTCAATTCTTGACTTTCTTTGTACTTAACATGGTAGAAAAATCGGTGATACCTTATAACATGGGAAACTTTGCTACCAAATTAAGCGTTTACAGAGCCGACCTCGAAAAATTTGCAAAAGGTACTATTCCAGATTACGGCCTGAGTCGAGGAAAAATACTTAATTTTGGGGAGTTAGACAAGGCTGTTGCATTAATGAAGCAAGCGTCATCAGCTTTGGATGAGTGGTACCGTAAATGGAAGTCTTTCGTTCAAGAAACTGGCGGCATAGAGCCGGCGTTTTTGTCAATGGTGCGCTGGAAGTGGAATGCTAACATGATCACTTTTAATGAGCAATTTGTTCTGAATGCTGATTCCCGTGAACGCCCTGGTTATGCAAATCGACTTTTTGGATTGCCCTTATTGGCCGACTCCGCAAATCCTTCTGAATATGAATGGAATACTTTTCCTTTTGTTAGAGACTACATTCAATTCAATGACTTAGAAAATGCACAAAAAGAATTAGATGAAATAGCAAAACAACTTACTACTGCTGCTAAACAATTTTCTTCCTTATAATCCTATGTACTTTTTTTCCTTACAAATATACGATAGTCCTTGTGAGCATCCGAAGTATCAATGTTTGTATACTGTCTTTGTATTCTTGTAACTGTAGCATCTCGTCATTAAATAGTCATCCAACAAATCAACTGCTTCCTGCTCTAAGTATAGCGCCTAGCTGCTCAGACCCCTCTCCACTTCTTCTAACAAGAGCTCTAAATATCCATCGTGCGACTTTCCTTCTGGATGCAAATGTCTCACCGCCAGGCATAACTTCTCCAAGTATTCTCTATTAGTCCCACTGGGACCCTCACTCTCTCTTATTACTTTTGCTGTCTCTAGTACACTCTCAGGTCCTATGAAGCTCTCATTATCCGTGGTCCCAATGTAAATCAAGGAGTCGATGTACAAGTTTCCTTCTTTGTCGTGTGACACCTGGTCAAGCACATTTTGATTATCGTCTTGCTGCTCTATCTTATCCACGTGAAAAGGCACGCGATGGGTCGTGTACCCATCTTTTTCTCTGAAATCTAAGTACTGCCGCACTTTTTCCACGTCTTCGGGCGCAATGTAATATGCACACCCCCACACCAGGAAATCTTCATTATCTTCCTCCTTACTACTGCTAGAGCATGAACCAAGCTCTGTGAGTCTATCCTTGTTCTTAAACCGTTCTTCGTTCTCCAATTCTTCTTTTGGTATCAATGTAACTACTCTTCCCGGCTTTTCTGGCGTACCTCTATGATCCGAAGAGCTTTGCCAAAACCTTCGGATATATCCTTTTAAGTGCCCGTTCACTTTTAACTTATACCAAGGCAAAGGTTTAAAAATAAGCGATCCGTAACCAATCACCCATATTCCCTTATCTTCACTTATGTGTTTGTGCATCTTACTTCTGCACTTCTTTTTTTCTTCTTTTCTTTTTTTTTAGTACTTTTCTTCGTTTTAAAATACGGACTTCCTACAGCTAAGAAACTTCGACTCCTAACGGGTTATATGAGCCCAGAAAAGCCTCTAAGTAGTAATCGCTAATGCTCGAGAAAACTAATTCGCTAAGTAATACGCTAGCGAATGATGCTTTGTAGAAGATAAGTCAAGATCTGCGCACAGAAGTGACGTCTTGGCAGCGGTTTTGTGTAAACTTTCTAGAAGAAGCGAAGCTTACGTACAAATGTGTTTGATTATGAAATACTTTAAAGCAAAAGTGTTTAAGAGACCAAAGTGTTGAAATAAATGGTCTGGGGACAGCTTGAAGTAAGTAGGAAATGATTTTGTATAAAGTAATGTCAACAGGAAGTACTAACCGATAGGTAAATCAAGCACACATTTCCTATGCTTGTGTGGGAGTCTTCAGTACAATTTTTTCTTTAATCTCACTCTTTGTGAAAGAAAGGTTGTACATAGGAGAAGCAACAGTAGCTTCTATAGCAGGATTAATCTTGGGTCCCCACTGTTTAAATTGGTTTGATCCTTTTTCGTGGGGAAACTCAGATAAGATAACATTAGAAATATGTCGAATAGTTTTGTGCATTCAGATAGTTGCGGTAGCGGTGGAGTTACCAAAAAAATATATGCTTAGGCACTGGTTGTCGGTGGCGATATTTCTATTGCCAGTAATGACATCAGGGTGGCTCATAGTGGGGCTCTTCATATGGGCTTTGATACCTCATTTTGACTACAGTGCAGCCTTACTTGTCAGTGCATGTGTGACGGCAACTGACCCGGTTTTGGCTGCGGCGGTCGTTGGTAAAAGTAAGTTTGCCCAGAGGGTCCCCGGGCATCTAAGAAACCTTCTTTCTGCAGAATCAGGATGTAATGATGGCATGGCATTTCCTTTCATTTATCTATCATTGAATTTGGTCATTTATCCAGGAAAAGCAGGACAGATAGTCAAAGACTGGATCTGTATTACTATATTGTATGAATGTGTATTTGGCTGTGTGTTAGGTGCTATCGTTGGTCTTGTTCTCCGTTATGCTGTCTCTTTCGCGGAGAAGAAAAATCTCATTGATAGGGAGTCATTCTTGGCTATCTTTGTATTTATTGCATTTAATTGTGCAGGTATTGGATCTATTCTTGGTGTAGATGATTTGCTCATGTCCTTTGCTGCCGGTACAGCCTTTGGGTGGAATGGATACTTTGCGAGGAAAACAGAAGAGTCGCACGTTTCAACTGTAATAGATTTAGTGTTGAACTTGGCATTTTTTGTATATTTTGGTGCTGTGATTCCATGGCCCGATTTTAACAATTCACGAATTGGTCTCGATGTATGGCGACTTATTATAGTGGCAATAGTGATTATCTTTTTGAGGCGTCTTCCTGCGGTTGTTTCTCTAAAGCCAATTACTCCCGATGTGAAAACCTGGAGAGAGGCTTTTTTTTGTGGACACTTTGGCCCGATTGGGGTGGGTGCTCTTTTTGCTTGCATTTTGGCCAGAATGGACTTAGAAAAACATTACACATCAGATGAAGTACCTCTTGAGGAAGTGCCACATATACCCTTTCCGCATGCACAACTTTTACAAGTCATGTGGCCCGTCGTCTGTTTCATTGTTATTACTTCAATATTAATTCATGGGTCGTCAGTCGCCGTGTTTGCGTTAGGGAAGAAACTCAATACAATGGCCATTACAATGACTTTAACCACTACAAACACACAAGAGCAAGGTTCTTCTTGGTTGTCCAGACTAAGTAAGTTGGATAAAACTTCAACCTCATTTTCTTTGCATAGGGTTGACACTCAGGCAAAGTCCACTAGTACCCCCGAAAGTCCGAATGGGGTCGAGACCAGTGGTATTAAGGTTCGACCAGCAGGTGGTGCCAAAAGAAAGAAGCATAAGAAGAAGAAGCATCCAGTTTCTAAGCTTAGGTATTCATTGTCAAACGCAAGTCCCGAAGAAGAAGAACCAATAAAGAGGCAACGTCCTCAAACTGAATTTTTGCAGCTTGGGAAACCTGCTCCAGATTCTAATAGTTTGTCTGATGAAGAAGGAGAAAAAGATATCTCTGAAAAGTTGGATTCAACGACGCCAGAAAATGAGAATGCTAAAGAATACGCTTCTGCCAAGGACGTAACTGACATTGAAAAACAGGAGGAGCAAAAAGTTGGACCAGAGACAACCCGAGAACCCGAAAGAGAAAATGATTCATTAGTAGCTTACGAAGAAGGTAGACTGATCATTCTCGAAGACACCTCTGGTGAACATGCAACGGTCTTGAAGGAAGGTGACAAACCCGATAAAGATAGTGTTCATAGCTGGAGCTCACTTGAACGCAAAGCTTCTCAGTATTCGGAAACTGATGAAGCAAGCGACCATACGCCTGAACAACGTAAGGTTGCTAAAGAAAAAGAACCTAAAACGAAGAAGAAAAGGAGTTACCGTAAGAAGGGTGATGTTGACTCAAGAAAAGTTTATGTTCACCAAGTTGATGAGTTTATTTTAATAGAAAATGAGGATGGTGAAGTTATTAGAAGATACAAAATTAATAAGCATTCAGCCCCCTTTCAAAAGAAACAGAAGAATCCTGTTTCAAAGGCTTTATCCTTTGTTGGAATTAATAAAAACCAACCTCCAGTTGGCGATACTGAAGGTACATCAGGGATCTCTACTCAGGACAAAGATGCGAACCCTGTCTTAATTCCAGAAACTGACAATAAAAAGGTAAAGAAGAATCCTTTCAGAGACCAGAGGATGGAAGAGAAAGTTGAAAATAAACTTGTCGATCTTTTGAGTAAGACTAAAGGTCAAAAAATGGAAGGAGGTACTGGCATCGTTGATCCTCCTGCTATGTCGCGAAAGGAAGCTGCTGAAAGTAGAGAAGAGGACAGTGGAGTAGAAAACAGTGAGGAGGAGACTGATGAGGAGGAGAATAACGAGGAGAACATTAGTGAGACGAATGGAAGTCCTAATGAAAGCTTAAGAGATGAAATCTTGAATGAGAACGAAGTGGAAAAGAGAAGGAGGTTAGCTGCATTGGGCCAAATGCCAACTCAAAGAAATGAAGAGGATGAGGAAGAATAAACTTATAATGTCAACCTTACAATTAGCAGACCGTAATTAGCTAAACATTCTTTTAATTTTTGTTTTTAATCTTAGTTTTGTGTATAGTATCAGGGTAATTTAGTACTTTACAAGTTGGTTAACCAAGAGCAAATGAAGTTTAAATTTAAGTTATTTTTTTTTTTTTTTTTTTTTTGATGCTTATCTATTAAAACTATATTTCTTTTCTTTTATGCGAAGATTAATGACTAGTACCTCCCATAGTTTTTAACTCCTGCAAAGCTTTGGCTATACTGTCGGCTCCCTTTAATAAATCCTCTTTAGAAATCACCAACGGAGGCGCAAGCCTTATAATATTTTCGTGAGTAGGCTTTGCGAGAACGCCATTATCTTTCATAAGGACGCATAAATCCCATGCTGACTTTCCATTGGTCTTGCTGTTATCAATAACTATCGCACATAACAACCCTTTACCTCTCACCTCAGAAATCATGCCACCCGATTTTGTCATCAACTCATGTAAAGCGTTTTTGAAAAGGGCTCCCAATTTATTTGCTCGGTCAACTAAGTTTTCTTCTTTAACGACTTCTAGTGCTGCTATTGCCACCTTAGAGGCCAAAGGATTACCTCCATAAGTCGATCCATGAGAACCTGCTTCAAAACACAACATTATATCCTTCAGGGACAAAACTGCAGACACAGGGTACATACCACCAGATAAGGCTTTTCCAAGTAATACAATATCTGGCTTTACCCCTTCGGAATGCTCATAACATAACATTTTTCCTGTACGAGCAATACCTGTTTGGATTTCGTCACAAATAAGAAGTACATTGTACTTCTTACATAAATTTTGTACTCGACTTAAATAGTCCTCGGGTGGAATAACAATACCTGCTTCCCCCTGGATAGGCTCTAACAATATTGCAGCAATCTTATCACCCGCATTAGCGAAAGCCTTTTCGATGTCTTCGATCACTCCGTAACGAATATTAGTTCCTTCTTTTTCTCCAGGAATTTGTGGACCCAATCCCTTGATATAAGGCCCAAATTTCTCCGTGGCTTCTGGATCAGTAGACATAGAAATGACCCCTAACGTTCTACCATGAAAATTATTACAAGCCGACAATATTATGCCCTCATTTGCCGGAATTTTCTTATGCACATAACCCCACCTTCTTGCAAGCTTTAAGGCCGTCTCTACCGCCTCTGCTCCTGTATTCATTGGCAAAACCATTTCGTATCCGAAATATTCTGTGATATACTTAGCGTAGGCTCCGAAAACATCTGAAGAGAACGCCCTCGAGCTCAATGCCAACTTTTGTGCCTGCTCCACCAACGCATTCACAATCTTAGGATGACAGTGTCCCTGATTTAAAGCCGAGTATGCCGACAAAAAATCGAGATACTCTTTCCCTTCAGGATCCCACACACGTGCTCCTTTACCTTCACTGAGTACTACTGGTAATGGGTGATAATTGTGCGCCGAATAGTCGTGTTCGTATTTCTGCGCTTTCGATGTACTGATACGAATATCACTCATTTTATCTCCTATCAATTATATTTTTTTCTTTCTAGTGGGATATTATAATGCTATTAGACAACTGTATATCTTCGACCCGTATACTGACTTTTCACAAGTTTTGCATTGGACCACACCGCTAATTATATATTGCTGATCGAGTGATGCTTCTCTCGGTCCCTCCTTCCTTCCTTTTTCTCTCGGTTTGAACTTCCCTATTTTTTCTCTGCCTGGCTGCCCATCAGCTTACCGTCATCTTTAAGGGAAAGTGACCCCGAGCACGAATATGCTCCAATAGTTAAGGGATGGAGGGACAAGGGATAGAGTCGTGCACAAACAACCCCGTCAGATGCAGTACGTTTTATGGTTTTTGTCACGTGCTCTGTTTTCTTCCGACACATACAAATCTTTATCCCGTCTGTTACGGTAACGGCGTTAGATGTAAAAAGATTTGAGGATATCATGGATGCGATGAACACGAAGAGACATATGACCCAACAGCCACAGAGGCGCCTTGTAGACGAAAATACAGAAGCTTTAGCTACAATTGGAATGAAAATCAGAAAATCGGTCGCGGATGGCTATAATGTTCCAGGAAATCGATACAATGGATATACCTCTTACACCGCGAGGAATGAAGAAACGCCAGGTAATTTACAAACCCCTAGGACAGGAATTGATGGTATCAACGGAAATAAAACCGCCGCTTTTGCAAGGGTGCCTTTTCCTGAACATCTAAATGGACCCCCTGGTCTTGATAATTCCAGTTCCACTATGGGGACAAGCTCTAATATGGAAGAATGGAATCACAATAGCAAGCTTACTGCACCTGTTTCGACTCTTGAGAATGCACACAGTATTTCTCAACCTTTAGGTAAACGAAAGCTCTCGGATTATGAAGCTAGTTCTGAATTGCCTACAATAGATATTGTTTCACCTGCCCAGAAAGATACTGAGTATTATCGACAAAAATATGGTGACTTGCATTTCGATGAAGATTTTTAATAGTATCTTTCAATTCTTCAATAGCTTTCTCAGAAGACCCAGGTTGCTAAGGCAATGGAGATGCCAGTTTCCTGCTTGATTTTATTTTTATATTTTTCCCTTCGTTATATAAATACATATGTGGACATATGAATTCAGCTGCTTCAGTGCTTGTAAAAATATTTAGGCATCAGCACCTCTAAAGTATTTTGTAGTGCAGGGTGCAGCCACGCTTTGTTCAGTGAGGATTTCAAAGTTTCTTTTTTTAGAGTTTTTTTTTTTTTTTTCTTTCTTTTTCTGAGACTTCAATTTCAAAACCCATCGTGATTTTATGCGCGTTCAATTGCTTTAGGAAGAAGAGGCGACATAGGAGTGAATACCTTTGCATTTTGATACATATTTTATTAAATCGTCAGCGGATTAGTTTTCATCAGTACTTATGTATTAATAATAAGGGTACAGTTGAGTTGACTATAAAATAGAGACTGAAGCTGAAGTGATATGAAAACTAAACAGATAGCGAATCAGCTCCTTCTTCTGTTTAAAAACCTTGATGCGATCGCAAGGGTAACACAAATTTTCCGTCTAGTTTCATGTATTGGGTGTCTTTGCTTCCTGATAGCAGTGTTAGCGGCACCGGCAATGAACAGCGAAACATGTATTGCAAGAATGGATTGCTCACACCTAGATGTCTCCCTAGGGTTGTACAAATCGTTGAGGAATGAAGTTTCGGGACCTCGATCGCAAAATGGCGACAGTAGAATACCGATAGATGCTTCACTAACAAATTCGGAGATATCGATCTTGACACAGTATTCACAGGAGCAAGTGAAGGGGGCACCGGAAGTTTTGTATTTTTCTTTGTATAATTGGTGCCGGGCCAAATTTCATTATAAGGGTAGTGAAGAGGAATACGAGCATCACATAAGTGCAAGTTTATACAATAAAACAGTCGAGTGCACTAAACCCGGACATCGGTTCTTTGATTATAGAAACTTATTAGCGGATGTGGGTTTCAAGGGAATCTTGGCTTATGCATATCACACTTCCGATTTTAATGACCCGCACTGGAATGCACTCGTCGGGAAAAGAGAAAAAAGGAACGACATGGTTTTTCCAGGAATTGTTTTTTCCCTTTGCTCCCAGTTTTTGGTTCTTTTGCTTACTATTTTTGTCTATTATAAGGGAATTTTAGAAAGGAAAAGAAATTTTATCTGTCTATTATATCAGAATACGCTTGCTTTAACCTCACTTGCATCCTTGATTGCTTTAGCAGTGCTGGGCGGCTTAATCACAACCATTACTATTGACATGAGATCGGAAATCAAACACTCGCTAGGTGATTTTGGAATGTCACTACGCTTAGGATCTTTATGGTTTCTGTTATTGTGGCTTGCATTTGGATTTTCATTTTTATCATGTTTTTCGTGGACATTTCCTCTATGGTGTGGTAATCCCCCTGAAGATGCGGAAGAAGTGGGTACCC
This sequence comes from [Candida] glucosophila, assembly GCA_030572315.1. NCBI lineage: Eukaryota > Fungi > Ascomycota > Pichiomycetes > Serinales > Debaryomycetaceae > [Candida] glucosophila. The sequence goes on along the minus strand of JAJLZR010000009.1, from coordinate 426,018 downwards.
CTGGCAGCGAACGTTGGAGACCAGATAATGGCACCGGTAAAACGACGTCTTTTTGGCCAAAAATTTTTACTGATTCGGGGAGAAACGCTAACGCTGATGACGCCGCAGATGGAAGTACTACTTTCTTGAATAATGACGTTGCGATGTACGAAAAAGCCAACGAGGAGAATGACTCCTATTCTGAGTCTCAATTGGCACCTTTGCATAATACAATTTCGGTTGATGATTCCTTGTATTCTCGAGAGCATCAAGTTCGTGCATTGAGTACTAGTTTGTCAAGAAAGGACAGCGTACGTCAAACTACCACTTTTCCGTCGAGAACTCTAGCCAATAGTGCGCGTTTCAGCTCAAAGGATATATATGAAACTATGAAAACTGGATCCCTGAATCAGCATCACAGCGACTCAAGTCAAAATCTTGTCCAATATCCAGCCCCTTTGTCTAAGGAAAGGCCCCTGGCTTCTTTTTTGCTCTCTCCAATTGAGGACCAACCTCATTCAACCACCAACCGGCAGTCGTTTATCCCTTCTAAAAGCTTGACCAATAGCAAACAGAACACTCAAAACGCTACTGTGGAAGATAATACTTCGTTCGACGAGGGCTGGTTACCCTTAGGTCGATTTCAACATAATATTGAAAATAATCCTTTTGTTCCAAAGTAGACTACATGAAATTTATACACATTAAATTGTATAGACGTTGTCTTTTGTTAGGCTTATATATAACGGTATTCTTTTTTTTTTTTTTTTTTTTTTTTTTCAGATTAAATTGATTAAATTTGTATCCGATAAGCTGAGCGAGTATTTTGCGGCCGGAACACAAACACTGACTCGATCTCTACAAAGTTCTGGATGTACCAAAAAAAAAAGCAAGTCAGATATGGTAGAAATGACACAAGTAGATGATATTCAACAACACCCAAAGAATAATGAGTTGCCAACTTATGAGGAAAGTTTGAAACGCCCCGAAATCTTACCACAGGAAATCTGTGCTATGCAGAACGGGAATAATAACTCCATTTCAATAAAAGACTTCTGCAAATTGCTAACTATAATAATGGTGCTTCACGCTTGCATAGTACTTTCGTACTTGGCGCCTTTGAAACACTTTTCCCTAAGGTTCAAGATAGATACTCCTGAAGCTAAAAGAATTATGTCTAGTGTCACAGAGGGACTAAAGATGATCTCTTATATAGCGAAAGACCTTAGCGTGACTGTAAACGGTCAAAAAAACATTTTAGATGATTTTGCATACTTGGACACTATAGATACATTCACGCAGAATTATATCCATGAGTTTTATGTTTTGAAGTATTGTCGGTACAACACAATCAGCGAGGAATCAAATTGTACTGCCGCCTATGGATTAGACGTTTTTAGAGGTATCATTTATGATATCGGAATACAGTTGGGGCATGTTCTGGAGTCTAATAATACATCGGAACTAGGTAAATCGTTAGTACAAATGTACTCTAATACAAACTCGGCACTTGATGCAATCTATAGAGAAAATAAAAAACACTCGCTTGGTATAAGTGATTCAAATCTAGCAGCACTTCGCATTGCACATTACTTGAAGCTATCAGAGACCTATGGAAAATTTGCTGCATTTGTTGGGATTACTCTCAACGTTTTTCATGGGCTAGCCTTGGTCAGTCTTGGCATATCGACATTGGCAATGGCAAAGCTTGATTACTTTAACAAATATTACCAACTGAGAATATATGCTGCATATCGCATAGGCGTTCTAGCATTGACTGTCAGCTTTTGGATTTTGCTGTTGCATTGGACAAGCGAAATATGCTATTACCGTTTAATGAAGTATTTTACTTTAAAACTTGACATCGCAGAGTTTCGCTTAGAATGGGGATTCGCATTATTAAATGTCTGCGTTTTCCTCTTTACCATGGCACTTATACAAGCATTTATCATTTATTTCAAAAGGAATATTTAATTTACTAAAGTTTACGCAAGCCTTACTCTAACTTATTTACAAAAGTAGATGTTAAGTTATCTAGCTTCTAAGCAGATCCGTACACTTTTTTGAAAGATTGCTCAAAATCACCAATAATGTCATCTACGAACTCGGTACCGACAGAAACTCGAATAAGATCACTAGTCACACCAGAGGCCATCTTCTCTTCTTCATTTAACTGCTGATGTGTAGTATAATAAGGAGCAATTATTAAGGTCTTCGAATCACCTACGTTTGCCAAATTAGACGCGAGGTTTAAATTGTCAACAAATTTGGGACCTGACTCAAGAAATGGATTCTCCTTATTTTCACCAAGAGACTTTACACCAAAGGACAACATACCCCCAAAGTTGTTTTTGTTGTTGAAGTATTTCTTTGCAACCTCGTGATCTTCATGAGAAGGCAATCCTAGGTAAGACACCCAACTGACATACGGATGCTTTTCAAGGTATTGAGCCAACTTGAGGGCATTGTAAGACTGTCTATCTACACGCAATGACAAAGTCTCTAATCCTTGGATTAATAAAAAGGCTCCAAAAGGATTCATAGAAGGCCCCAAGTCCCTCAACAACTCGATTCTTGCATGTCCTATAAAAGCAGCAGGGCCTAGGGCGTCATTCAAAACCAAACCATGATAACCCTCGCTAGGCGTAGAAAATTGTGGAAACTTCTTAGGATACTTTGCCCATGGAAATTTACCTGAGTCGACGACAACACCTCCAATAGTGGTTCCATGGCCTCCGATCCATTTCGTAGCCGAATGCACCACAATGTCGGCTCCATGGTCAAAAGGCCTTATTAAATAACCTCCAGCTCCAAAAGTATTATCTACTACCACTGGAACGCCATGGCTATGTGCTACTTTAACCACTTTTTCGAAGTCTGGTACATTATATTTCGGATTTCCTATTGACTCAATGTATATTGCTTTAGTCCTTTCGTCAATTTTTTTTTCAAAGTCTTCGGCTTTATCGCTTGCTATAAAACGTGCCTCAATCCCAAATCTTTTAAAAGCTACTTTGAATTGATTGTAGGTACCTCCGTACAAATAGGACGTTGAAACAAAGTTATCTCCCGTATGGGCAAGCCCTGCGATTGCTAAAAGTTGGGCAGCTTGTCCCGAGGAAGTGGCTACCGCTCCAATTCCTCCTTCTAAAGCCGCCATACGTTTCTCGAACACATCACTCGTAGGATTCATAATTCTAGAGTAGATGTGTCCTTCCGTCTCCAAACCAAATAATTCAGCACCATGCTGTGAGTTGTTAAACACATAAGAAGTCGTAGAGTAAATTGGTGGTGCCCTCGGATTATGGGTATCAAGTGGCTGTCCGGCGTGCAACTGCAAAGTATCAAAATGAGAAGGCATTACGAAAAAAAAAAACGGCTTTCTTCAATAATTCTTTTCCTATTTATACGATTTCATCTTATTTATAGTCGAATTGGCTGCGGTTATATCAATTTTGCGACTATTCACGTGATATATGTATTACAATAACACAAAAGTGGTGAATTCTGGAGAGATTTGGAAACACCAGTCCCAATACAAGTATCACAAGCCAACACAGTCCGCAAAAAAAAAAAAAAAAAAAGTAAACCACAATGTAAGCTACACTTTTTTTTTCTTAATCTCAAGAATACATTTATTAAAAACACAACGATTTTTGTTACAAAATACAATAATAAGCGTTCTTATTTCTGTCCTTTTCTTTAGGTGGTCCAGAAGATAATAAGAATACACCTATCCAAATCTATATTCCCTGAGAAAAGCTTCCTTAGGTATTCATATAGGTTGATGGATCAATACCCTCCTCAGGAAATTCGGAAATCTTGACATCAAACCTCGATTGAATTTTTTCTAACACTTCTTCTTCTGTCTTGGAGGCGACAAAAGAAATAGCTAAACCTTTTGTTCCAAATCTACCTGCTCTACCTACTCTGTGCAAGTACTGATCAGGTTCACCAGGTAAATCATAGTTGATTGCCAAGTTGATTCTCTCGATATCAATACCTCTTCCGAAAACATCGGTAGAAACACAAATACGCTTGTTGAATTCCTTAAAAGACTTATATCTCTCAATTCTCTCCTCCTGTGGCAAACCAGAATGGACAGCTATAGAAGGAAAGTTACAAGAACTCAACAATTTATTAAGTTCGTTCGCTCTTTGAGTAGACTTCACAAATATAATAACTTGGTTAAACTCTAAAGAGTCCAACAAGTCAGATAATTTTCTGTTCTTTTCCTTTTCGTCCAATCTGACAAAATATTGCTGCAAACCGTGTAAGGTTAATTTTGCTTCATCATCCACGTATATCTCCAATGGGTTTTGCATAAATTTTTTGCAGATTGGGCGGATTTCCTTCGATAATGTTGCCGAAAACATCATAACTTGCTTTTGATGTGGGGTACTGCGAAAGATGTCTTGTACATCTTTTCTCATGTCGACTGCCTCCAACACCTTGTCACATTCATCAATAATGAAAGATTTGACCAGATTTACACGAATGGCCTTTTCAGTGACCAAAGCGTGCAACCTTCCTGGGGTCGCCACTACGATGTGAGGACAGGTGTCCTTATTCTTCAACTTTTCGACATCCTTCAGAATTGGAGTACCTCCATAAAATACTTCGGTTTTGATATCAGGCATATACTTAGAAAAACGTGAATATTCATTTCGAATCTGGTAAGCCAATTCTCTGGTATGGCAAATAACCAAGGCAGAGATCTCACCGGAAACAGGATCTAACTGCTGTAAAGTAGATAACACAAAAACAGCAGTTTTACCCAATCCCGACTTTGCTTGACATAAAACATCTGTACCCAATATAGATTGGGGGATACAAACTTGTTGAACTAGATTTCATGTTAGTTACTGACCTGTGTTTTTTTAGAAACACAATGATCCCATTTAAACCCAACACATTCCTTCTATAGTGTAGAAAACATCCATAAAAATCTATAAAACTTAGGATGTTGGCTTGACATTAGTCAAGTGTGGTTTGTGCATTACTGCAACGGTTTCTTTGTGAAAGATGAGCTATTGTATAAAGATACCATAGTTTCTAGGCGATATCTATAAGATCCCATACAGCTTCATATAGTGTCCATGGACATTTTCTGAGGACACTTCTAGAAGGCTACCAGCATCGGAACGACAATGTAGTATGACAGAAAAAAGAAAGAATTTGTTGTTTAAATAGCATCATTGCATCTCTAGTAAACGTGTTGAATCAAATACGAACCTTCTGATGGGTGTTCAAAACCGCAGTCACCAATAGCTCTCAATAATTCTGGCTTCAATAAAAAGTCTCTGAAACCAGTAGCGTGGATACCAACATAAGAACCCTTCTTGTCCGATTCTTTATCGTTGGCTTGTCCATCTGTCGCACTTGGAGCAGATGTGGTTGGAACTGCAATTTCCTCCGAGTCCGAGTAATCTAACAATTCTTCTTGACCTTCGTTTGACATTCCCTTGATTGATTTTTCTTTCCTATGTCTACTAAAATAAAGTGTTTTCTTGTGCTGGCTAGTAAGTCGTCGTCAAATTATTCATGTCGTAATGTCTTATTCACGACATTTTTTGGATCTACTGGATTTTATTAATTTGAAGAACTTTTAGCTTCATAGATGTTTAGACTAAGACAATGTTTCGTGCTCTGTCAGAGCAACCTAAAGGGTGCAATTTTTAATAGAAGATCTCTTTTTTCAGAACAAAACATCAACCCAACAATATATATTCAAAATGCTAGGCGACTCGCAACATCCTCTGACATTACACCAGAAGAAGAGCAAGAACAAAGATTTAAAAAGCTTGTTGAGACTTTCAGGTCAAATCCTGAGCTCAGGAAACAACTTGATGAATTTCAAAGTGTATTGCAAAAAAAGAACTTGAATATTGATGCCGAAAGGCCTTCTGTGGTACAATTGTTCAAGATCATGATGGATAAAGATGTAAAAGAATCTTTAGGTAAGCTAAAAAAGGCGATGGAGGATGCCAACATTTCTCTTAACAAGGATGACGTCAATGCTGTCATGGGTATTCTCGGTTGGAAGAAATGAGAAGTTGTATATAGTTCGTAAATATCTACTAATAGGCGTGAATAAGCTACTTTACAAGTATCTTACTTTTGTACGAGCAAAATGTAAGGATCGAAAGTCCTTACTTCTTACGACCGAAAGAAGCAGAAATATTGGCTGCTTCTTCGACCGCCCTAGAGATAGCACCCCTAACTCCAGCGTCTTCTAATTTTAACAAGCCTCCTATAGTGGTGCCTCCAGGTGTACATACTTTGCTTTTCAACAGAGCAGGAACCTCTCCAGTTTCCAACACCATCCTCGCTGCCCCTTCCATGGTCTTGGCTGCGGACTCTTGTGCAATAGAATAAGGCATACCCACTCGAACGCCTCCTTCAATTAATGCTTCCAATACCAAGAAGCCAAATCCAATTCCTGATCCAATTAACGCCGTTGCGGCGTCCATATTTTTTTCTGGTAATTCAACTGCTCTACCTACGGGCTTTATCATTTTCATTACTAAATCATAATGTTTCTCTTTCGCAGAAGGAGAGAAAGCAACCCCTGCCATACCACAACCAAATTGTGCAGCAGTGTTAGTCATAACCTTAACAACACAATTGGACAAGCATTCTAGCTCTCCAAGCGTTACTCCAGCTAACAATGAAATTACCAATTGCTGACCGCTAAGTGAGCTTCTGTATTGTTCGTCCACATCTTTTAACATATAAGGTTTAACACCTAAAATAATTACGTCTGCTTGTTGAACCGCTCTCCTGTTAGACTCGATTCCATAAGATGTTTCTATAAGCTGGCTGCTAAACTTCGCTTTCGTTTCCTCAGCAGAACGTTTCGAACTATTGCAGCAAATAATTTTCGCTGGGTAAGGATCAAATTTCTTATCGAGTATAGAGGAAATCACGGCTTTACCCATAACGCCACAGCCTATGACGGTTACCGTATATCCAGAAGCAAAGTCTTTCTCAACCATATTCTTCTCTTTCTATATATTTTTTTCTATTTTGATCTTAATATTAAGCTACCTAATTAACAAGAGCCTTCTTTTTTTTTGAAAAAAAAAAAAAAGAAATTTATTAACCAAAAACTTAGGCTTTCTAAAATGCAATCTAGACTTTTATAAATACCTTGAGTAGAGAGTTCGACTCAATTGTATTCAAGAGCCTTAATTCAAGTAATTATATTTTGCTACACAATTTTGTCGAAAAAAACCACCATAAGTTGACTTATGCGCAGGGCTATAAGTGCGCACATTCAAGGTAATAAAATTTCAGACTAGTATTTTGTAGTTTCAGTAGTAGCCTTTACAAGCTTGAAAAAAGTAAGTATTACAAGACTTTTGAATTAAAGAGAATAATATTGCGGATAATTGAGAACTTATCAAACGACATAGACGAAATCTCCAAAAGACTTTAAGGAATTTTCTTATACTGAGTGGTGGAAAGGTGCTATCGCGACATCGGTATACTTTCGGAAGCAATTCTAATTTGTATTTGACGGCGGTATGGATTTCAAGAAAGAATATTTAATCCCTTGTCCTGTAGTAAAGCCTACGTTGGAGGAATTCGGGAATCCGGTAGAGTACTTATCAAGGGCTGATATTGCACACAAAGGCCAGGAATATGGGATTTTAAAGGTAATACCACCTTCAAACTGGAATCCCATGTTTCTGATTGCAGAAAGTTTCAGATTTCATACAAGGAAGCAAAAATTAAGTGACCTAGGTTTGACGGCCCGATCCAGAAAGTTTTTCACGGACAACCTTAACCGCTTTTTGCAAATGCGTAGAAGAAAGCCATTAGGACTTTCTTTTGTAGTAGATAAAAATCAGGATTTAGATGGGCAACAGGGTTTCCTGATAATTTACTACTACGATCTTTATTTGATGGTCGAGAAAAACGGAGGCTATGCAGCAATGGATCATCGAAAGTGGGCTACAGTGGCCCAACATTTTGGAGTCTCCGACTATCAAAAACTCCGCCAGGTATATGAGAATGATATTTCGTCGTATGCTCGGTTTTTGTCAGATAATCAAAACTTGGCCAATCTTCCTGAGAGTGATTCGGAAGATGAAAATGACAGCTGTTTGATTTGTAAAAAACATAATAGCCCTTCACAAACCTTGCTTTGTGATAACTGTAATAATGCGTTTCATCTACAATGTATTCTGCCTAATCTAACAAGAATACCTCTGGGTAAATGGTACTGCAATAAATGTCTAATTGGAACTGGTGAATATGGATTTGAAGAACAGGTTGATTTAAAATATTCTATACCTGAGTTTTATCAAGTAAGCCAACAATTCAAGCGCCAATTCGAGGCCGACTATAATCATGGGGTACCACTAACTGAAGATGATATGGAAAAGAAATTTTGGAAATTTGTAGAACTTGAGAAATCCGATTTAGAGGTTAGGTATGGGGCTGATATACACAATTTCAAACCAGGTGAAATTAGTGGCTTTCCAATGGCAAATAGTCCTAATATTGCTGTACAAAATCCCCTCGTCAATTACTACGTTAGTCATCCCTGGAATTTAACTAGATTGCCGTTTGCCAAAGGGTCGTTGCTAAATTACATAAATACGTCAATATCGGGAATGACAATACCATGGATATATATAGGCTCATTATTCTCAACGTTTTGTTGGCATGTGGAGGACCACTATACCCTTTCTGCAAACTACTGTCATTTCGGTGCTACGAAAAAGTGGTATGCCATCCCAGAATATGATGCAGACAAGTTTGAAAAACTAATGAAAGAATCGGCACCTGATCTTTTTCAGAGACAACCTGATTTGTTGCACCAATTGGTAACATTGTTGTCCCCGATAGATATAATTCGAAATGGTGTTAAATGTGTCTATTGTGATCAGAAACCCAATGAGTTTGTGATAACATACCCTCGTGTATACCATGCAGGCTTTAACTGCGGTTTCAATTTCAATGAAGCTGTCAATTTCACCATGGATACTTGGATAAATTACGGAAGAAAATCTATAAACGATTATAAACAGATCGGTAAAGAATGCGTCTTTGATTATTATGCTTTGGTGGAAAACATTTTAAGAGACGAAAACATTTTTCGAAATAGAGAGAGAAAAAATTTAGTCAGCCAATGCTTACGTATATTTGAGGAGTTTGCATTACAACAGTCCAAATATCTCAAACTCATAGATCTTGGCCATTTTGATATACAATCTGTCCCTAGACCTCAATCAAAACGGCTGTTTGAAGATGAGCAGATGGGATTTTTTGCTGGTGAAGAAAGTGAAGACGAAAATGACTTATGTGATCTATGTCGCACAAAAGTTTCATATCAATACTGCATTATAAACAATAAAAAGCATCGGTTTATTCCGCGTCTTTCATCATACTCAAATAAAAGAATAATCGGCCATCGAAGTAACCAATTATTGACTCCAAATTCTTCACCACTAGTTGTGAAAGAAGTTGAGCAATCTGACCACAACAAAATGTCAAATCTATCGCAGTCTTCTGCTGCTAAGGCCCTCGACGCCTTGCGTAGCAAAACTGACGAAAGCTCGTATGGCTTTTCCTCCTCAGCGAAGAGGAATCTGACTGAATCCGACTCCTCAACGAAGAGGCGCAAGTCATCGCGTCTTCTTAATCTGAAAGAGACTCCTTCTAATAATGCCATGGCTGCTGTTCAACTTCTGTCACAAATGAAACGACTCACCGAAAAGAAAACCATTCCTCTTTGTTTGCAATGTGTTTTAAATCTTTGCGGCGATGATATGGACGCCATTCCACCTGGTTCGCAGCTCTTATGTGAGACTCCGATCGAACTGATGTTCGACTTTATCAAAACCAAAAAGGAAGATTTTGAGGCAATTCATCCCTCCGCAACCTCCGCATCCAAAGCGCAGAGTACTCTATCTGGTTTGCAGGCATCTGTAACCTCCTGATCCGTTCTTTTAATGAAAATCGAGTAATACATGAAGACTTTTTTTTGCAGCCGTTTAAGAAATTGCGAGTATCACAAAGGAAAACACGCAAGATGAAATGTCGTCATCTATGGCTGTAAGTACTGTAGTCTGTATGTCTAGATAGAAATCTGACGTTTACACTTATAATAAGTTCTATGCGGGTGTAAAGTGTATGCTGTTCTCTTCCGTCCCTACGTGTTCGGAATTTCTACGACGTCGATAAGAAAAAGAATATCATTCTCTGTTATCCAAAACTTTGGCTTACTCTTGAAACTGGATTTCGACTGTTTCCATTAGCTCTCATATTCTAAAATCTCATATATTATTCTGCACGGCTGCTACCACGGAAATTTAAGAAGTAAAGAAAAAAAAAAAAAAAAGGTTCGTCACAGCTCCTGTCAGAGACAATGTGTATGGGCTTTCAATTCCTTTGCTATGCTTTTGGTCCTACACAAATACTGACTCATCATCTCCTACTACAAAAGATATCCTATTTAGTCTACCTTATTTACTTCCTCTACTCATATATATTACAGCGAACTACCTTAGCTGTCTGCACTACACAGTCCACTAGACACATAGTTCGCCATGAATTCGGGTAACCCCTATTTTATTCACCAATGAAATCACAAATTCTGGCAAAGTGCGAACGACTCCCTGTAACGATTCCTATTGGGCAATTTCGATTCCAGGAAAATATTGTACGGTAACGCTGAAAAGCGGCAAAGGAATTTAAAGTTCTTTTAAGTGTTAGAGAATTGAAATCTTAGATTACCATCAAAAATGGTTCTTCCAAGATTATTTCAGTCTGCTTCGCGTAGCGCATTCCAAGCAGCTAAGCGTACCCCTGTTTTCAATAGAGGTTTAGCATCGGCGGCTCCAACAGCTGGTAAGATCAGGTATGTATAAGATAGTATTGGAAATTTTACGTTGGGTCAATGCTGACGGTCAGCGTTGGTCGAAAGTGCTAGAGAGGCTTGTAGAATTGCAGCGTTCGAGACTTTGGGAATGCACCAAATGGATATATTCTGTCCTCGGATGCTGGAGAAGAGCCTCGATACTCGATACGAAATAAAAAGGTGCTAGGAAAAGGAATAAAAAGGACTAAAGAAAACTGTTGTAGCTTAAACGATAGGAATTGGAGCCATTGGTGCATTTAGAAGGCTGCCATAAATAAAGACAAAAATAAGGCTAAGAAGTAAGGAGAGACTAATGGGCCAGTGAAAAACTTGAAAAATTGGAGCGCGAAATTGGACCAACGAAAATTGACACCGAGGTAATTCTAAAATGAACCGATATACTAACTAAAGTAGATCAGTTATTGGTGCTGTTGTTGATGTTCAATTTGATGAAGGTAATGTACCAGCTATCTTCAACGCCTTGACCCTCAAGAATGGTGAGAACAACTTGGTTTTGGAAGTTGCTCAACACTTGGGTGAGAACACAGTCAGAGCTATAGCTATGGATGGTACTGATGGTTTGACTAGAGGTTCACCTGTCAACGACACTGGTGCTCCTATATCTGTGCCAGTGGGTCGTGAGACTTTAGGTCGTATCATTAATGTTGTAGGTGAACCAATTGATGAACAGGGACCTATCAACACAAAAACTAAGCATCCTATCCACTCTGAGCCACCATCTTTTGTAGAGCAATCTACAGAGTCCCAAATTTTGGAGACCGGTATCAAGGTTGTCGATTTGTTGGCTCCTTATGCAAAAGGTGGTAAGATTGGATTGTTCGGTGGTGCTGGTGTCGGTAAGACCGTGTTTATCCAAGAGTTGATTAACAACATTGCAATGGCTCACGGTGGTTTCTCTGTCTTTAGTGGTGTTGGTGAACGTACTAGAGAAGGTAACGATTTGTACCATGAAATGATAGAAACTGGTGTCATCAATCTTAAGGGTGACTCTAAGGTCTCCTTGGTCTTCGGACAAATGAACGAGCCACCAGGAGCTAGAGCTAGAGTTGCTTTGACTGGTTTGACTGTTGCTGAATACTTTAGAGATCAAGAAGGTCAAGATGTGTTGTTGTTTATTGACAATATTTTTAGATTCACTCAAGCTGGTGCTGAGGTGTCGGCATTGTTAGGACGTATTCCTTCTGCTGTCGGTTACCAACCAACTTTGTCTACTGATATGGGTATCTTGCAAGAACGTATTACCAGTACTGACAAGGGTTCCGTTACCTCTGTGCAAGCTGTTTATGTCCCTGCTGATGATTTGACTGATCCTGCACCAGCAACGACTTTTGCCCATTTGGATGCCACTACTGTGTTGACTAGAAGCATTGCTGAATTGGGTATCTACCCTGCTGTCGACCCATTGGATTCCAAGTCTAAGTTATTGGACCCATCTATTGTTGGTCTCGAGCATTACAATGTGGCAAATGGTGTTCAGCAAACTTTGCAAGCATACAAGTCTTTGCAAGATATCATCGCTATTTTGGGTATGGATGAATTGTCTGAGGCTGATAAGTTGACTGTCGAAAGGGCACGTAAACTTCAAAGATTCTTATCCCAACCATTCCACGTTGCTGAAGCTTTCACTGGTATGTCCGGAAAGTTGGTCAAATTGGAAGACAGTGTTAAGTCGTTCAAGGAAGTCTTGGACGGAAAGTTTGACCACTTGCCAGAGAGTGCTTTCTATATGGTTGGTGGTATCGAAGAAGCTGTTGCAAAGGCTGAAAAGATGGCTGCTGAATCTAACTAAGCCCACTAACTGTGAGAGGATGTTTAAACCATTTATTATTGACATTTAGCTTAAGTAAAAAAAAAGAGTTTTTATTATATGCTTGTAGAGTCGTGTAGAATATGCGGATGCCTCTATGCAGTAGTTTTTTTTTTCTTCTTGACAATGCTCAACACTAAAGTAATTTGTTGTCAATCGTATATATATATTTTTTTTTTTTATTGCCTACGATGCTATCATTGTCTAACGTAAGTTGAAATAGTATCATTATTAATAGTTTCTCGGGACCTGTGTTACTAATTTATTAGGCGTTATCCTTTCTTGATCAATACAACATTAACTGGAAAGCCATAATTCTTGGTTTTACGTTAGGTCAGTTTGGGTTTGAAAAATATTTAGATTATCGTCAATATCAGGTTGCAAAAAGAACTTCGCCTCCTGACACCTTGAAAGCAGAGATACCTTCGGACACTTTCAATAAATCACAAGATTATTCTCGTGCAAAGCTTAGATTTGGAACTATTAGCGATATCTATGATTTAATTCAGACCTTGACTATTATTCACTTTGATATTTTGCCCCTGATATGGACCTTTTCTGGGGGTTTAATGCAAAAATTTGCCTCATTTTTACCAAGTTTCATGAGCGGTGTCGTTACCAAATCGATTATATTTTTTTTTGTTTTCCAGATAATGTCAACAATTCTTTCTTTGCCAATTTCTTATTATTCTACCTTTCATTTGGAAGAGAAATATGGATTTAATAAACTGGACGTGAAGTTATGGGCTACTGATATGTTGAAGAGTATAGCACTTATGTTTGTTCTTGGTGGACCAATTATAGCGGCCTTATTGAAGATTATCGACTACTATGGAGAGAAATTTGTGGCCTATGTTATGATTTTTCTACTTGCTGTTCAATTAGTAATGATGACGTTAGCTCCTTCTTTGATCCTACCATTATTTAACAAATTCACTCCATTGGAAGACGGTGAATTGAAGACTGCGATTGAAGATTTAGCCCTGAAAAATGGTTTTCCTTTGACTAAGCTCTACGTTGTTGATGGCTCGAAAAGATCATCGCATTCCAATGCTTACTTTATTGGATTGCCATGGTCGAAACAAATTGTATTGTACGATACATTGATCAACCACAATAGCGTGGAAGAGACTGTTGCCGTTTTGGCGCACGAAATCGGGCATTGGAAATTGTCTCATATCATCCGTTTGGTGGGACTTAGCCAAGCCCAAATGTTTTTGACATTTTTGACATTTTCTGCTTTTATGTATAACAAATCATTATACGCTGCCTTCGGGTTTGTTTCTGAGCAGCCTGCTCTAATCGGTATGACTTTGTTCAATTTTATTTTTGGACCGGTAGAGAGTATACTTCAGTTTGCTCTGAACCTGCAAAGTAGAAAGTATGAATATCAAGCAGATGCATATGCTAAGGAATCGGGTTATACCGATAACTTATCTTCTGCTTTGATCAAACTTTGCCGCGAGAATTTATCTTCTATCAATGCTGACGGCTTGTACTCTGCTTATCATCATTCACACCCTATCTTGGCTGAGAGATTGAAAGCTCTCGGATATGTCTCCAAAACGAAAGTGTCCTCAAAGGACGATTAAGACAAGGTCTTGTGAATTTTTCAGCAATATTCTGTGTCTGATTCATAACCTTCATCTAAATATATGAAAGTATTTTTTGAAATAAAGTCAGATCTGCATTTTTAGACTCTTCATTTGCTTCTGAAGAGTTATAAATACTTACTTCGGCATTGACTTCACCCTGTCAGCACTTTTCTCTTATTTAGCATTAATTCTTTTGTCTTTATGCCAGATAAAATTTATGTGTACTGCTATTAAAAGGTCTTTAAAAAACTATGTATACGTATTATTATAAAGGTGGTAGATGCTAAAAGAAAAGTTTGAAACACTTATACATCGGTTGGCAAAAGCTAATAGGCTTTTTCCAACTTCCGTAGCTGGAGAAAGAGCAATATGTGTCGAATCTATCAAAAATTCTCTGTGGTTTATAATGCTCTGTTTCCTAGAAGAGTTCAGCTTTAACCTAATCTTATTAGGGAAACATTGTTTTCGAAAGCTTTTGTTTTCTCTATATGAAACAGAAAAAGTGGCTTTAATGTCTCTCTTCCCTTAGTCATAAATATGTTTTAAAAAATCATTTATGGTAGATTGTTTTAGGATACTGCGATTTCTTGAATTTGTCGTATAACTGGTTGTAAGCGGCTCGCATCTGTACGTAACCAAGATGAGTTTTCCCTATAAAATGGTCGCCCAATCTTCTGTCACTATCCAATCGAGACAAATACGCCCCACACCCTTCGCATACTTGCAACTTCTGTTGAGCCGATTGACCCACATTCTCTGTTATATTTCGAGCAGATTCTGCAAGTTTTTCACGTTCTTTGCATAGCTCATTCAACTTAATACACTCACACAAGCACTTTAACGATTCATTTTCCTTCATCAAACAATCAATCTCTTGTACCATAAGTCCTATTTTCGTATCCAAGTTATCTAGTTCCTTGGTAACCGTTGCGATTTTGGCCTTTTCTTCAGGTGTGTGTTCCAATCGTTTAGATGCAATTTGAATATTCTTATCTAGCGCGTTGATGAAAGTCTGTAGATGTTTAAAATAGGCAAATTCAAATTCGGGGAAGCTTTCACCTTTCCTTTTTCTATACTCATATTCCAACTTGTGTTTTTCCAAATGCAACTGCGGACATTCCCCCATATCTTGCTTTGTTCCGGCAAATAGATCATGAGGACATGTCCCCACTAAAAAACTTTTACACACCCTGTGACTTTTGATATCTGGGTATTTCCTTCTAGCTATGGGTGATATCAAAGCATCTTTTCCCATAAGCTGTTCTAGAAGCTTTCTCTGTTCTTCTGCCATCTTCGTTTTCTTTTTCTCATTCTTTTCGGTAGAGATAAGTTGTTCTCTTTGTCCTGCATATACTGGATGCTCCGTTCGATGCAATCTTCGATGCAATCCTTGACATCAAACTCCTTTAGAAACTTCAAGATGAAGCGTTACCAGTTGATAGGTAGAAAGAGAGGATTCAATCAAAGCATCACGGTAAAATATGGACAGTTTCATTTACATTCTTTGCCTTATGAAATACTTATAGAAATCTTTTCTCATTTAGCTGAAGACAGAAAGACGCTCTTAAGTTTAGCACTAGTATGCAAGAAGTTTTCAACTATAGTAAACAAAAACTTTCTTTATAAGGATCTTATTATAAGCAATACCAATCAATTCAAGTCCTTCAGCCACAATCATTTGTTACGACCGACCACTTCATTGGGTAGAACGTTCGGACAACATGAAACTAGCAGTAAAATCAATTACATTGAATCGTTTACACTAATGAACCCACCCGTAAAATCGTCGGAAAATTTCAAGACAAGTATAGCTGGGGTATATTCATTCGACAGTACCAGTAGTAATGACTCACAGAACTACGATGAGTTTATCAGATCTTTTACGTGCTTGTTAAATGAAGCTTACGGCTTAAAAAAATTGAAAATTGCTGATTGTTCTTCTCAGTTTTCTTTTCCTACAGAAGTACTGTCGGAGAAATCTTACTTCTTTACCAGTTTTAAAAAGAAGGAACGTAAAAAGAGGTTGCAAGTATTATCTTTTGAATCACAACGTGGATGGTCTATACCTTTTAAGAGCAATTATGCTGCATTTATTTCGAATTTTTATGAGACAATAGGTGAGTTAGAGTTGCTGAATTTTGTGGTAGATGAAACAAGGCTCGCATTGCCTTCTTCATATAGAAGACTGGTAATAAATAAATTGACCTTAAGCGGCTGTACTTATTCGAATAATTTCAAAAAATTATCCCCTCAAAAGAGGCCACGTGTTGACTTGTTTGATGAAGTCACACATTTGCAATTGAATAACATTTTATCAGGTAGCGATTTGTTCTTCATTGATTACGTTAAAGTCAACAATGCTTTATCAACCTTGACAATAGATCTTGATTCGAAAATCTTTTACCAAAATCAACAGATATCTTCAACAAGACAAGAGAAACTTTTTGATTATGCGAAATATAACCCTTTTTTCAACTTGCTTTGTTCGGAGAACGGCTACTTTTCTAATTTGAATCATATTATACTAACCAATTTTGATATAAAATCCTTTTGTAGCATGCAGGACTTGGAAGAAATGGAGAGGAATCTATATCAATATGAAGGTGAGATAACTACTTTGCTAAAAGAGCTTTCTTCACTTCAACATTTAACTATTTTTTTTAAGAGTAATAAAAGAGTAAGCAAATGTACGAGATGTGGAGCTCTAGCTACGAGTGCAAAAAATTGCGATAGTGTTTTGGAACACGATTGGTATAGCCTAATTGGAGCTTTTATCTCACAAAATCCCAAATGCAAAGTCAAAATGTTTGACTTTAAAGGCAATTTATTATATTCTCGCGCATAATGTTATTACTTAAAGTGATATGTTACCAAAAATTGCCAAGATTGTTGCCAAGAGAACAATATCTGTGTGTAAAATATTCCTTGAAGAATCTAACAAGTTAGTATTATGCTTTTAGAGAATTTAAAAAAAAGAAAAAAAAGAGCCCCCTAAAGAAATTTCATTCGACTGGGAATACTTACTACTAGAAACCTTCTTCTTAGGCGGCGTCGTCTTTGATGGCTTTTTTATTTCGGTACCTGACATGTGATCAACAACTTTATCAATTGAACCTTTGATCTTGTAAGCCTTATCGTTTTCATCAGTCACTTTAAATGGATTTTTTAAGTCACTATCGGAAAGCTTGACATATTTTCCACGGTCAGTTTTTACGCCATTCTTTATTAGTTGATCTGCCATGCTTGCGGGCAAGCGTCTACCGATGCTCAAATTTTCATAGTTAGATGTACACTTTCGAGATTTGTGTTGTGATTTTTCTTTTTCAAACGATTTCCTGACCTTTTTATTCATAGATGAAATAAAAACCTTGGAATTAGTCGAAAGAAGATTTTCGAATTGGCTTTTAAGTGCTTTAAAATCAGGCAAAACTTTCACATTTCCGTTTTGCTGAATTTCAACTAAACCGTAATTATTTGACTCCTGTGAGTATTCGTAAACTAATCCACCACTGAAGACATCGCCCATTTCAAATGAGTAAAGTGTTTGTACTTCTTCAAATTTCCTGGGTGTAATCAAATTGCACCCATATCTGATAGAATTAGTAAAATATTTCATTGAATAAAGTCTTGATAATGGATACTTACTCTGAAAGGAATACCGGTTTTGAGTAATTGCTATAATCCTCAGTTAAAATGTTGTATCCGCTGCTGTAAAATGTTTGTTCGCCACACCACTGGTAGGAATTTACGCCGTAAAAATCAACTGCGTCATGTTCGCTTTCGTCTTCACATTCTAAGTAAGTGGAAAGAGGAACTCTGTATTCTAAATTATCGGCAGCTGAATAGCCAACTGGGATTTCCCTTGGACCATTCCTGTCGATATATTTCTTGACGTCTCTAACTACTGCTTTGATATAAATGGGGGCATTCTGTATTTAGTTAGTATCTTTTACTTTTGACTATTTTCTGTAACTTTTCGTTTTTCAGAATTTTTTTTTGAAACTATAACTTACTTTCGCGGATTTCTCGTCATTGACCACTTCATTTCCAGCTAAAAATGCTAGAGTATTATTATAATAAGAGAATTCTTCAACAACTTTAAGCACGTTATCCATATATTCTTCAGTATAGGTTGTCCACGGTTCGTACCGGTTCAAATGGTGTTTAGGTAAAGGAGAATTAATATCAAGGACTAAATATATTCCTGCAGCTGCAAGCATAGACATGCAAACATCATGATTGAGAGCTGTACTGATGGAGTACACTCTAATAGTCTTATTAGTTAGTATTTCTTTTTGTTTCTGTGTTCGTCTAAAAAGTATTGCGTACATTTATTCCCAAGTCTTGGAGGAGAGTTATATCTCTTGCGCAGTCCTTAGGATCTGAAAGTGGGTCTTTGTCTTCAATTACTTCAGATGACCCGCCTGGTTGGTAATCAACTCCTTTAATATAGAACTGTTTTGAAGTTAGTATTCTTCTCTTTCTTTTTTGTTGCCGTATAAAAACTCACTATTTCGTCAGTCACGCCATCAAAAAAATGGTTCCCTTTCTTCGAGATCGGATGAACGTAGGCCCTCGTAAACAGAAGTATGGATACTAGTAGAAATATTGCTTTCTGAATTGACATATTGCCGCTAACTCTTTCAAAAAAAAATCGAGTTGATTTGAGAGTTGATATGGCTGCGAAAATTGAAGTACACAGACTTACTTGTACACAGAAATGGACAAATAACTAAATTAATCGTTTTTGTAATTACAATTTAGGATTTCTGAAGTATCTAATATGTTTTGAATGGTATCCATAGGAACGACATTGGAATTATAAAGTAGTTACCAAAGCATGTAGGATCCGTAGTTCTTTAGCAGTTCGCCGGAACTTTTTTTTGTTTTTTAATTTTTTTTTTTCTCCTTTTTTTTAGTATGTGATATAATTTTTTTTTCTGCTTTTTTTTTTTTTTTTTCGTTTAATTTACCTGCGGCCCCGTACGAATAAATTCACCTACATGCACATAGCTTGAAAGCATTTCAATTGTTTACCAATTCGTTTCTCAACAATGAATATAGGAGAACTTGCGTTCCCCTATTACGAGTCTTATGGCGCGTCCTTGCGCAAACTATACATAACTAGCTCAACCAATTCAATAGATGAAAGAAATATTTATGAGCTTACGTTATCTTCAGGTGATGAAAGAGATCAAAGGAAATGTACTACGATGAGAAATTTAGCCGCTCTGGACTCAATGACTGGACTCTTTTCATTCATTCAAAATCCTACCCAAAATGAAAGATTTCCCTTGCTAATACGAGTACCAGCGGAGCTTAACAAGATAAAAGTCGACTTGACAATAAAATCAAATCTTAAAGAAATGAATGACGACCAATACTTAATCATCCTCAAGGCGTTGGAGTGTCCTAAAGATGAAACTGCATTGAGGGAGTTATTGGAAGAACAACCTTTTAATGGGGCAAAATATGAAGTTTCAAGAATAAAATACAAGGAGTTACCGACAAGCGAAGACGATGGATTACAAGATGTGACGGCTGATGATGTTTATGATACTGATTTGTTCGAGTCTGAAAAAATGAACGTTTCTTTTTGGATGTTTAATGCTACTAGCGATGAATATAGTTCGCTTTTCAAGTTTGATATTTGGGTCGACCATGCAAAGGAAAGGAAATCACTGCGCAAGCTAAAAAGTCATGGACAACACAAGCATGAAAAGGGAGCGGGTGAACCTACTGTTAATACAAGTAAAATAGTCCCCATAAAATATTCAAAGATAAGGGATTATCAGAAGGAATTGCGCTTTCATTTTGAAGATGGTCCCGAGTTCAGGGCCATTTTAGAAAAATATGAGCATAGTTATCCCGATTTTAAAAAAAACTTTGGTTATTTTAGGGGGGAGTTGGATACCTTGGGGAGATGTCTTGTAACTATAAATCGTAGCAAACAGAGACTTGCTGAATTAGTAGAAAATATTTACAGTTTACAGTGTGGATCAATACTAAAAGACCAAGGTTTCTTTGAGTTTTTTCGAAAAGCCCTATATTCAACAGTGGATCCTCTAGTCAAGAATCTAGTATCTTTTTTGCATAAAGTTAACG
The DNA here is from genome assembly GCA_030572315.1 of [Candida] glucosophila. Lineage (NCBI taxonomy): Eukaryota > Fungi > Ascomycota > Pichiomycetes > Serinales > Debaryomycetaceae > [Candida] glucosophila. Next base: position 405,638 of record JAJLZR010000009.1, on the reverse strand, counting down.
ACAAGCAACTTCTTCGGAAAATATCGACGACATCACTTACTAAAAATGTAGGAGCATCTGATACAAGTTATGGACAAAATGACCTTACACATGCCAAAAAACATTTTGAAAACAGTTCCAAAGAGTATTATATGTGGTTAAATAAATATCTTGCAAATGATAAAGAAAGACCTCAAGAAAAGTTATTATTGAAGCGAAAAAACTTTGAGAAAGCAAAATTTGACTATTATAATTATTTGAACCAACTTTATAATAATCAATATCTTAGCAAACTTCTTGAAAAGTTGTTCGAATTTGTGAGTGCATACTTTGATAAAGAATACTCCGAAAACAATAAATTTAAGAAAAATCAATTTCCGCTATTGGACAACTTCGATGTTTTTCTCTCAGTAATGTCGAAATTCAACAGTGAAAAATTACAATTTAGACAAATGATAGAGGCGAGCGCTTCTAATGAGGAGCTCTCTCAGGTTGTCCACTTCGGGAGACTTACTTCGTCTTACCCTAATGAAGAGAACGACTCGGCTTGTACGAAAGAGAACTTAAATTTAATATTCAACATTAAAGTCGAATCTGACAAACCTGATTTTGACATTGAATCATCAATTCCTCAAAGTGAGAATGCGGAAATGATGGGTATTTTGTATACTTTGGGTGGCCAAAAAAAACCTGGTTGGCACAAAGAATGGGTTGTAATTAAAGATGGTCAACTTACTGAATATGCTGATTGGAGAAAAGCGAAAAAGCCTTTAAGCGAACCTATAGAGATCGCCTTGTCAAGTGTCAAGATTACGAGTGTTGAAAAAAGGCAAAATTGTTTCGAAATTTTTACTTCGTCAAGAACTAGAAAGATTTTCCAAGCAATGAATCTGGTGGAGAGAAAAAGGTGGCTCAAAGCTTTGTACAATGCGGGTCAGGTTGTTGATCCTTCACGTTTAACTTTGAATAAAGAAGAAAAGGAAAAGAAGAGAACCCTCGGTAAACTTATAACTAATGGTGAGAAGTTTTTACTACCAAATAAATCTAACCACGAAATGTCATCTCCTGCATCAATTACTCCCATTTCTCCTCTTAACGACAAAAATCACTTTACGTTAGTTAAAAGTGGTCCGCAGACGTCTAATTACATGTGCTGCGATTGTGGATCGACCGAATCTGTTGAATGGGTCTCTGTGAATTTGCTAATAATACTATGCATAAAATGTTCTTCTTACCATAGACACATGGGGTCCCATGTTTCTAAAATTAAATCTTTGAAACTAGACCATTTTTCTCCAGAGCTCGAGTTATTGCTAACATATGTTAATAATTCGCGGGCCAATTCATATCTCTTGCAAAACATGCCATCACAACTAGCAATCAGTCCTAACGCATCCGATAGCGACAGATTATCGTTTATTGTCGCTAAATATGGGGAGAAAAAATACAAGGCCAAGTACGCTGACGTGAATGACCTTTTGATAAATTCCATTAAGCATATAGATATTCCGGAGACTATTAAGTATATTACATGTGGTGCCGATGTGAACATAAAGATTTCAACGTTTTCTCCAAATCAGGGGAAAAAAACAATTTCAGTGTTGCAATATTCCCTCAGAAAATATGTCGAAGTTAAGGGAAACCATTCTAAGCCACCGCTGAAATTATTTGCCCTTGCTGAGCTATTGATATTGAATGGAAGCGATATTAATTCCGTTGACAAAATAAGCGCCGATGAAGGGTATACTAAAGAGGCAGTTGATTATTGGACGAAAAGGAGGTCGAAACTTAACGGGAAAGATGTTAAATAGATATGAACATACTGTATATAAGTTAATGAACATTTGTGGCTGCGAAATTTGTGGTCTCGGTAGCAAAGTATGCTGTGCCCAAAAAAAAATCATTATGCCGAATGTAGATCGTACAAGCTTCAAAGGCAATTCGCAAGGCTTTAGTTAACATATAACGTTTAGACAGACCTTGGCCTTTTTATCCTAGCGATTTCCGTTTCTAACACTTTAATTTGCTTTAGCTATCAAATATCAGAATGTCCCTCGAAAAATACAAGGTACATCAATGCATAGGAAGAGGTAACTTTGGTGATGTATACAAAGGCGAAGATTTATATAGTGGCTCATTAGTCGCCATAAAGGTAGTTAATTTGGACGAGTCGGAGGAAGATATCTCTACCTTGATACTGGAAATTCAATTCTTATCAAAGTTGCGATCACCTTATATCACGGAATACGTCGAAACTTTTATCCATGACATGTCCATGTGGATAATTATGGAATACTGTGGAGGTGGGTCTTGCTCCGATTTACTCAAATGTTTCAAAAAATTGAATGAAGATATTACAGCCTTTATCATCCGCGATGTTTTGAAAGGCCTAAAATATTTGCACGAAGAGAACAAAGTCCATAGAGATATCAAGCTGGCAAACATTTTGCTCACAGATAAGGGAGACGTGAAGCTCGCTGATTTTGGGGTAAGTGGCGAGATAACTTTCACGAAGGTTAAGAAGAACACCTTCGTTGGAACACCTTTTTGGATGGCACCGGAGATCATTTCGAGACAAAAGAATGGTTATGATGCCAAAGCGGATGTCTGGTCGACTGGTATTACTACAATAGAGCTTGTTACCGGGTCTCCACCATTGTCCCAGTACGATCCTATGAAGGTTCTTTTTGAAATCCCTAAAAAAAGGCCACCTTTGCTTACGGGCGCGAATTTTAGTGAAAACATTAAAGATTTTGTCAAATATTGTCTTATCAAAGATCCTAAGCAAAGGCCTAATTCAGCCTCCTTATTGCACCACAAATTTGTAAGGAACGTCAAGAAAAATGTAAACTTACTTAAGCTAATAGAAGAAAAGCGAGCTTGGTACGCAAAAAACAAGAAGACTAAAAAACCCAGGTACTCTTTGCATCCTAATAATGAAGAGAATCATAACAACCGCCCTGTAGTAAAATGGGAATTTAGTAGAAGAAGCATATTACCTCATACCTCTTCGCCAATGGAACAAACTTTGCTAGAGAAAAAGGACGATGGAATGTCTCCCTGTGATGGCCTTAATTCCCTGAACAAAATGAACTCTTCGCAATCCCACTTTCCTACCAGCTTGACGAAATCCCTCAAATCTCCAATTTCTCCTGGGCCTATGAGCACATCCACTCCAGTATCTCCTAATTCTCCTGAAAAGCAATCCGGATGCATGCCTGTTGTTTCATGTAAACCAAGTCATCCAATTTACCAGGGTCATTCTAGTGAGAACCTTCCTCCTAATATCAATTTCTTGGAGAACGTGATCTTATATTCTCTAAGTAGAATTCGCTACAGGGCCAAAACAGACGCTACTAAAGAAACAATCAACCAGTTAACTCAAAACTTTATTTCCTACGAGGCAGACCAACCTGGACTATGTGAAGCTTTCATCGAAGAAATACTTATGCTTCATATAGCAAACCCTAGTCGTTATTCTTGATATACAATCGAAATAACTTTTAAATACTTGTGAATTTAATTATACACGTTTACTGTTTTATTCCATTAATAAAGTAACGCTTGAAACTTACCTAGGTAAGGGTTCTCTCTATCCTTTTTTTTTTTTTTTTTTTTTTTTTTTTAAA